>MU223136.1:2459137-2492665 GCA_018584345.1 Thuja plicata | reverse complement strand
TCACAATTAGCTCTTCAGTCAACCAAACTCTATCTCCTCTTTACCAATTGAAGAGGTGGAGTTTACTGATGGCTTCTCCAGTTCCTTTTAATCTCAACCATTCATCTCCCTATCTCTGGGATTGATCCCAACCGTTCATTTCATCCTCAATTCCTATTTAATAAACCCTTCATAACCATTTGAAGGATCCAGGATTTCAAGCTCTCGTGCACCATTACTATGTCAGTTTGGTTCTAGCATTCAATTCATCTTGCGATCACACACATATTTCAATTAGCAAATTCTTGATGCTTCTCAAGTCATAGACGTTGCCCACCCCAATAATGAGCATCAAAAATAGCATTTTGGAAAGAGTAGAGAGAGACAATAGAAACTTCAAGCACTTTGGGGTTTGCATTCATTTGTTTTCCTTTCTTTGCTTGTACATTTTATTAGTTATGCTTCAAGTTATTTGTTTTAGTAGTATTTGTGTATTGGATTTATATCATTTGTAAAACCTTTGCTACTAAGTCTCACCTTTGGATAGCTTGGGAACCATGAATCACAAAGAGAGACGTACAATAGTTTATTACATTCTTTATTAAAAATTTCCATTAAAGGCCTCAATACATCCAAAATAATATTTAGGGATGGTTTACATTTATTGGAAACCATGGTGTCACTAGGTGTCTTCATGGTTGCTCCTGCACCATACACCCCACCTTGGAAAAAGTTCTTGTCCCAAGAACAAAGGGACTTGGTCTTTGTGCCTCCTATCTTCCTTGTAGGTGGTCCTCTCTTATTTACCTTGTGAGTCCTCCATTAAAAATCCAATCATTTCCTCTTACCCTTCACACCTACAAACAAAGAGTGAGAAACAAAAGAGTGAATGGAACTAAGATCAAATCTGTCATCATGTTGCTGCAAATAGTGATCTTGTGTGTCTACAAATTGTCCTTGCAACTACATCCTTGGATCAGATTGACTCTTCCTTGTGTCTTTCAATGACATCTCTTCAATTTTATTCATTTATTTCTCTAAAGTACACCACACTTTTCCAATGAGGACACCATCTTCATGCCCTATTTTATGTTTCACAGTCAATAAAGTGGTCTTAGAATCTTGTTCTATAATCACCATCTTATCATACTTTGGAACCTGCAAATCAACATATGTTTTTGCACCAAAGACAATTATGCTACCAAATTCTTCTGCTTTGCTTGGAAGAGGTTTAAGGGTTAATTTTCTTCCCTCCTTGTGCACCACATACTCGTTCTTCAAACCATAATGAATGGTCTTCCTTGAAGCTTTCCATGGTCTCCCTAAGATGATGTGTCAACATGTCATGGGAACTATATCACATAGAATCCTATCAACATAAGCCCCAATTGAAAAATCTACATATGCTTGATCCTTAATCATAGTATTCTGATCATTACTGACCCAAGAGGCCCTATATGGTCTTCTAATAGGAAATTTAGGTAAGTTTAACTTATTTACCATCTCATAGGACACTAGATTTTCAAATGAACCAGAATCTATGATAACCTTGCATTTGTTGCCATAGCATTTATAATTTGTTCTAAAAATAGATACCTTGGGTATATGTTGGATAGGTTACCTTCCCATCAAGATGCACTCACCTTCTTTAGGATATGCATAGTCATGGTGTGCTTCTTCTTCCTCTTGTTATTCATTGTCATCTTCTCCTTGTACCAATTGGACCCTCTTATCATTCTTATTGGCTTCTCTTTCAGGACACTTGTAGAATGGATGTCCTTCTTCACCATACTTGTAGAAATTTCTAGGAAATATCTTTCCTATACCACTTATTTTTTCTCCTTTCTAATCTATGACTTTCTCTTAACCCTTATCATTCTATCCTTGGCTTGAATTCACTACTTTGCCTTTGTTTTTTTGCCCTCTTGAATTGCCTTGCCTCTCTTGCTTTCTTCTAAGCTTGTTCTTAGCTTTCATTTCCAACTTGTAGAAATCTTCAAGATTTCTAGGTGTGGCTATGCTCATTTCATCTTGGATGTTGTACCTCAGCCCTCCAAGATATCTAGCCACCTTCTCTTCCACATCTTCATCATGAGAGGCTGTGATGTCAAGTTTGTGGAATTCCTTTGTATACCTTTGGACATCCATGTCCTTTTGCTTCAACCCTTGAATCTTCTTGAATATTTGAACCTTGTATTCCTTAGATAGAAACTTCTTCCTCATTTTGTCCATAATTCTAGGCCATGATGTGATTTTTGGTAGGATTTTCTTCCACCTTTCTACTTGTAGGCAGTCCCACCACAACAATGCATGACACTTAAGTCTTGCTTTTGAGATATTCACTTTATGCTTGTCTTCAATGTCCTAAAAGCAAAAGTGGTTCTCAACAGCACTAAACCAATCAAGGAGAACTTCCTCATCCATCTTCCCATCATACATTTGGATCTCTACTTTGACTCTAAATTCTCCTCCTTTAACTGCCTTTAGGATCTTAACTAGTCTAGCATCCTCAGGATCCAACCTTTCTTCAACAAGTTCCTGTTCTGCTTCATATTCTTCATCAAGAGGGTCTGAACCCCTCTTCTCAACAAGATTGGTCAACCTTTCAATCACTTCTTCCAATCTTTTTTTCTTTTCTTCTTGCTCCATGACCATCCTAGCAAGCTCCATGTTTGTCATCTTTGGAGGCATGTTTGGAGCCTCTTTTTCAAACTCCTCAAACTCTGATCCAGACATACACACCCATCCTTCCTCCCAAATCTCTTACTTTCTCTAATACCAATTGATGCAGAGGCTTGGAGACTTCCAACCCTTGGACAACCAGACTCTACACCTTTGTATGACAACCCCCAAGGTTTCACAATGTACCCGAGGGATTCCACTTACTCACATGGGCTTAATTGACTTCAAAGGGTTCAAGACTTAGAATAAGTCTATTGAATGCCTTAACACCACTATATCAACTTTTCTAGATAGGTTCTAAGTTCCCTTTACACCCTTTGATCAGATTTCTCCAAACAAGCCAAACACCAAAGCCAACCTACCTAGTAGCCCTATTTTTCCTGATTTTAGGACATTTCAACCAGACTTTCCAAAACACTTGAAAATTAAATTGTATATTCAGATACCCATTTGGAATTTACACAACATATGTGAAAATTATATATTACTCTTTTGTCCTAACTATGCATAAAATCGCTGACTCCAGTATCTCCACTAGGCCTAACTAGTCCACTTTACAAAGCAACTACCAAAGTTACTTATCCAAAGATACTACAACTTTTAGAATTTTCTATTTATGTCTCAAATCAAAGGATCATGGTATGGGTTTACACCCACAACCTTCCCAAATGATCAAACTCCAAATCCCTCACCAAATGGCTCCAAAAACTAGGGCCTTCTAGAAAATGACCCAAAACTCACTTCCAAAAATTCTCCTTCTTGATTCACCATAATTTTTACATTTTATTTTTTTCCCTCACACAAAAACATTCCGTCCTTAAGTCATATCTCTCATTGCTATACTTATGGCATCAAATTCCATGCATTTTCATGCACCCAAGCACTCCAACTTGCCCAAATCGATGATCATCTACATTATCTGTCTTATTCCTACATTATTATGCATAATTAGATATGATACATGTCATAAATCCATCCCCAAGTCACACTTAGAATAGAAAGGGGATGGTTACATCATTTTGCTTAAGAAAACAATGTGAAAATGACTATCTACAGCACTTTGACAATATGAAAGAAAACTTCAGAAGGAAATCCTTCTAAGATGGATCAAAACAACTTAAATACATCCTATAATGCACAGAAATTATCAAAACATGAAAGAAGTACAATAAGAGACCAAAATATGCAAGAAACTATGAATTTTATTGTATTTTCAGCCTACAGGCTGTACAATCCCTTCTCTAATTCATTTCTATCCTTTCCCACTCATTCATGGGCGTTTATAGACAATTTTCCAACTTTCAAAACTGATCCCAAGTGGTTGGAAGTGATTAAAAAGTGTTTAAGACTCCTAAATGCAATTTCCCACCAAAACACAACTAGCCGTTAATATTCAAAAATTTGAATTATTAACTTGTTTTTTGGGTATTTTATTACTTAAAAATTATTAATAATTATAGATTCAATTCTTAATTTATTATAGGACCTAATTAACTCCATATAATCAAAATAGACCCCATTTGGCACTATTGGTCACCCTTACATCATTTTTGGTCCAAAGTCCTTTACAAGGACTTCTAGGAATTATTAATAATTTATTAAAAATTGTCATTAAAGGCCTCAATACATCCCAATTCACATTTAGGGATGGTTTAAATTTATTGTAATCCATGGTGTCACTAGGTGTCTTCATGGGTGCTCCTGCACCAAAAGGTTAGTTGGGGTTAACTTAATTGACCAAGGATGGCTGGACAAGTTTTGTACTGTGGTGATCTTTAAGGAGTGGGATTCTAGTAGATATGAGCTCAAAGAAGGGAAGATCCACCCATATGATAAAGAATAAGATGTGACAAATGACTCTCCACCTAACTCCCTAGGATATTAAAACAACTAACCTAGCACAAATCAAACTTTTTCGTGAAAGAAAAGAAAGAAAGACTACTCCTTTTTTTCTCTTTTTCATAAAAAACTTGACACTATAAATACATTGTATACAAATATAAATATATCATCTGTGTGTTTATATCGTGTTCTTTGAGTTTTTATTTTTAATTTCCTTGCACAAACATTCATACAAAGCATGTATTGAAAGTATGAACTAAACTTTTCTTACAAATATAAAGAAGTTTTTTTTTATTCTAAGAAAAAATATTGAGTATGAAAAAATTGTTGTATATAGAACTGACATTATTTTAGAGGATACCTATTTTTGCATGATTGATGAGCCAATGTGATTGATTCGGGATGTTTTCTCTTAGCAGAGACTTGAGGTTTTTATTTGCACACGGATGTCATTTATTTTACATCATCTCAAAATATCTCATTAAGCCACATGATGACATCAACGTCTGGGTGGCCTTCACATTTTCTACTGCTCTATGAAATAATATGTGCAAAAATGTACTTAGGTAAAAACTATCTATACAAGGGACTTTCCTTAAAAGGAGATCTTAAGTGGTAGCACTTTGCAAAAATTAAACACCTACCAACTCTAACCTAACTAGCTACCTATATTATTAGAGTGACCTATTAAATGGATTTTGGAAATATCTTACCTCTTTCCCTAATTTGTTTTGTTTAGTATGACTTTTTACATCTCTAGATGAAAATGGGGGAAGTAGGTGGTCATACTCTTTTATTTCTATAATTATAGAAACAAATCACATTAATATACATAGTGGCACCATTTCCTAGTGTTTGGGAGAAAAAATGACTCATTTGAATACTAACCTCATGTCTTGATGTAGACACAACTAGGGCAATCTGGTGATTGAGGGGCTTGTTAGGATTGAGGTACAATGAGAGGGTGAGGTGAATCAGTGTTCCAAACTTTTTAGCTCTACCAATTTGATTATTTAACCATAAACTAAAAGAAATGAAAAGTAAACAACTGAAACATAACATCTACAACATCATAACACGATGATTTTTATCGTGGAAACCCAATTAAGGGAAAAACCACGGTCGAGATGGAACCCACAAGTATTACCTCTGCAAAAATAATTTACCTTGTTAGGGGTTTAGTACTAGAGGGGAATGTACATGCAATCAGGCTTATAGCCTAGAGCTAAATTTTCAAATATAAAACATACATTGAGGCTCATTGCTATACAAAATACTTCATCTACAAAATTGAACTAATAAATAGCATCAACAATGCCTGATTAGTTCCATGTAAGTGCCAAACAAGTTCACTTATCTGATAGTAAAATCTCTGATCAGTGATCCATCATTCATACACAACATAACATTAACATATCCAACCATTGCATCATCATAGTCATCTTCAAAACTCAAGCTTATATATCCATCATCAAATATAATAAATCTCACTATTGGCCTCATAAACAAAATATTTAGCGTGTAAAGTGCCAACTAGATCTGACCTCAAAATGTGTTCCTAACCTTGAACACAAGCATAAGTGTCATCACACATGTTGGCTCTATCATCTTCGTTTATCAAACATGATACTCATAAAGTTTTAACTCAATCAAATGATAAAATTGAATTCTACGATCATAGACCAAAGTACATAATACATCTTTGAAGGTTCTCCTAGGTCTCTACCTAAAGAATAAAGTATACACTCCTATACTTATCCATGTATTGAAACTTGTACACTGACTCTACTATACCATAGTTAGCCAAATTTCTAGGCTATCCTTTGGAATCATCATATCATAGCAAGTCATCTTCAGAATAGTGTATAGTTTCCATGAATGAAAACATACAGCTCCTCTATATCAGCATCTCTTTCCAACAATCTCCTCCTTTGGCATTGATGGAAACACTTAGAGAAAAAATATTATGTTCAAAAATACCAAACTAACATACTCTAAAAATATGAGCTCCCCCTGAGCAGAATCTCTTCATTTTTCACTCCTTATCTCTCCCCCTTTGACAAAAATGTAAAAGGTCTAAAATAAGAAATAATTATCTACCAAAATCTTATAAGTCTTCTCTATATACATACATACTTATAAGAGTTTGAAAATGTATGATAAATTTCTCCTTAGAGGTGCAAAGTCTGTGTCCCAACTCTTTTTAATACTCTCCATCACCTCAATCATCCCACAAATTGCATAAGATGCTTTCTGTGTGTTAAGAATATATATATTATCTAGCATATTATAAGTAAGCTTTGATTCCTTCAAACTATTAAACAAAATGTCAAGCTTAGGAACAATTAAGCTCATAAGCTAACCAACTCTTCCTTTCACTCTTTCCTTCTTAGTGACAAGTGTTTTTATTTTATCATTTAGTATAGTCACTTCCACTACATGTACTAAGGCTAAAGTCTTCAAAGGATCAAAAGACTTTTATATTACAGCTAGTTTCTCCTTAGTATCCTTAATAACTTTATCAAAATCTAATAAAAATCCTATGAAATCAATACATCTGTTGTAAATTTTTCTCCCTTCACTCAAAGCATCCTTTAATCCTTGAATTGCTAGGCTGAAAGATTTTTTGTCTATGGAAATCTCAACCTTCAACTTATTGAGTCTCTTAACCTCACATTCACCTTGTACCTTCACCAATGTTGAACTCTGTAAATATTCAATGTGTGTATTAGCTACCTTCAATAAATTTCCTAACTAACCTAAAGTTGATTCATTTGCATTCATTGCATAGGTAGGCAAGATCTTGTACAAAAATTGAGATGCAAGGGTTAGAAACTCACAGTCTTTCCTATGTGTCTTCAAGATCTGATTTCTTTCTCTAGTATGTGCTACAGTAGCAATATCCATCAATTATTTAGGACTAAGAGAATCCAATTAGATTTAACCTTGAATTTTCATGTCCTTTGAATTTGTAATACCTATTTCCCTTGTAGTACATCTCTTTCCACTCCTTCAATCTTAACCTTTACCTCCAAACCCTTTTTTTGAACTACTTCATGAGTTTGATCTTTCACTGTTTCTTCATCTTTTATGTTCTCAATATTTTCATCTTTATGATCATCGAATTTCCCTTTTCCCTCATCCTCCTTTTCCTCCTTATCAAGATCATATTCTCCCTCTTTAATTATATCCTTGCAGTTATGAACTCTGAGAATTTATTCCTCTTCATCATTACCAACTGATAGTATAACAGGAACACCAAAAATGAATATGTTTGGTTCATTAGTAGTCATGTGGAATGATGTGTCCAATGGTTCATCTATCTTCTCATCATTCTTCTCTGAAACATCATATTGCTTTCTCATCAAAATTTGTGTCATTACTTTCTTTGTTTCCTTGGTAACCTCATATATATTCCCAAGCATAAGGTTGTTTATTCTTAAATTCTAGTTCAACTCTTTCTTTTATTCCTCAAGTAGAATGTATACTTCCTCCTTAGTAATAACATGGCATAAATTGACCAAATTCAATTCTCTAATATCCTTATCTTTTTTCTGTGTTGTCAATATCCTAGCTTCAAGTATATCAAATAGATCATCAAGGATGTCCCCTTTGATCTCAACCAATGCTCTATTATACTTATTCAAATATGTGATTACTCCTTCCTCCAATATTATTTTCTCACTCTCATCATATAACTTGTAATACTTCTTCAATTGAACTAATATGACATGACATGTCATGTTCTTCAAAACATCATTACAGGAGAAAGGTGTCTTACTAGAAATAATAATAGGGTCCTCATCCTTAGAATCACTTTGAGGTGTTGGACCACTCATCACTTTAGCTTCCTTGGATCTTTCAACTCTTAACTTCTTCACAACATCATCTAAATTTGTTGGCTCATCTCTATCATCACCCTTGTATCCTTTATATTTCTTTTTTCCTTTTTCCTTAACTCTCTTTCTTTTGGTTTTTTCCATCTTAATTGATTTGGATTTTGTGGCCTTTATTTTAGATGGTTTAGGTATTTCTGACTTCTTTCCAAATTTCTTCTTTAATGGCCTAACAAAATATTGTATTGCACTCCTTTTTTTTCTTCCTCTAGATGATAACAGAAAGGGTATGTATGCAGGAGGGGTATCCTCATCAACATCAATGGGATCTTCTATAAATTTTTATTTTCCATTTTCCTTTTCCTTCTCTTCAAAATTTTGTCTTTCTTTTACCATATTTTCCTTTGTAAATCCCATCATCTCTCCAACCATATCAACTTTTTTCTGATCTTCCTTTCTCTTATAGGTATAGTAATCTCCTCATAAACTCTAAGACTGTATCAAACCTCTATTCAGCCTTGTCTAAGGGTTTCTTCAAGATTTATATAGCATATGCCTAAAGAAGTAGACCATCCACCTCATATCCTATAGGAATCACCCAAGATGTTCTAGGGTCTTCTACCTCCATCAAAAATGCATCGATATCTACCATAAAATAAATACTTTCCTCATACTTTCTCACAATTTCAGGTGGGATTTTGTACCTTATATGCATAGAGTGGAAATATTTTGAAGTATCCTCATAAAAAAATCCTAGATGACTAATCTCACAGCATGCCATAGAATTATTTGATCTGAATTGAAACTATTTTTTCCTCTTTCCACTTTACATTTCCTACTCCACAAAAATAATTGATAAAATATAAAAATATACACACCAACAGGAATCCATACTTGAATATTTTCTTCCTAGACTTATTTATCTTCTCCAAGTTCTTCATAATCTAATCTCTTAATGCTTCATATATTTCATATTCTTCATTTTATTTCACCATTTTGTATGCCACATATATGACAGTACTTGAGATAGATTTTTCTCTGGCATAATGAAATACCTTATATCCAAGCACCATATATGTGAACTTCACATGCGGTTGTAAAATTTTATTCACTATCATTTCTCTCTTGTCCTATAGAGAACTGGTTAACCTAGTGACTATATCCTTCTGAATAGATTTTAGGGTAGGAACCTAACCATTATAAAAAAAAATTGTAACTACCTTAATAACTTCCTTCGTTATCTTGTAGGGTTCATCAAGCCACATAAACTAATCATGTACTTTTATCAACATATATTAAACCCTGTCTGCTTCAAATAAATTAGGGAAATCCATGATCTATGCAAAATTATTGTCTCCCAATACCTTGTACTCATCATTCAAGACCGAATCCTTAGATACTTCTTTGAATTGTTGTGTAATCGCTCTATCTCCCAATTCTTCTACGTTATAATGTTTATAATCCATAATATCTTCAACATGTAAAACATTGTAAGGAATAGATGAAAATGCACCTTTAGGATCATCCTCATTCATTTTGTGTCATTATTTGTTAAACACTGGCCTAGCACATTCTATAACATTAACTTCTCTAGGTGTATCCATAATTCAATATTTGAAAACCAAACTATGCAATGTAAAATACCTTTTTGATGAATTTAGGGTTGAGGTTCAAATTATTGTAAATCACTTCAATCTCCTTCCAAATCACCTTTGACTTATTTGCAAACTCTTCTTGACCTCACAAGGTGTAGAATGAATAGATAAAATGCTTTTTTTTCTTTGCATGTCAAAACATAGATAGCAATTATTGTGTTGTATTTTATCGTCAAGATGTCTTAGAATAGAGGATAGAAAATTCATCGCTGGTCCTTCATATCATCAAAAAACTTCTTGTGAATTATACAATATTCTATAAATTCATTTTTTCATCTGAATATATTGATCACATTCACTACTGTATTAAATTCAGGGGTCAAGTAAGCATTTTTATGAAGAGCACCCCTTTAGGTCAATGACCTAATTAGTTTGTCGATGAGATATTTACACTAGAATTTGGTGTGATCTTTCTATTAAAATTTATCACTTAGTCTCTAACACATGACCTTCTCATTTCTTTCTTAACTTCATCAACATCAATTATTTTATTTCCTTTATAATTCCGCACACTATTCCTTTCTAATGAACCCCTTACATTATTGTAGCTGCAATTCCTAGCAATATGACAAGAATTTTTAAAATTAAAATATGTCACATTTCTATACCTTGTGTATTGGATTTTTCCTTAATCTACACAATATGTCCAAATTTTTTTCATTTGTAACAGGTTATGTTCCTCTAGTTCATAGAATTATTCACCTTGGATCTACATTCATTACATAGTTGTAGGAAGTATAAAAATAGCCAAAAAATGATTTGGTATTAGATCTACTTCTGCAGTCTTTCACTCTTTAACCAAATTTGTTTCATGAAAAGCATTTTCTTTTAAAAATTTATTTCCTCATAGGTTTCTTCAAAGTTTCTTAAGTCTGATTCTATGATGCATTGATTTTCTCACCTAATCTAGAAGTTTCTCCTTTCTCAAAATGAAGTCCTTGAGAATTTCCTTTAGGTATAAGACTTTAAAGTTGTGCATCAAGCTTTGCTAAACTAGATTTAAAATTTTCTTTAAATTCATTATCTGCTGCAAGTTCACTCCTAATAACTTCATTAACCCTTTCAAGTTCCCACTCTTTATGTCTGGATCCCTCAAGATTGATCTGCAATTTTCCAACTTCATCATTCAGTCTGTAACATTCTTCATATTTTTCCTTCAAGGTTTATTCAATATTTTTATTTTCTTTAATCTCCTTGGTCATCTTCATCATGATAACTTCCATTTCATATTTCATATTATCTTTATCTTTGTGATCTGTTCACATTCATCTAATTTTTATTTTAAGATTTGTGAATCATCTTTTTCCTTCAACTATTAAACAAGATCTTTCCTCTTATCTCTAGATTTGTTCAATTGTTCTTTCAAATTTTTAATAAAACTTTTAGCATACTTAAGCTTGTCTTCCAATTACAAGTTATGAGCATTTGATTTTTCAAGATCTTCAAGTGTGATCAGGAGTTGTCTCTGAGTATTGTTAGAAACTATTAGATCTTCCATCAGGACCTTCCTCAAGTGATTAGACTTATTCCAAGGATAGAGGATCTTATACCAATTGTTAGATTGAGGTACACATTGAGGATAGGTGAATCAGTTTTCCAACCTTTTTAGCTCTACCAATTTGATTCTTTAACCATAAATTGAAAGAAATGAAAAGTAAACAACTGAAACATTAAAAAAACATCCACAACATTGTAACACTATGATTTTTATCATGGAAACTTGTTTAAGGGAAAAAATATGGTGGGGATGGAACCCACAAGTATTACTTCTGCATGAATAAGTTAGCATGTTAGGGGTTTAGTACATGAGGGGAATGCACATGCATTTAGGTTTACAACCTAGAACTCACTGTTGGAAATACAAGATGGGAAAGAAAAATACTGAGGGGGAGGGGTGAATCAAATCTTATAATTTTTACCTCTTAAAACAAACTCATTCACAACCATGCATAAATATAATTGATATATCAACTAGTAACATCCATAACAGAAAATAAATAGCTCGACACATAATTTTGGCAACCCAAAAACCCAAGAAGGTAAAATTGGGGTGGGGATGACACCCACAAAATCTTCACTGCTATAGCAATAAAGTGTGCATGTTAAGGCTACACAATTTGATCACACTTGATGATCTAACTGGTTAAAGGTCTACACGGTTAAGAGATACAAATCATTACAATCTACCTTGTAAAAGGATTTAAACTTTCAACAAAGTAAGCACTTGGCTAAGATATTTAGAAAGGTCTGTTAGAACCACTTTGTTAAGATATTTCACCTTATACACCTGTTAGAATGTCTCAAGATCTGATCCTTCGATATGCACTTAGATGATGATGACAGATCTCCTCTTTTCAATACCTTCTCTGATCTAATAATCTGATGTATCATTTCTCTGCTGCTCACTACTCTCTTACTATGCTATATCTATGCTTCTTCACTCAGAAATAACCCTCCGCACATCTCTCATGTACGCACACACTCATTACAAAATTAGGGTAAGAAGCAATCTTATATACCTTATGGATCTGCCATCTAGATCTAGATCAACGATCAAGATAAAATACTTATGCCTCTTGGGAATTCCAATTTTCTGATTGGTTCCATGCCATGTATTTAGATCAATGATTTAATGTGTAATTAACTCCATTGAAAACATTAAATACTTAAACAAGTCAGCCCAAAATAGTTTACCTTCAAGTTTTTGTCATCCATGACATGTATGACAAAATTGTCTTGCTCAACATATGAAGACTCCAGCGCTTAGCATGGAATGATCAACTTTTCTCAGCTTCTGTGTAACTTGGCAACTACTATCTACTTAGAAATGACTACTACTCAGCCTATATTGGATAGCTCGGTCGCAGTGATGACCGACTAACCTGCCTAGATAAATGACTATGTATGGGACACTAATGATCAACAAAACTTAGAGATCAACAATCTCCCCCTTTGATATTAGTGGCAAAAACACTTATCATTTCTTTACATCCACAAAATTTTCCTAAGTACACAACATACTCCCCCTAAGATTATACTTCGGACTTCATACAATATTTACATAGTATACATGCCTTAAAAAAAATTATGCTTGTTTTTGCACATCTTTTTATGTTTCCTTATCTATTTCCCCCTTATTTTTGTCACTGATAGCTGTAGGGGTTAAGTTTTACTTATCCAAAAATGGTTTATGAAGTTGGAGTGTCGATGTAAGCGATGTATCCCAAATTTCCTTAACAAACTTCATAACTTGTAACTTAATTTCTAGCTCAGCAGCTAGACTCACCAAACTATCTGCAATAGAGAGATGAGAATATCTCTTGACTAATTCTCATGCATCTATAAGTTCCTTCTGAATAACCTCCAGATGAGGTATCAAGGTAGTCTGAATAGTTATTAATTTTTCCCTGATTCTACCATCTTCAGCCATAATCTTGGCTAATCTCCTCTGAGTATGAGTCAACTTATCAAACTGGATGGAGCTGGAACTAGCATCCATGCTCAAAGAACTACCTGTTGACTTCAAATATAATTTCAACTTCTCCACAAGTTGTTGATTATCCATTGTAAAGAGTTCTACATCACATAACTTTTTGTACAAAGAATAAACATTATTTCCAACTTCCTCAAGAATATCAGTAAGAGAAGAAAGTTCAACCTATTTAATAGCAATCTCTGCTGATATCTTCTCCAAAACTTTGTTCTCAAATTTTCTTTTAGACCATTGTAATAAATTTCATTGGCCTCAATATTTTCATCATTAACTTTCTGCACAACGTGAACTAACTTTTCCAAAATTGGTGTTTTCTCATTTATATCTTCCATATCAAAAGCATTAACAAAAATATCCTTTATTTCATGTAAAACTTGCTTTTGTTGATGCTCCCTCTTCATTTCCTCTTGTTTCTTCTTCCTCTTCAATAGGTCTTATAGATTCTGAATCTACTCATATGTCAAGTTCTCTGGATCCCACTTAGGTATCACACTAACTTCATCCAATGTGACATTTAGGCTTGGTGACTTTTTCTTATGTGACTTCTTCTTCTTGAGCTCTGGTGAGCTAATACTTGGCTTATATTCTTTGTTGTCTTTTTCCTTATCAGTGTTAATTTTAATTGTTGTCTTCAATTGAGTAATGATCACCTGCTGGTCAGGTATACTGACAATTTTGGGTCATGTGGTAGTAGATGGTACAGAATGTGGCAGCTCCGCCAACACTTGTATAGCCTCTTACTCTGTAGGCTTATTTATTATTTCTTCCATCTTATTGTCACTACCATCTAAAAATATTTTTACAACATCTAGAATAGGTGGATTATCATTTAGTACCTCCTTTTCTTCTACTTTATTTGTCTCAGCCTCTATTGCTTGAATAGGCGATTGCCTTCCTGTGTCTACCAGCTCATTCTGATCCATGGCATCCAAATTGCTATTATTTTAAAGTGTAGTGACAATGTGACTATCCAGTGTCATATCTGAAGTTGGCACTTTGTCTATTGTCTCTGTCTCTACTTTCCCAGTAGCAATTTTCCCTTCCTATTTCATCTTTTGTGAGGTGCCTTTGCCTATCTTGTTTCCCTTCTTAGTTAATAACCCAAAAGTCTCCTTCCAAATTTGAGTGCTTTGTTGGACTACTCCTTCAACATCATTTTTCATAATTGCATAGGCTCTTAGTTTGGGAATAAACTTCCTTTGATATTGTTCAATAAATTTTCCTATTTGTTTCTTTGTTAATCCAGGAATGGCCTTAGCTAATGTCCCTTCCCTTATCTGTCTTTTAGTCATCAATGCATATTTCCATTTTTTTTATAAAATATCATAGAGTTCTATAGGGAAAAGGTCTCCTATCTCTACAAGTGTCATCTTAAATGTACCCATCATGTCTATTAGTGCCTCCTGAATCTTATGCTTGTCTTCTATACTTTTCTTTTCATACTTAATAAATTTGAATCCTGCTAATCCAGTTGTACTTCTAATGTTCTTACATACCTCATCAATATTGATCGGTAGTTTATGTGATGATGTAGGTATGTTGTTGGCTTCATCCATATCTATCTTCTCCTCATCATCTTCATGCTACAAGATCAGCTTCCTCTTCAGTCTTTTCTCAGGCTGGCTTGGCACAGCCTTTGTTTCAACTTGTTTTCTTTTACCTGAGCTGCTCTCTCTAGCATTCTTCTTTGTATATATAGTTGTTGTCTTGGCAAGATATGAAATAGTTGATGCCCTAGTCCTAGGCTGGTTTGCAATAGGAGGGGTAGCCTTAGGTTTGGCTTTCCTTGGTTTAGTTGCCTTGGCCACCATTGGCTACTTTCCTTTTGCTTTCTCTGTGACATCTTCTTCAGGTTCACTCACCTCATCTTCACTAGTCATATCCTCTCCTTGACCAGTTGACAAGCCTAAAGGTGCATCCTCTATTTCTTCATCACCCTCAATTCCAATCATCTTCTTCAATCCTTTGACAATATTTTTCCTTTTTCTCTCCATAGTTCTAGCCTTCAAATGCATAGAGATTTTGGACTTAGCTTCCTCATAATTTCCAAAATGTCTGGTTGAATCATCAATCTCTTCTGCTAGTAAAGTTGTTATAGTTGTAGATGTCTCATTAATGTTCACCTCATAAGGTAATGGCCTTAGCCATGATACCCTTGGCACTACTTCCTGAACATAGGTAAAATATGTATCTACTAGGAAACAAATGTCCTCATAGTGTTTCTCAACTAGTGACCTGGGAATTCTACTTCTCAATCTCATATTTTTCTTAAATTCAAAAAAATATGTTCCCATGACATTGTTAAAATTACTACCTAATTGTTGAATAAGCACATTGATTAGCTGTGTAATTGGTTGGTCTATCTTCCACACAATATCTCCAAAAGTAGGAAAAGTATTGTGTATATAGAAAAATATGCAAACTAGCAGAGAACCAAACTTACACATTGAGTTCTTTGCCTTTCATATTGAAGAAAGGTTCTCAGCCAGCTACATCATCTGAAGCTCAACAAGGTCATAAGTATGGTCCTTCTTCACAATCTTCCATGCCTGGTCGACGATAATGTTGGTTCCCAAAACCACAGATTGGAAATCCAAGAGCCTGTCAATTCTCTAATAGGATTCCAAATTAGGTCTGGCCAACAAACGGGAATAATTCAAATTCCCCTACACTTTAGGCTCCACTGCACCCAGGCGGGTAGACCTTCACCTCAAACACTGATTGTCCAGTTCAAGGATTTTCTATAGAAAATTTAAGCTTTGGTGAGTTCTTCGGCTGGCAACTTCCTCGAACTCGATCAATATGAAATTGAATGTTGAATGTTTGAATTAATTGTTTTGTGTAATAATTTTAAATAATGGATTTGAGGTTTATAGGAAGGAATTGATATATTTTCTGACTTCATATATAAACCCAATAATTCAAAATAAAAGACTAGTGCCTCTACTCATTTGGGCAATAGAGTCAACTTTGATGAAGGTTACATACAACTTTATAATGTTCTACGCACTTATACTGCCAATCAATTAAATAATCAAGATGCGACAGATCAAATATTTATGCAATCTTAAATTAGTCCAGATTGAACTTTAACTCCGTGGAGACAAACTGGACACAGATTTGGAAACAATTAAATATTTCACGATATCTGTGATGATCGAATTTAAGATGCTATTTGACCGTATCCACTTATCTGATATTTAATTGTATACAATATTCAAAAATAATAATTATAAAGGACGGTTCATCTACAGTTTAATTCTCCACACCTTTAATAATAAACAAAGGACATTTTATTAAAATAAAATAATTAAATTTATATTACGAAATCATATTTTTACTCCTTATCCCTCCATACAATTAAATATATCTTCTTTTTATTGACTTCCCATGCTTCTTCTTTTGAATATCCTCTTCTTTTTAAGAGAATCGCTTATTTATATGTCTTTTGCTTTAGAGAATGTGACTTTTCAAATGAAAATTCATGCTTATATAAAATATACATTTCACTCCTTAATCGCATCTTTTCATTAAAAACTAACAACTAATTTAATTATTAGCACTTGGATTGTTCGATATGGATTTTGTTGTATTCATGCAGCCTTAGTAGTTCTCGGCAATCATACAGAAATATTATTATTTTATCTTAAAGGCAAGCCTTGCGAATTTTGATTGTTCCATTTGTGATGTAAAATGACACATAACTTAATGCCTTGCCGGATGACACCTTAGACGTGGCTTTAGAAACCTGACACTCCTCTTCGCTTCTATTCATGTCATTCTCTATCCACAATTTTCAATTGCTGAGTATGTTATTTTTGTGTACACCTCATCGCCTAACTCATACTCTCGACGCCTGTATATCTCCAGCGCTTCATTTCTTTCTTGTCTTTAACCCGAATGGTTTTTCCGTTAATGATGATATGTGTAGTCTTTTCTACGCAAATCTAATCTAGTTATTGTGCTGCTCCATAGTGTGTGGTGTGGAAACATAGGCTGACTGGACTGCTCGTATCCTATACTCGGCAGTTCCAAATTTGCTATGAGCTGATGAACATGCCTTCCTATTTTTGGAAATTTGTGTCTACTTGCTTCACGCGGGCAATCCAACTGGCCTATTTTGAAACACTCCTCTATCGGCAGAGATATACTATGTTCAGACTACATGTATATCCTTACTCCAGCAACTTCTACAATTTGCAGCATGTATTTCAAATCAAATCCTCTATGTAAAATTGATTCTGAGGACTACATAATTTTTGACAGTCGTCTATATTTGCAATGCTTTGTATTCTTCAAATGATGTCTATGTTGCTTCTATATCATTATTTATCAAACACATATTCCTGTCACCATATCTTCGTATCCATCCATATCTGTTTATTGTGTGCAGTAGTTTTACAATTGATTCTCGATGATGCTATCTATAAGTTTTTTCAACCTTCGAATTTCACTCAGTGATAAGTGAATCTGGCTTGAAGCTTAATATTTGAAAATATATCTTTTCAATGTATTCTTCTTCCATCTTCAACAGAACATCATTCTTTATGAAATGTTTATTTCTTGAGCAATAGTGATGTTTAGAGTTTTTTTTGTGTTAGTGAGAATTAATTTCCAACACAATTTCTCTAATGGAGGTCTCAAAATTTTGCAAAAATGAGGGCTCTATCAGATAATACATGGGACACTGTCCATTTGGCCCAACTGATTAAATTTGTGAGCTATGACCCTTACTGCAAAATTGATCTCCAAATCCATGATAGTAGAGATTGTCATCCCTCTTTTGTTCCAAACTACCCTAGTGTTTGCTTCTATATCCTCCTTACTCTGACATCTCATAGTTCTTTTTCTATTAACAGTTGGATAACCAGTTACTCGATTGATGATTTCCTTTGTGATCTTAATTGGTCTATTATCCAACCAAATGTTCATGTCATGTACACAGCTAAGAACAATCTTAATCCATTATATTCTGAAATCTCTTAGAAAATCTAGGGCATGAGTTAATGCTTTCTTGGCTAGATGTTTATGCTCAACTTTTAGGGCTTCATCTACACACAGTTTCCCATAGGATTGTCTTAGCTCATAATCCCCAATTTCTCTCACTTTGCACATATAACATGATCTAATATCATGAATCATAAGAACCTTTGGTGGAATCGATGATAGGGCTCTAGTCAGATCACCTTGGATAGTACTTTTAGGAGCTGCCCAGAAATTAGGAGGCGCACAGGTGTCGCTCCTAACCAATTGAACTTTTATCAATTCCTTCTCCATTTTCTTAGCTGGTGTGGAAGAAATTGTGGCCATTGTCTCTAAAAATAGGGTTTCAAAGATTACAAACATAATACCTCGACAAGTATCAAAACTCACACTTTCCACTAAGGAGGTTGTCGATGGCACGTTGTTGAAATCTTCAAAGAACTTTGTTGTAATCAAGTTCGCAAATGCTCAATCGCTCTGTGAAATTCTTAATTGCATGGTGAGAATGAAAATGAACGGATCTTTCCTTTATATAGGTTAGCATTAAGTTTTCTTTCCTTAATCGCATGGTGAGAATGATTTAGGTCTAGCATATACAATTAGGGTAAGATTAGGATTTATCATTTACAATTAGGTTTTATTATTTAGGATTAGGGTTTATCATTTAGGATTAAGGTTTAGCATATACAATTAGGGTTAGTATATGATTTACCAATAACATTTAGGAAAAATATTTAGCATATACAATTAAGGTTAGGATATTATTTAGCATTTACAATTAGGGTTTATTATTTAGGATTAGGGTGAGATTAAGATTTAGGATTAGGATGAGAGGATAGGGTTTAGGGTTAGGATCATGGTTTAGAGTTGAGGAATATTATTATGGTTAGGCATAGGATTTATATCACAATTGAAATTATAGATAGTGTTAGGATTTTCATAAGGTTTTAGAGCTTATGATTTAGGATTAGGATTAGGGTTTAATATTAGGTTCAATTTTTAGGGTTTACATCATGGTTTAAATTATGGATAAGGATAGGGTACTAATTAGAGTTAGAGATAAGGGTTAGGGTTAGCACAAGGGTTTGGGTTTACACCATAGATTGGGTTAGAATTAGGTTCATTACTAACCATGATTAATACTAACCATGATTAATGTAGACACCTAAATTTGGTCAAGAAAAATAAAAAGAAAGAACAAAGTGAGCAATCAAGCAAAAATCATGAATTAATTAAATCAAAACTATTGGATTAATTAAATCAAAAAGAACAAATAATTATGCAATTGATTTTAATCAATTAATTATATATTCAAATAAAATTAAATCCAACCCATTCAAGGGTGCACATGGCTAACATAAATCAATTAAATCAATTAATAATTCTTATTATTCTCAGCCACCACATGGGACAAAAAAAATCAACCAATGAGAATGAAGAGTTGAGATCACATGGATCAAAGACCAAATTGATTCTCCATCACTCATCTTGAGGTGCATCTTAGCCCTTCATTTTGTATTGTCTCAAACTTTGAAAACTTTAACCTAACTCACTTATAATCATGGTTAATCTAACTCTACCCCTACCCTTGGGAAATCCTTTACATAGAGGGCATTTTAAAAAGAAAATTACCACTTTACATCCAATAGTCTAGAGCATCCTTACTATAGGCAATTCAATTCATAATCATACCTTTTCATTGTTGAATTTTCATAATAGTGATCTAATTGAAACATTTTAGTATAATTGGGCTAAAATAGGGCATAATTGCATCATTTAGATCTTCATTTCTCATTCTAGGACTGTCACTAATGGATGTTAATCTGAGAGCATATTATTAGCTTTTCTAGATAGAGATACATGATATGCTTCTTGTTTATGTTTTCAATTATGTTAGCTCAAATTGTGTTATTTCAAAGTTGAATTGATGATGTTGCAAACTAATTTCATGAAGATATATTTATTATATATACAAATAATAATAACCATGATTAATAATCCTGATACTAACCATGATTAATACTAACCATGATTAATAAGAACCATGATTAATAATCCTAATACTAACGATGATTAATAATAACCATGATTAATAATGCTAATACTATCCATGATTAATAATGCTAATACTATCCATGATTAATAATAACCATGATTAAAACTAACCATGATTAATACTAACCATGATTAATAATACTAACCATAATCCTAATACTAACATGATTAGTAATCCTAATACTAATAATCCTAATACTAATCATAATAATCTTAATACTAAACAAGGAACTTAGTCGCGAACAAACTAGCCACGAACAAATTATAAATTGGCCGCACAAGGAAGTGATATTTTATGTCGAGGGAAGAAGTTGGGAGAATTTCACAGTTATGGAGGAACAATTGTTGTGCAAGTTTGAAAGGAAATTGATAAATTTGTTTTCTCATTATTGTATAGTGTCTCTGATGCTCTTCCCTACAAACTCTGACATCCCCAAGTGATCACTCTTCTCCCCATTTCACCACTCATTTGCACATTCTAGCTGCTAGATTTGGTCATTACTTGATCTTATTGAGCTTTCAAATCTCAAAAGTTGACCTCTTTTTCATAGATTTCAAGGTTAGCTTATGCTTATTATTTAGCTTTCATTGATAGGGTTTTTTTCTTCATGTTTTTTTTGGTTTTGTTGTTTTGTCTAGGGTTTTCTATGTGTGTTTCTATTGATAAATCACCCTTACTGCAATTAGCTAGCATGAAAACAATTAATCTTGAAAGTCACTAGTAAAAAATTTAGTATTGATAAGGATAGCACTATTGTGAGAAAAATGTATCACAAAGATATCTTATCATCATCGTACCCAAGGTCTTTGACCACTTCAGTAATGTTTCGATGAGGAGCATCCTACTATAGTTGGCCATCCTATATCACCAAAAATATGTTTTGGTTTGATTTTGGTTTTAGTAGTAAACTCAGCTGGAGACCTGAGGTTCTTAGTCACTTTGGTGTTAGTTCTCAGTTGGAAGATGTGTTGCTCCACCGATGGACTCGGTGACTGGACTTGGTGGTGCTTGGTGCTACACTGCTTGGTATTGTCTGCACTCGGTGGTGTTTGGTATTTGGTGATATTCTACTCAAAGGTACACTTCTCGGTGGTAGTTGTTTGGTGTGTGCATCTTGGTGGTGTCTTTCTTGGTAGCTTATCACTTGGTGTTGTCTATTTGGAGGAGTTGTCTTGGTGACTTCACCAACTAGTTTTTGTTGGTTCGGTGTTGTCTTACCAAATTTTTTCAGTCTCAGTGTTCTTATTTTCTAAGTGGTTGTTGGATTTCATCAACTTGTGCTTTTGGATTGAGTAGGTATTGGAGATTGCATCCATGATTTGAGGGGGTCATTGGGATCATGCTGAGTTCTGAGGCGTGCAGATTTGATGCATTAGATCTTGTGTGGACATAAATTTGAGTTGGTTTTTTCTTCTATGTATATGGTGGTTATTTGTAGCCGACTGGTACATTTAATATTTGTTCATCATGGATTGTAATGGTCGACTAGGTCATTTAATATTTGTTTACAAGTCTAATTGTGGTTGTGTTGTATAAAAGGAAGTATGTAGGTATCATTTAGGGGAGAGAGAGTTGTTAGTATATAGTAGTAAGTGGTTAAGATAGAAACTTGTAAGATTTCTTTGTGGCTTGTGAGCACAAGTTCAAATCCGGTTTCTTCCACTTTGTTGTAGGGTAGACTGGTGTAGTTGGATCCTGCGAGATCTTGTTGAAATTGTTTATGTATTGGTCATAGCTAGGAAGGCATTACAACCTGCCATGTTGCATGTAATTGGAATTCTAAGATAATATAAGTTGATATTTATAGATCGTGTTGTGTTGTTGTTTCCATTGTGAGTTTTGTTTGGCTACAAGTTTAGACAGTCCATTCTTGGATTCTTTGAGCTTGACAACATCAAGTGGTATTAGAGTCGGCTCATTTCTTGTGGAGCTTAGGGTTTTTCAGATTTGGAGAGATGCCTTCAAGAAGATTAGACCCTAGGGTGATTGCAGATCTTTCTAAGGAGGTGGAAGTAAGGATAAAATAAATATGGCGGCAATAAAAAATGAAATCATAGAAGGTATCATAAATATTGGATTACATAGAGGTCTGAGAACTGATGATGGTTATGAAGAATATTTTGAAGACTTTGAAGCTACTGGATCTAGTGGAGATGATAGAGTTGATCAAATGGAGAGATTCGAAAGAGACTGATATGGTCAGTTGTAGAGATCTGGAGCTCGGTTGAGTACAAGCTACCAAAAGGAGGTGTCCAATTTTTTAGGTACATCGAAGCCTGAGAATCTAATTGATTGGATTGGTGAGTCAGAAGACTACTTTAAGCTAGAAGACATTGAAGATCCACTTAGAGTGAGTTTGGCACATACTAAGTTGAAAGGGCATGTCGCTTTATAGTAGAAAGAGTTGCAGAGGGACCGAGAAGAAGAAGGTGAGATGAAGATCAATCAATGGAGGTTGATGGTGATAAATCTAAAATTTAAGTTTATTCCTATTGACTATGAACTTGAGTTATTTAATAAATTTCAGAATCTAAAATAGGAGTAGATTACTGTGGAATATTATACCGAGGAGTTCTACAAGTTGACTATTTGGTCTAGACATAGAGAAATTTCTAAGAAAAAGGTGGCGAGATATGTCAATGGTCTGAGACTCAATATCCAGGATGAGATTGACATGTTGAAGATTGACTTGGTAGAAGATACTTATCAGTATGCATTGAAGATAGAAGACAAGTTGAAAAGAAGATATTATGGTAATTCCTAAGGGAAAGAGAAACAAGAATAGTTGATAAAGGATAAACCGAAAGTTGAAGATGAACCAAAACCTGTTGAACCGAGGAGAAAGATAGGTAGAGGTGTATTCAGGGGTACTTTTTATAACTATGGTAAAGAAGGAAATCGGTCATTTGAATGTCCCCATGCAGATAGGAATGTCAATAGTCACCGAAATGTTGTGGTGAATGAGGTTACTGAGAATGACCTAAGGTAGAGGGTATGAATCTTTTTCTTAGGAGAACTTTTCTGCCCTCGAAGCAAGTTGATTCTTGTTAGAGGAAGAACTTGTTCAAGACTATGTGCAAGTCTGGTGGTAAATGTCGTAAGGTGATTTTTGATGGAGGAAGTACTGACTATATGCTAAAAATGTGTCACACTTCTATGATTCATTATATTCAAGATTGCTCAAGAATGAGGTCTTGAATGGAAACTCATAGCTCTCTATACATGGAGTGCAAGGGTTTGTAATGGAGGCCCTCAGATTGACCTAGTTTGTGCCCCTGCAAGTACACCATAAAAATGAGAGATTCAAAGAGGAAAAGAAAGAATGCTAGTCTCCATGATCATCAAGTATGCATGCAAATGAAAGTTATTTTAAATGATAACAATGCAAGAAAGGAAATTAATCTATATGATAACAATGCATGATTATTCTATGAAAGGAAATACAAATGCAAGATTAATCCATCAAAGGAAACATGAATCTAATCTAATATGAAAGTGAAAAATTAATCTAAATGGATTTCCATGGGGCATGAAAGAAGAAGAAAAAAAGAGAGAAGTTGTAATATCCAAGCTCAAGTGCTCAAATTCTCCTCCAAAATTGCTCTCCAAACCTGCAACATAACAATAGCATAAAAACTCTATATCTCTGATTTGATCCCTCTAAAATGAGGAGAGGGCTCCTTATAAAGGAAAGTGTGGAGAGGAATGCATCCTCAAGAGCAATGTGGGGTAAATCCCTAAAAAAGAAAGAGGAAAAAGCCCACCACTTAAGAATATGTGTGGAGAAAAAGGAGTTTTATTTATTTTTTATTTGATTTATTTCCTTTTTCATTAAAAAGAGAGCTTTAAGTGGGGATTTTATTTATTTAATTAAAGAAGGATTTTCTTTCAAATAAATAAGATTATTTTATTTAATTAAAATAGATATTTTAATTAAATAAGATAATATTATTTAATTAAAAGGGATATTTTAATTAAATAAGATAAGATCATTTAATTAAAAGATTTATTTTAATTAAATAAGATTATTTCATTTAATTAAAAGGGATGTTTTCTTTTAATCAAATAAGATTATTGATGAAATGATAAAACTTTAGGAAATATTGAAATAATTGAATTAATTACGATTTGATCATGGAAATTGATTTGAATTGAAAATATTGTAAAGCATTGGTTCAAGAAATTGATAAATTGATTCTGTCATTTGATAAATTGAAGAATGGGGGCCCATAGTCTAGGCGACCATTTTAGGGTGCATACATTTGCCCCTCTTTGACTAATGTGTGATCTTCATGGGAACACATGTAGTCAAAGAATGCAGTTGAAGTGTGAGATCGATTTGGGATCACAACACAACCCAGATGTGTGATTGATTTGGGAATGCATCACAACAAAAATAAGCAGATTGAAAAAGACAAGGTCAACACCCCTGTAAATAGGTAATTGACATGTCCAAAATAAGAAACTCAAGAAACGTTGCCCCAAGAGGAGCGATTGATAGGATTGATAAAGCTGAATCAAGGATTGAATTTTGATAGGTACTACCCCCTCATGATTGAAATCAAAATGAGATAGAGGAGAAACAACAAATTGATAAATTTGATCAAATTGAACTAAAAATAATGTTCTTGATATAAGATGAAATATATAAGTATCACAAAACCAAGGTAGATCATTTAGCATGAAATATTATGCCCCAAGGTTGAATTAGAAGAAAAGAAGTGGGATGAAATCAAATGGAAGATAGAAGTTTGGAAGAGATGGAAAGAAATGGAGAGAAGAAAGAGACTTTGCCTTAAGAGAGAGAATGCCCCAAAATCAATCAACTGTTTAAGATAGAAAATTTTGATTGAGATGATGAAAGAAGATAAGGAAATGAAGATGAGAATGTGATCATAGTTGATTAAAAGCCCACAAGAAAGATGAAGGAAAAACCCCCTCAAACTCATAATGCAGCCTAAAAATGCAAACTAACATGAGGTCTAACAATGCAAGCTACATGAAAATGTAAAGGTGTACTTGAAATAGAGAAACGGTAACATAGGACTTTGTATTCATCATTCATGAGAGAATGTTAGGGAACTTATTTTCATCATTGGGTCATTATTAATGGACATCAAAAAATTACACAATCATCACTAATCACAAGCGCAACTATGAAGATATGAATGTGATTTATAATGGATTGGAATGTGGAAAGATTATATCATAAGCATCAAAGACATAAAGGTAAAGATGACTTTGCTATTAGCTTACCCAATTTAATGTAGCAAAACCATGCTCGCATCAAGGCATAGAGGCCAGGATGACCAGAAGAACGGTTGTACCAAAATAGTCAAGGATGAAGCCTGAAATCTCCCAAGTGTTTCAGGGAACAACAAGAGACACTCAAGATTTTCAAGACGACACCCACAAGAAGAAAGCAAATAAAAACATGCCCCATGCCCTAAGTCCTCTAGCTATGCATCACGGAGAGACTTATTAGACATGGACACTCAATGAAAATCAATAACAGTCAGCACACAAAGAAAATATCATGACATAGCTCAAGCATTAAGTGTTGTGTTTAAAAATTTAAGTGTGTTAACTAATACTAAGTTTTGAGGATGAGGATCGAATGCTTGCAAGCAGGTAAGATCAAATGACAAAACTGGGTAAGACCAAACTGACAAGTGTTGAAATGCACTCAATGTTAGGGGTTGTGTTGTAAAACACAGTTGGAGTGGTGTTGAAAACATCGTTTGTGAGGTGTCCTAAAGACTAATGCATCCAAAAGACTGAAGCTAACACAATTATGCCCCCTAGGCAAAGACAAAGACCAATTTTAGACTGAGGCAACAAGGACAAGGCATGATGGAGAAAGGCTAAAGTGTCGAGGACTCACGCTAAGAAATAGGGGTGAAAAGGCCTCAAGTAGCGCCTGTTTCCAGGTTTTCACCACTTGGATTTTTTTTTTTCATTTTTTTTTTTCATTTTTTTCTTATTTTTTCAAGACTTTTTATAAATTTTTTGAATTTTTGCTACCAAGGCGCCTGTTTCCAAGTTTTCACCAAGGCACCTTTTCTATTCTTTTGAATTTTTTAAATTTTTTAAATTTTTTTTGTATTTTTGGAATATATAATTTTTTTTGGAGATACATCAAAGCGCCTATTGCTAGGTTTTCACTAAGATGATCATTTTTTCAGGATATTTTCTAATTTTTAGAATTTTTGACAATATATCATTTTTTGGATTTTTTAGGATCAATAATTATGTACAAAGGATGCCCCCAGACAGATTGGGCATCATGGATAGAACTTCTTCAGGTGCAAGACATTGATAGGATCAGGGAGCTACTCTCCCTCTACTATAGATAGTAAATAAGCACATGTCCCAAAAGTCACTATAATGATGTAAGGTCCAAGCCAATTAGGTTCAAATTATCCCTTTTGATCTCTATGTTGTTGATTCTTAGGATTTTCACGTAGGATAAGATCTCCCACTTGCAATTCTCTAGGATGAACCTTTTTGTTGAAGGCTTTGGACATGGGCTTTTGATAAACCCTCATATGAACAAATGATGCTTGATTTTTCTCATCTAGAAGTTCTAACTCTTGAAGTCTCATGGTGCGGTAGTCTTCATCTGTAACTAGACCTTGGAGGGAAACTTGAAGTGAAGGAATCTCAACCTCCAAAGGTAGCACTGCTTTAGCGCCATATGCAAGGGAAGAAGCAGTAGCCCCAGTAGGAGTATGAATACTCGTTCTATGGGCCCACAAAGCCAGATTTATCTGTAAATGCCAATCTCTACCATTCTTACAGACTGTTCTATGCAAGATTTTAAGAATGGTTTTGTTTGATGCCTCTTCTTGACCATTTCCTTGCGGGAAGTTAATGGAGGACCAATTTTGTTTAATCTTGAATTTCTTGTAGAGCTTTTTAAGGTCCTTATTTTTAAACTAGCCTCCATTGTTAGTAATAATCTCAAAAGGCACTCCATATCAACAGATGATATGGTTCAGAATGAATAGAGAGACTGCCTTGCCTAAGGTAACAGAAAGTGGGACGGTTTCTACCCATTTAGTGAAGTAATCAGTAGCAGTGATAATAAACTTGTGTCCTCTTGATGAGTTGGGATGAATGTGCCCAACAAGATCAAAGGCCCAGTGTTGAAATGGCCAATGAGATATAGAAGGAATGAGCTCCCTTCCTGGAGCATGTTTCAAGTTACCATGTTTTTGACATTTTTCACATGACTTTGCAAAAGCTACTACATCAATCTACATCATAGGCTAATAGTACCCCACCCTAAGCAACCTTCAATCCATGGAAAGACCATTGGAATGTCCCCCATAGATGCCCTCGTGGATGTCAACTAACACTTGGTCAGATTCTTCCTTTTATAAGCATCTAAGAAGTATTCCATCGAGAACCCTCCTATACAAATCACCAGCAATAAGGGAATATCGAGAGGGATTTCAGGTAAGATTTCTGCATTCAGATCAGTTAAAGGTTTCAGGTATAATGCCATCATGAAGGTATGAGTAAATGGCACCATAGCAGGATGACTCACAACCAACAATGGTACAAATGACATGGCTTTCTTGGGATTCATAGATAGGGTGATGTAGCTCTTCCACCAGGAATTCAAATTTGGATTCATGTTGCTCTAATTGAAGGAGTGAATCAAGTGTAGCCATAGCGTCAGCTACTTTGTTTTTTTCTCTAGGGATTTGCTGAAATGTGAAAAATGTGAAGTAGCATTTCAAGGAATCAACCATTTGCTTGTAAGGTACCATTTTCTCATGTTTTGTTTGATATTCATCATTAACTTGGTTGATTATCAGTTTTGAATCCTCATAGATGTGTAACTCTATGATTCTCTATTCTATGGCCATCTTAAGTCCATTTGTTAAAGTTGCATACTCAGCAATGTTGTTTGTACATGGGAACAATAATTTATAAGACTTAGGGATTGTGTACCCATGAGGAGAAACAAAAAAAAACACCAGCTCCTGAACAATTTTGCATAAAGGATCCATCAAAGAACATCTTCCATGTTCTTTCAGTCATATACATGAGGTGCTCATCTAGGAACTCAACTTGAATAGGTGCATTATCTTGTATTGGGAAATCAGCCAATTGATCTTCTATGGCTTGTCCTTTGATTTCTTTACACTCAATGTACTCTATGTCAAACTGTGAAAGGATCATCATCCATTTAGCAAGTATACCTGTGAGGGGGCCTTACCTAGCAGATATTTGAGTGGATCTATTTTTTCTATGAGTTGTATAGTGTGCAGAAGCATGTAATGTCACAACTTTTGGGAATCAAACACAACTGCAAGGCAATATTTCTCAATGCTAGTGTAATTAACCTCATATGAAACAAGACTGTGGCTAATATATTATATTTCTCTTTCTTTCCCATTTTCATCAAGTTGAGCTAGTAATGCCCCTAAGGAAGATTTTTTCACTGAAATGTGTAGAATAAGTGGTTTCCCTGGGGTAGGAGGCATTAAAATGGGAGGATTTTCCAAGTACTTCTTGATTTGATCTATACTCTTTTGAAAATCCTCATTCCAAACACATTTGACTCCTTTGTGTAAGTTCTTGTTGAAGGGTTGATCTCTATCCACCAATTGTGAAATAAATCTCCTTATAGATTGAAGACGTGCTTGAAGACTCCTCATTTGACTAATGTTTCTAGGAGGTGGCATATCTATGATTGCTTGGAATTTTTCAGGGTTTACCTCTATTCCTTTTTCTGAAATGATGAAACCAAGTAGTTTTCCAGAGGTGACTCCAAATGCACACTTTTTAGGATTTAACCTTAGTTGAAATTGTTCCATGCAATCTAGAATGACTTCTAAATCATCTAAGTGTGTATCTCTTTGTTTAGACTAGGCCAAGGTGTCATCCACATAATCTTCCATGTTTTTATGTATCATGTCATGAAAAATGGTTGTCATAGCTCGTTGATAGGTGGCTCCTACATTTTTTAATCCAAAAGGCATAACATTCCAACAATAGGTACCCCATGCACAAGTGAATGCGGTCTTTTTTTAATCTTCAGGAGCTATCTTAATCTGACTGTATCTGGAAAAAACATCCAACAAGGAATAAATCTCATAACCCACAGTCATATCCACTATCATGTCTATATTGGGAAGTGGAAATTCATCCTTTGGGCATGCTCTATTGACATCTCTAAAATCTATGCAAACTCAAATGGATTTTTCATGTTTGGAAACTGGTACAATGTTTGATATCCATTCAGCATAGGCGATAGCTCTTATGAATCTTGCACTAAGGAGTTTCTCCAATTCTTCTTTTACTAGGAGCGCTATATGAGGATGCATCTTTCTCAATTTCTATTTAACTAGTTTGACACTTGGAGCTATATACAAGTGATGTATGATAAGATTAATGTCCAACCTTGGCATATCTGAATAATTCCATGCAAATTTTATCTTCTTTTTCTGTAATAACTTAGTGTAAGCTTCTTTTTCTTGTGGTGACAAGGACTCAGCCAAGTGTACTATCTATGGAGCCTCATCTATACCCAAATTGATTGTTTGTGTTGGTTCAATAAGCACTGAAGATCTATCTTGAAAATAGCTAGGGAGATGATCAAGTACCTCATCCTTAGACACCTAGAGAGGTTTTCACCTTTGGATATGTCATTTCTTTTTACTTTTTTCGGTTCTGACACCACCACATAGTGGTTTTCGCCATCAGAACTCCTATTGTTTTGGTTTTCTTTTCTTTTTATCTTGTGACTAAGGTACTTGATGTCTGGCTCTATCATGCTGGTAGCCGGTTCACTGGTGGAAGAGACTATAGGTTCAATGGCATTTAGGTAATAGGCTATCTCATAATCATTTTGAAATGTTAAGAGCTCAGGTTCTTGATAGCATTGGGACCAATCATTGAGGTCAAGATGAACAAGAGGCAAGTCAATGACTGGTTCAAGGCTATAAATGTGAATGATATTATTGCTGGTAATCAAAGAGTCAGAGTCTGTCAAGTATCCTTCTAAGCTACCCAAATCAGGATTCATCCTAACAAGAAAAGAATCATCCACTAAAGCAACACATAAGTTCAAATCCTCTAATCCTACATGTGACTCATTGGCTACATCGGGTTGAGAACTATAAGTGTGGATAACATCAATATCTCTATCAACTATGAAGGATTCAGAAGACTCAAAAAAAGATTCCCATTCATACTCATATGAACTTGTGTCTGATCTACGACTAGGATGTTTACACCATGAAGGTTTGGAACATCTTGAGGTGGAAGCTCTAGTGTCATCAAGAGTAAATCCTTCTCTTTCCATTAAACAAACAAGATTCTTTCATTGACATTCTCTGAAAGGATCTTCTATATCTGACTCATCTTGTTCTAAATTTGCAACTGATGCATGAGTGACCGGAACATCTGAATCTCCCCAAAGGAGATTAGTGGAAGGGACCCAATCTTCACACATGTCTTGCTAATTTGTAAAATTAGGTTCATATTCTAGCTCATCTTCACTATTTGACTTATCTAGGATAGGAATAGTGTTCTTGTTGTGATTTGCAAATCCTAGGCCAACTAGCTTCTTAGAATTGTGTCCAAAAAGAGCATGATCAAGAGGTTCGGCTCTAGAATCCAATCTATGATTAAGAGGGCCATGTCCAGGATACACCATATGTTTGAAAAAATTATACCCTCTTCCATAAGCCTTAGGAGAGGGAGAGAATTTCTCATTGCACATATATTTTTCTTCTCTATAGATCTAGTCTCTAACAAATGTCTCCTCTTTCTCATCTTGAATAGGCACTGATGATTCTACAAACGTGCCAAATAAATTCATAGTTGAAGAGCAAGGTTTCTTTTCTTGTGAAGGCTTGCCATGAGACCTGGGTGAAATAGGTAATGTTGTGAGGGAGTTGAGTTGATGCCCCCCCCAATGCCAAGGTCTATCAACTTAAGCTTGTCTTTACATTCAACTAAGGTTGCAATAAAATCTTCTGCTTCTCTATTGAAGGGAGCGTGAGTTCCTGCTGAAATGGAATTGACAGATAAAGTGTTATCCCCAGGTATACAAATCTCTATTCCATTGTATGGCAACTTAACACATTGATGGTAATTAGATGAGACTTCTTGCATATCATGAATCCACGGTCTACCAAGTAAGATATTATACACAAGGGGTCCAGCGTCAACTATTTGAAATAAAATATCTTTTTCAACAGGGCCAATCCAAACAGGAAGGATGGCCAACCCCTTGGAACTTCTTTTTGCCTCATCATAGGCTTAGATAGTAATCCTTTTTTCTGGTATCTATGACTTTCTCAGAATAACCCAATTCTTTCAAAAGATTAAAGGAACAAATATTAAGCCTAGCACCCCCATCTATCAACATGTACCTAACACGGGTTCTGTGGATCATGACCTCAATATGAAGGGAAATATTTTGTGGGTGGTTCAAAGCTTTATCATCATCCTCTAAAAATGTAAGGTAATGAGGGCTAGCAATATGATTAACCATGTTCTGGAATTGATCAACATCTAATTTGTTGGGGACGTTCGTCGTGCGCAAAGCATCCTCAAGGACTTGCTTATGTCTCGGGGACAACTCTAAGAGCTCAAAGATCAAAATCTAAGTTGGACTTCTCTGCAACTGATCAACAATACTATAACTTGACTTAGGATTGACTATTGGCTTTAAGGTGACATTCTTGGATGCCACTTGCTTAGGTTTACTTGATTAGCTTGAATTGGGTCCTCTAATGACAACGGGACATTGACTTTGTGTGATGGCATTAAGAGTTTGAGACAAACCTCTAAAGTTAGGACCCCTTAGCACCACAATAGGTTCTTCATCAAAGATAGGAGGAGAGTCCACGTCTAGATCATAACCATAGGTATCTTTACCCCTCATCATGTTGAAATTTTTTTCTACAAAATCAAGCATATTGATAGTATTCTCTACATCTATGTAAGTGTAATTGATCTTAGCCTTTCCATTCTTAGCTTTAGAGGTTTCCCCCTTCTCATATTTGGGAAATGGTTCCTTGAATGCCTTATGATCGGCATTGGTGTTCAATCCATCTATTTTGAGCTTTCCATTGTCAATGAGATCTTGAATAAGATGCTTGAGTTTGTAGAAATTTTCAATGTCATGTCCAATACCATTGTGAAACTTGCAAAAGGCCTTCTCATCCCACCAATGCGGCTTAACATCAGGTATATAATGCTTCACAAGATCTTGAGGATGTGCAATGTTGTTGGCGATAAGTGTTTTCAAGACATCCTCATATGAGTCACCAAGTATTGAAAATTGACGCCTCTCTTTCTTAGGCCTATCTTGGTATCTTGGTTTGATCTCTTTTTGAATAGATGTATTGAGCTTCATGTCTTCAAAAACACTAGACAAGTGGAGTATAGTTTGATATTTAGGTTGGGAGGAGTCCACAACTCCATCTTTGACCACTTGTTTGTTCCTATTCCAATGTGAGTTCTTCCCTTTATCCTTGTTAGGGTTGTTTTTATTTTGACCATTGTTGTTGTTGTTTCCATGTTTGGTCAAAATTCCTTGTTCTTTCAAAATATCCTCAATTCTACATGCAGTTTCAACCATGGTGTCAAAGGAATCAAAAACCATCTTCCTAACTTCATACTGCATTTTGGGAATCAAGTTGCTAATAAGGATGTCAATCTTTTCATTTTTAGGAATAGTTCTAGAGTAGAAAGAGAATTGTCATCTCCACCTTTGCAATAAAGTGACAAAGGATTCCCTTTGAATTTGTTTTAAATTGCATAAGTCCAACATGGTGATAGATCTTGAAAGATTGTATGCAAAGTGTTGAACAAATATGTGAACAAGATCTTTGAAAGTATTAATAGGGGGAGTTATGTTGGTGAACCATTCCATTGCTTGACCCTTAAGACTCCTTGGGAACAATCTCATGAGGTATGAGTCATCTTGATGGAACTCAAAACTTGTGGTATAAAACTGGCGCACATGATCAT
>MU223136.1:2384775-2408612 GCA_018584345.1 Thuja plicata | reverse complement strand
ATTTGGTGGAAAAGAGGTTTTAGTGAACTATTTTGTTCCTATACCACTTTTTCATGCATTTTGTATCCATTGAGTTGCAGATCTTGGAGAAAAGGCTCAAAGTGAATTCATTGTTCCTTGATGCCTTAGAGATACTTTTGTAACCTACTTGTCAGATTTTTGGAGGATAATAAATCAAATTATCTATTTTTCCTATATGCTCTTGAGTTTTGATTTCAGGATCATGTTTCATCTTTCTTCATAAGTGTTATTCATTTTGGTAGCTAGGAGAAGTGAATGTTTATTATTCCTCCTCTATGTGGACAAGATCTAGACCTCGTGAAGAATATGTATGTTTTTTGATTGATTAAGTTATTTGTGGTCTATACCCTAGTAGCGAAGTCTTTTAACCTATGTGTTGATCAGAGATTCAAAGTATCAAAATGTGGTATATGAGTTAGGATTACTGCATTAGTTTTTCCAAATAAATTCTGAGTTCATTTTGGTGTATCACCCCATTTCCCATTCAGTTTTAAATCCTTCTTCCCTTTTCCCATTAAGTTACAAACCAGGAGGTGATATTCCATATCATACAAGAACCGGCCTAGAATCTGGAGACTCCTTCTCATCCATAGTTCACCCACAGCTAGAGGAGGTTTCCATTGTGAGGATGGAATTTTCATGTATCCCTAATGCCTGAGTTAGGGTGACAATTCTAAGCCTAAAAAATTACCTTGCACATTATCTTGATCATTATCCTGACCGTCGGTAACAGCATTCTGATCGTCGGTTACAACATTCTGTTGTTCTGGATTTAAGCATTGTTGCTCGGGTAGAGTTATGGGTTCTTCACAGTATACAAACTTGTTGTAGTCTTCTAGTTTTTTTGTGCTTTCTAGCTCATTCTTTTCTACAAATTCATCAATCTTCACATTTGCACTTTCAACTATTTTGTTAGAGGCCTTGATTAGACATTTAAAAGCTTTGCTTTTGGTAGAATACCCCTGAAAAATACCTTCATCACTTTTGGCATCAAGATTTCCATTTCTATCATCTTTTAAGACATAGCATTGACTTCCAAATATATTGAAGTAACTTACATGGGTGTTTTACCGTACCATAGCTCATAAGGAGTCTTCTTTGAGTCTGTTTTCAATTGTACTCTATTAAGTGTATAAATAGTAGTGCTAATAGCTTCTCTCCAGAAGATATGGGTGCTGTCCTTCTCTATCATCAGGGTTCTTGCACAATCAACTATTGATCTATTTCTTCTTTCAACAATCCCATTTTGTTGTGGTGTTCTTGGTGCAGAAACCTATCTTTTTATACCATGCTCATTACAGAAATTAGTGAATTCATCTGATATAAATTCTCCTCCTTTATCTGATCTTAAACATTTCAAATCCTTACCACTTTGTTTTTCTACCATAGCCTTATACCATTTAAACATCTTGAATGCTTCAAATTTTTCTTTTAAGAACATGACTGTCATCATTCTAGAGTAATCATCAACAAAGAGAATAAAATATATATCTCCATAATAGCTCTTTGTCCTCATAGGTCCACATAAATTAGTATGGACTAATTCGAGAATATCATTAGATGTATGGGTTTTTCTTTTGAAACTAGACTTTGTCATTTTACCTTTTTGACAATTTTTGCACATGATGTTGTCTGGCTTTGTCATTGTCGGTAAGCCTCTTACACTTATTTTCTTGCTTATTTTCATCATGTTGTCAAAATTCACATGACACAACCTTTTGTGCCACAGCCATATGTCTTTGTTTCTAGTCATCAAGCAAGTTGGGTTAGTATCATTCAGATAGAATAAGTTACCTTTGGTTTGTTCACCAGTACCAATTAGTTTTCCTTCTAAGAACACAAGCTCTGATACTAATTGTTAGTAATAACTGAGGGGGGGGGGTGAATCAGTGGCCTCAAATTTTTATCCTTTTAAACTTCAATCCACCAATTAATACACCTCATATTATTAAGTCCCTACAAGATGTATTCCTTTGAAATACTTGAAACAAATGACTGTCTATCAGTTTACCTTGTCTGTCCTTCTTCTCCTTGATAATCGATAAGCAGTAAAACTTATTTACCGATACTCAGTAAATTTTTAGAGTATAACAGTCAATCCATAAATGCATATGTGAAATGTAAAACAATAAAGTAATAAACCATACACACATAACACAAGGATTTTAACGTGGAAACCTGTTAAGAGAAAAACCACTGGGACCGGTACCCCAAATTTTCACTCTTCTGAAGTGAGCCCTGTTAGGAGCCAACCCTGTTAAAGGTTACAAACACACAGTTAAGTGTGACCTTGTTAGAATATTTTTATACATATTTTTTCACTTAGTATCTGGTATCTACGCTACCATCCTTGAATCAGTCTCATGACTGTCAATAGGCTTTATGCTAATCTTACTACCATCCTTGAATCAGCCTCCTTCTTAGATTGTCAATAGGATTTAGGTAAGACCGATGCTACTATCATGAGTCAACCTTCTAGTAATCTGTTAGGATATACCTCAATTACAAAAGACTGTTAAGTCCTGCTCTGTTAAGAGACTTAATGCTACAGTGGTTAAATTGAAACACAATGACTTGTTTCTAATGCAACTTTGAATTGCAGATATTCAGATCTATTTACGTATAATACCTCTCTGATCAATGTATCAATTCAATTCCTTTTTACTTAACTCTTTCTACTCTGTGATGTTGTGCTTCACTGTGTGTCGGTGTCTACAAAATTCTTTAGCTCTTCCCTTCGCTTGATTGATCAGGACTGCATGAAGTTTATCCTTCATCAATTTCTCTTTAGCATCTTATCTCAATTCACTCCCCCGTGTTTGAGTGTGTATGGAAATGAATTATGATTGTCTCTTATATAGACATGATATTCCATGATTCTTGATTTTTGATTCTTGATTCTTGGCATGAAAAACAATCCAGCCAAATTGATTTACGGCTTTAACTCCTAATTTATCTCGTAGTTATCTTCTTGCCAGCTGTATAAATCAATTGCTTAATTGTGGTTGAATAAAACAAATAAAACAACTAGTTAAGTCAATCCTTAAGCTCTGCTAGCTAGATATTTTTTCATTTTCTGATCTCTCTTTTCTGTCAGTCAATTCTGTAGTTCGTCGCCAGTGACAACTGCTAGTTCTGTCAGTACAACTTCAGTTAGTTTCGGGATCTCCATCCGTCGGGAATCATTGGATCTTGCTCGTCAGGAAACACTATTTTTAGCTTGTCAGGCATCCTATGATTCTACTTCATCAGGAAACACTGTCTTCTTCTCATCGGGCATCACTGTGACTTTATCTATGTCTTTACCGATGGTGTGTACTCTGCCGGTGTAGTCTATCACTTGGTGAATACTTGAATTTTATGCATTGCTGAAGGCATAACCTCTGTTCCATTGATTCTATGAAGTCTTTAGCATTATGTATATGACCATACAGATGATATCAAGTTGGCATTAATGAAAATACAAACCATAAATTGATTTAAAGTCTTGCATCATCTTCAACTTAACATTATCAAAACATTCAATCAATTACATGTCATCAAAATATGTTTTGGTTTGATTTTGGTTTTAGTAGTAAACTCGGTTGGAGACCTGAGGTGCTTAGTCACTTTGGTGGTAGTTCTCAGTTGGAAGATGTGATGCCTCATCGATGGACTCGATGACTGGATTTGGTGGTGCTCGGTGCTATATTACTCGGTAGTGTCTACGCTCGGTGGTGTTCGATATTTGGTAATATTCTACTTGTAGGTACACTTCTTAGTGGTAGTTGTTCTGTGTGTGCAGCTTGGTGGTGTCTTTCTTGGTAGCTTATCTCTTAGTGTTGCCTCTTCAGAGGAGTTAGATCGGTGACTTCACCGACTAGATTTTGTTGGTTTGGTGTTGTCTTACCAAATGGTCTGGGTCTCGGTATTCTTGTTTTTTGACTGGTTGTTGGAGTTCACCGACTTGTGTTTGTGGATTGAGAAGGCATTGGAGATTGCATCCATGATTTGAGGGGGTCATTGGGATCATGTTGAGTTCAAAGGCATGTGGATTTGATGCATTGGACCTTATGTGGACATAAATATGAGTTGGTTTTTTCTTCTATGTATTTGGTGGCTATTTGCAGCTGACTGGTGCATTTAATATTTGTTCATCATAGATTGTAATGGTTGATCAGGTTATTTAATATTTGTTTACAAGCTGACTTGTGGCTGTGTTGTATAAAAGGAAGTATGTAGGTATCATTTAGGAGAGAGAGATTTTTTAGCAGACAGTAGTAAGTAGGTAAGACAAAAACTTGTAAGATTTCTTGGTGGCTTGCAAGCACAAGTTTACATCTAGTTTCTTCCACTTAGTTGTAGGGTAGACTGGCATAGTTGGATCTTGTGAGATCTTGTTGAAATGGTTTATGTATTGGCTGTAACTGGGAGGACATTACAGCCTAGCATGTTGCATCTAATTGGAATTATGAGATAATATAAGTTGATATTGATAGATCTTTTTGTGTTGTTGTTGTTTTCTCTATGAGTGTTATTTGGTTGCAAGTTTGGACAGTCCATTCTTGGATTTTCTGAGCTTGACTACATCATGTTTTGAACTATTCTCACATCTACAAATAGAAATAATATATTATGTATCATACTGCTTAATATATCTTTTTATCTTTAATTATGTATACTAAACCTCATAACTTAATTATTTTCATTTTAAGTATGATAAGAGAAAGCTAAGTTATGCCTATAAATATGAAATAATAAAAATATCGAGAGCTAGGTTCATATTAGCCAAAATTCCCTCTAAATGAAAAACTCTTACTCCTTGATCTGCACGATCTTTTGAACCCAATTGACCAAGATTAAATGTCTTTCTTGTATATGTCTAATCATGGTCCATCACTATCTCATTGCACCCATTCAAGAAATTTTGCAAACAAAAAGTATAACATAGATAAGTCTTTTAATCATATTTTTGTAATGTATCAGTTAAACTAAAGATGGATTTATGTAGTTTATCACTTCTTTTGTATTAGAGGTAAGGTTAGCATAAGGCATTACTATTTCTTAGCTAGAATTGGAGTTGTATGTGATAGTTCTCATTTTTATGCATGTTCATCTAAATTAATGTAGTTGCAAGTATGTAAAAATGAAATAGTTACAAGTATGTACATTATGTGTTCTAGTCCAATCAATGCAATTGGCTAGGTGTCTTGCAAAAACCATTCCTATTAGACAAATTTGTACCTCCAACAAAATAAATTGTGTATAAGATACTCAATCCACATTGTGGCATTGTTATGGATGTTTAATCAAAAACAATTGGTGTCATAAAAAGCATTCCTAAAACATTATCTTACAATCATACAATATACTTTAAAATTACATGATCTGGTCAATATTTCACCTCAACCACAAGCTTGGCAACCACTTCATAGGCTATTTTGTGAAGTTGTTTCTATGAATACCTCATCAAACTGAAAATGGCTTAGAATTCAACTGAAAATATCTCAGAATTCCAATTATTATTCCTCAACTTTAGCCTCATAAGCTGCACAGGAACACTGCTACCAATTTTAGAGCCATTTTTACATCTATAGAGTTATTTCATAATAAATGAAACTATTAAATTATAAATGATATAAAAATGAATTTTTGTGTCAACATGTTTTGTAACAAAAAAGGAGTTCAATTTAATCTTGTGAAAAAATTATGAGATACTTTTTTTTTCAAACTGTAAACATGTCAAGACTTTTCTACTACATATTCACACAATAAACAATTTTTATTATTCAGTGAAGCTACTAAAACCCAATATGTGAGGCTAAAGGTAGATGTAAAATACAAAATTAATCTACCACATACATCCAATATGCCAAAGTAGAATGTGTGAATGGAAAATATGTGTGTACTCATGAATTACTATTACTAGATATGATTGTATCACAATGCCAAGATGGATTACAATCTTGAATTGACCCTATTTGATCATTAGGCTTTGGTGCTCCTACACCAAAATTTGACTTAAAGTCAAGCATGATGAAAGAAAATATTGAGGAAAAATAGCATGAATATCATCTTATGTATGTCTTGTTAATATCTTAGAGCTTTCTCTTTCTTCATCCTCACAAGGTCTTTGAAATAGGACTTAGACTTCCAAGAAGGTTAGTAGATCTAGGAAATGGCTTATGCTTACTAAAGCTTAACTATGAATTGATTGTAAGATTTATAATGAGCTTATTGTACAAAATATTTTTGGAGATTTATAGTTTAAAAAATATCATATAACAAAAGATCAAAAGTCATAGTGACAAAGAAATACTTTAGAGAAGTGTTACACATTGAAAATAGTTTTAGTCCAAGAAAAGATGAGTTGTAATGAATAGTACAGTTCATAATTAGTTAGTTACTTTTAGTTAATATCCATAACTCACTTGCAACCACATGATTAAAACTACACTAACAATTGTTTCATGAAGTCAAACTTATCGTAGATACTTCACGTCAGATTACAAATCTTTATGTTTCCTTCATTGACATTCAAAAAAACAATGCTTTTTTGGACAAATATCCATTTCTTTATGATTGAGACAACTTCTCACATCATCACTCACAACTCAACTCACTATTCCAACTTCCTCAATAGGATCACCTCATGGATCCACACAAACTCTCAACCACTCTTACTAAACCAAACAACCACTTATTGACTCAACAAAAGCTATGATCACAATATTTGACTGTATTCATTTTCATGATTGATTATATACCCTTCTTGACTGCTCATACTCATTCTCCCTATGAAAAAATTTATACCTTTGTTTCCTTGCAATACCTACTAGGTCTCTTGTCCCTCAAGACCCAAATGAATTTTTTCCAAACCCTCTCAAGGCTCTGATCATGCCTCACTCCAACTCAAGACTCCTCGATATCAACTGTGATTGTCTCCCTCTATATCTTTTAACAAACCTTTATTCTTGACCTTAATAGATATCATCCCTTCCTCTGGGTATCCTCTCCCTTACCACACTAAAATACTCTTGTCTCAATACACTAATACACCTCACATGGAAAAAATGCACGCAAACTCCCCATTTGTTATATTGTCACAGTTCTAAGACAAGAAACTATTGTTTCATCCTTCCAGTGCATGTGTTGACCTTTGCATGGTTCCCTAAACACAATTTGAAAACATAATATACATTTTCCCCCATATTTTTACCAAGTATGGTCTTTGATCCACCTAAACCAAATAGATCTACATTTTGAATGCTTCTAGGATACCCTAGATCAGGTTTAGTAGTTTATAGAAAAACTTGAATAACTTTGTTAATACAGAATAGATTCTAATGAAAAAAAATCCATGGATGCAAGCCTCCATTAAGTCAAATAAATGATTCACAAAATATTTTCCATTATTCTTGTTATACACTAAATTTTGCACCCTAGGTCAAGCTCTCATAGTCTTGATAATCTAGTATAACATGGGAATCATTTCCAGGTTGTGGGACCTTTGCTAACTGAAATGAGACCTCCAAGTTCTAGGTTGGTTCCTCTTGGATTATCACCTTAATTTTCTTCTTAACATTAAAGTAAACTAGATAGGAAAAGGGATAGAAAGAATGCATAGAAGGGAAATAACTGAAAGCAAATTATCCTACTAGGTGATACACCGAAGGTAATTTTCTGAGTTACAACACAGTAATCAATCTTAGAAAGAGGACTTGAATCTAATAGAACACAAGTTTCTAGATAGGATTGCATAAGTATTTCATAGAGAGGTCTGAGATAAATAGAGGATATTCAGGGAAAGAGATTATTTCACAAACAATAGCATATTCACTATAAATAGACACAAACTATGACCTGTAAAAAAACATCCACTTCTACAATCAGGCACAGGAATGAGACAAAATGATAGGGGAATGAAGAATATCCACAAACTCATCTAAATCAGATCATCCATGGTAGTGCACAATATTATAGAAAGAAAGAGGGATCATGAACTCCAAGTTCATTCCAATACCAATCTTTGTATCATATTCCAGTAAGAGAAGTACAAACAAGAAGACCTAGGGACAGAAAGAATGTCACAAAAATCCTTTGCAATATTTTCAATTCAATGAGATAACTAACACATGAAAACTTAGGGGCAGAGAAAATGCCACAAAAGTATTACACTAGCCAGAACAATCTAAGCTAAAAATCTCTGAAACTAACATATATACACTACTCCTCTAGCACGCAGGCTCAGGAGTCAATCTGATTTTAGAAATCAGGGTTTTAATACATTTACAATAGAATAATCAGAAACCCTAATACATTAGATTCTACTCATCAATGCCACAAAAATATCATGTTCAATCTGATATAGCTTTGAATATCTTTCCTATCACCATAAATTCAGCTCTGAGAAGTCTGTTCGACCCATCTCTCTGTCCAATTCCTGAGAAATCGTGCTACCACCATGAACTCTGAGAATCAAATATTCATATTTTGGAATATTTAAACCTTAACAGTAATAGGTGGCATAGATTCTTGTATCAATGGCCAAGAAAAATCTTGAATCTCCTATTTTAAAAACAACCGTCAATCTCTTCTTTAATGTCTTTACCTTTAACCCGCATCAGACTAACCCTTAACCTTGGGTCTTCAATTTGCCTCAGTCTCCAAGTCACGAGATGTCTTTGTTAACTCTGAGTTCATCATGAGACTCAGTGACTATCACAAGATTGGATCTACATTGGATGATCAGTGCTAAGTCTCCAAGCCATAAGAGAACATTCCATTCCTTCACGAGACTTAGCCACCACAACGGGATTAAAATCTGATCAACAGCGTGGATTAAATCATCTGTAAACTCTAAGCCTTTACCTTACTCAACTTCCTTGACCATAGTTCATCTAGAGACCTGGAAAATAAAGGTTCTCATGATCTCTTAACATTTCCTTTAACTTTGATTCCATCACGAGATCACGTGACTATCATTGGATCATAACATAATCAATGGTTGGCATGAAGTTGAGAGAAATTTTCTTTGGTCCCACCACTTTATGGAAACCAAGCGACTAAGGAAAATAGAATAGGCAATCTCCAAGTCTTGTGATCCCTGGTGATTTCATCATTTTCTTAGGAGACTTAGTGACAACCATAAGATGGAGAATATGAGTGATCTGGATCGACGGTGCGCGGGAAGTCTCTTGAGTATTAGAGAATATCTATTTTTTTTACCGCGACAAGGAGACAAAGGGTATTATATTTGTGAACATGTCTTTAGAGGGAGCTTAAGTTATCCAAAAAGGTAATGACAAAATAGAATAAGCTCAGGATAACTAGGGTTTTCTATCAAGTTTGCATAGGGTTTGTTGCATACTTAGGTTATTTTTCATGAACAAGGAAAAACTAGAGAGCTGAAAATATTACAGAGGACACAACCAAGACCAGAAAATTTAAATATTTTCACAGGTTGGGCTCTACCCTTGTGGGAGCCACATTTACTCCACCTATAGCCAAAGATTTACCAGATGGGGAAATTTTGGATAACAATTCCTAGGAAATTTTGGATAACAATTCCTATGAGAAAATGTTGAAAACCCAAGACTTTATTACTGATCAGATTAGGAATTTATACATGAAACCAACTTTATTAGTATCAGTATTGTTTACATCAATTCTCTCCCCCCATTTGGGATCGTTAAAAATGTATATAAACTTTGTCCCAACAGTTTGGGCTAATACAAATCATTCTAACTAGCAATGCAACTAATTTTGGTTGGTTGTAACTTAAACAAGTGTTGTCAACTTGACAACTAAATTTGTGAACTTAACAACTTATGGACTCTATCACATCAAAGACTTAAGTACCACCCTTATAACATCAAAATGTTCTTACAAGACCTTATGGAACACAAGTTACTAATCAAACTTCTAATATACCCTTTCAATCCCACAAATAACCTATTAGGCCTAGTTTACCTATTATGGCAACTTTAACATTTTGATTACAAATGCCTCATTATGAACCAATATGGCTTCATTAGCCTCCATTACATCAAAGAATAGTCATTATAGACCTTATAAACTCAATGTCTTCATAGATCCTCCACAAGACCGCATGGTGACCTCATTTTTTCCAAGACCATTTTAACATCCTTACTCAATCCCACTCTTAATGGTTAAAGATTCAGAACTCTTAACAATTTTGCAATTTTGGATTTTCATGTTGATAATTTTTTTTTTCAATATGAAAAATTTTGACATTTATTTTTAATAATTGAAATATAACCTAAAAATTGACCTTATAGGGTCTAAAAAAACTCTGACTACTATGGAATGTTATATTTGACCTTATTACATGATTAAACCCCTTTTGGAACAGTTTGACAACTTTGGAACCATATGAAAACCTTGACAACATACTTTACAACTTTGTGTCACGAACACAAAAGTGTGTCCCCTCACATCTTTTGATTACAAAAAACAATATATACTCAATGAAACTTCTCTTGATACTAATCAAAACATACTTTGAATATTTCTATGGAGGCATCAATGTTCTTGGGTTCCCGTGCACCATACCTTTCACTTTTGTATCATCATGTTAAGGATATTTGCTTGTTCTTAATAATACTTGTTGGCCTCTTCCTCATGATTACTTCATCATCATTACAAAAACTTATCTAGCTAATGAGCTTTATATCCTTATTCATTATGTTGTTGTGATTTTCCCTCTTTTTATTGACACAATGAATGGTTTCAGATATCAGCTCTTTCAAAATGGTGACTCCATTATATCTCCTTTGAGATTACTGTCCTACATCGTAATAGGACTCTTTTACTGTATCTGTAACTATGGTTTTGTATAATTGTTTGTCTTTCTTACCATTGTCAACTAGTAATCATTGGTTTCTCTTTCACCCTTGGAAATTCTTTTCAAGTAGAAGTGGTAAGATACCATCTATATGTCTTGAAGCCTCTTTATTGAATGGGGATCAATGTCCTCTATCTTCAATTGAATAAGGGGTGCACAAGGTTTATTTTCATTTATTGGGTATAGAAATTGAGTGGTATACCCAAATGATGCAAAGCACCTTCTGCACCCCTGATTCCAAAGAAGAGGGAAAGGCTATTGATACCCTTTGGATAAAGAGGCTTCAGAACAAAAATATGATATCCTAGCATTTTCTACCTGAAAAGCATTTCTAATGGATCATAGATGCTCTATCCTACCATAGACATGTGCGCGGTCCTTATCATAGCCTTACACAACCTCTATCTCATGAGTTTGCAGTGGACCCGACTAATTTGGGTTGACCCATAACAACTTCCACTTTCTACATTGAAAAAGTACCATATCTTGCTAGTAAGGGAATATTTTCAGTCACATTAGTTGTGACCGGTGATTTTGTTCCCGTAAAGATAGAGAAGGTTCCAAGTACTTTAAAATTATTATTATATATAGTCCAATTGTAATTACTTATTGATCACTTTGTTTGGACTAATGATCCCATGATGTTTTTTGAAGGCAATGATGTTTTTAATAAACATTTAAATGACCATACATTGGAGATCTTTGGGCCCACCATATGTACACAGTAGAATTCCCAAAATGAATAATTAAAAAGATGAACTCATAAGATGTTTAGTTCTGTTGTTTGGAAATACATTCAACAAAACCAAGGTCCTTCAAAAAGTTGGCATATATATAAATTATGTGAGGGACCAACATAGGAAACATTTAGAGAAGAACACAAAAAGTACAAGTGTCCCCCCATGATTCCAGAGAGGGAGTGGAAGGACCTAATTTCCAATGGAAAGAAGAAAGCATAAAATTAAAAAGGACATAGACCACCAAGAAAAAGAAGGTATGTGATACTATCAAAAATGTAATTATGTACTTATTAATTTTTATTTTTACATAACCTAACATATTTCAAACTTTTCATAGGCTTCCCGACACATTGAAGACAACAAAGGAAAGACTAGAAAAACACGGGAAGCACAAACTTGGCTATGGTGGTTATATTAAAGTTGACACACAAATTGTAAGTATCAATAAATGAAATATTGCATCGACATAATAGATTTCAAACAATTATTTTTTAATCACACAATAGAAGAAAAATTCATGATATTATACAAAATTGCAGGGCTCTGAAATCAACAGAGCTCCCACAAAAGATGAAATAAAGTTTTCCTTCCACCAAGGCTATGGATTCATGGTTGAACACCTAAGAGAATTGAGTGGGAAAACACAAGATTCCAGTACATCTGTCACATAGGTAAATAACCTAAATAAAGATTCTTTAAAATTAAATACTTGAGAAATAATCTATTCGCTATTAATTTCCACCATAAAATGACTTTATTTTTTCTAAATAAGAAAGAAATGATAACAATGCACATGAAATTGGAATGCAGCCTACTGAGGTTGGAGCACAACCTCCACATGATGAATTTCGTGGTGTGTATCTTGGTACTGGAGGTATTCATGTGCTATAGAATTTTTATGTAATTATTAATACAATTAAACATCTTTAATTGCAATTGGTGTAGTAATTAATGTAACCTTTTTTGTTTTTTTATTTTAGAGCATGTAGAACATGGTGAACAAGAGGAGCATGATCAGGCTACACAACATCAAGAACGTGATGTGTCCCCATCAAGTAAAGAGGATGAGGCTAGACGACATTATCATGAAGATGATGTGGCCCCATCAGGTAAAGAGCACCCTTGTAATATTATTTTAATTAATGAAATACTTGTAACAATAATAAAACATGTTATGAATTTAACACATTTCTTTGTTATTGCAGCGCGCCCCCCTTTGCATAGGCCTCCACATTGTGATTACTTGAATAGGCATAGAGAAAGACCAGAGGGAACCAAACCTAAAGGGGGGGAAATGATGAAGAAGTTGATGCTCCATTTAGTCTTTTATTAGCTAAAAAAAGCCATAAAAGAAATGAGTTTAATCATATTATGTGTTAATGATTGAATTTTATGTTTTAATGGATGTAATTATGTGTTAATGAATGCTATGTTGTAATGAATGTAATGTGTTAATGAATTTTATTTGATAATGAATGAATGTTATATTTTATTAATGGATGAAAGAATTAATGAATTTTATATGTTAACGGGCAATTTAGAAAGATGTTAGGGGGGAGGGGCTAAATGAGCTTCTACCTTCACATGGTTGGCCTTGTTAAGTAGAGAATAGTAAACTATTCTTAAAAATAAGAGAAGCTCAATAATGTAACATACTTTTCAATATTTCATTATGCTCCACTATTAATTTTATTGAATAATATGTATTGAATCTTAATTGTAGATTCCAACATAACCTACACAAACAACAGCACAAGAAGTTACTTAGTGGAAACCATCATAGGTAAGGTCCTTGATTTAGATTTTTTTGTTTATATTCCTATTGTTGATTACATAGGAAAATATTCATTTATCTTTTTAAAAGGGAAGTCACATCATCCCAAACTCCATTCCATACTCACATTCCATAATCCAAGCTGAATCCCTATGGTTGCTCCTATTAGGACCACTCCAGTAAGAAATTTCGGACCAACATCTTAGGTTAGTGTTGTAAAGGGATTGAATTTGTTCTGATATGGACTCATTGATCTAATAAAGTGGGCATGAATAATAGGTTTGGAATATTTTATTTGTGATCATAATTACAAACTATGATTCATTTAGATAGTGACAGTAAGGACAAAAATCTAAAGTGCTATGACCATTGAATAAAGGATAGATTTTAATGTTGAAATATTGTGTTAATGGATTTTTTTTTGAGTTGGAATGATAATGACAAGACCACTGACTGTGGATGAAAATGTGAAAGGCTTTGGCATGGACTAATCAACATACTAAATTATTGGATAAGAAGTGAAATGAATTGAGAAAGGTATAACCTTGAAAGTCCATTGATTAATGAAGTTTTTTGTAGGAATTAGGCTTATGGATGGACTATAACCAAAAGGCCTAATAGGTATTTATGTTGGACTCCAAGGGTAAAAGTTGAAGAATCAGAATAATTTGTTCCTTGGGAGAAATATACTGAGATATGATGGAATGTTTTTGTAATGCCTTGTAAATAGTAATGTATGAGGATTGGTAGAATGTTAGTGTCTTGATAAGATGTATATGTGAACCTAGAATGATGTTTGTCACCTGACTATGCCTCTAAAATTTTGATGATATTGTGTTGAAGACTAAACTACATGGTTAATTTGGGTTTCTTGATGGTTACATGATGCTCTACATCAATATGATCACTAACATCCTATCATAATATGATTATCATTCCCTAAAGACTCAAGACATTCTCTTCATTAAGATATCACTAGTGCTCAATCAAAAACTTACAACATCACCCCATTCAATTATTCAAGGTCACATGCACAACTTAATTCTAATCCAAGAATCAAAAATTGTTCAAAATGTTTTTACCTTCATACCCTTATACCATATCTTCATGACTCCTCCATATCATGTTCTATCAACACACAAACATTAGTCTTGACAACATCATTCAAATTTCCATCAATAACACTCTTGGAATTCAATAATTACTTCTAATAACTTTGTAATATTTTCTGTCACTATCCTTTTAGGACAATCATCTATCTAAACCACAAGAATGAGTGAGATATCAAATTGTATTCCTAGTTCCTCGTTGTCATCTATTCAACATATTTCTGTTAGAGTAATAATACCTTAGGCTTATTGATTTAATCATTTTGATTTAGTTATTTAAGTAGTTATTACTCTTTTTATCTTAAGCTTTCTCTTAGGTGCATTATAATTAATATTCCTATTAAATATTAATGTGAAACCTAGCCTTTTTATCCTTTAGTGTTTTGTTCACCTTATTAGGTTGAATTTTCTAATTATTGTTAATTAACTTGGATAGACTTTTTCTCTACTCTTTTTTGGAGAATCTCTGAGCTTCTGAGTTTGTGCTTTTTCCTCCTTGGTTCTTCCTGTAATAGGTCATTTGCATATAGGTATCCTTGGGTGCTACTTTATCTGTACTTCTCTGATCTTTCATTGTATCATATCACCTCTGCTATTGCATGTTCTAGTGTTTTTGAAGTCGCGTTTGAAGTGGAAAACTTTTATCTTTCTAAGGTTTTTTGTCTTGAATTTGTGGGGCATCATTTTGTGTACTTTGGGCACAAAATGACCTCACGATCATGTCTAGAATACCCCAAAACCCCCCATTTTCATATAAGTCAAAACCTATTTGGGCCACAGTGACCTCTGGAGCATTTTTTTACTCACATGTTGTATGGCACACAAACTGAGAGAAAAATAATAAAAATAAAGGGCATTTTTCTGCCTTTTCTGAACCCACTGCCAACACCCCACTTGCACCTCACTGTCGCTCCACCACCACCAGTGGCCTATCCACGCACCTCTACCACCCAAGCGCCACGCAGCCACCACTGCAGCCGCTATGTACTGACATCAACATTCCTACAAGTGTTGTCATCATTCCCATGGTCGTGAATTTTTTTCTGGTGGTTGCAATTTTTTCTAGCTTGCTGACGTCATCAATCTTTTGGGTGATGTCATCAATCTGTGCTGACATCACCAGGTGACAGATGTTTGGACATCAAATTTTTTCCCGCTCTGTGTTTTTTGTAGAGAGCTTGCAATTTTGAGCACCTGTTGGTTTTTGCTCATAACTTGAGCATATGACATTGAAATTTGACAAAACATATACCGTCAAAAAGCTCTTTCTGATCCCGATCTTAGAATGATGGTTTCATCTTTAGATTCTACCATTTGAGTACCTATTTTCATCATCAAAGTGAGGCTTTAGTTTTTTTCCACTCTGCTTCTGGACACTAGGTTATTTTCTCATTTTTTGTGCTTTCATAGTTATTTTTGGTATACAGGGGATAGTTTACTATATTATGGGGGGTGCATTTCTCTTTTTTTCATTTACTTCAAAAAGACCCTTCTACTTCTATCTTCTTTCTCTCAATGTCAAACGCTTCAATTTCCTGACTGACACCTCATAACTACCACACTTGGAAAGCACACATGACCAAGTTACTAATGTTATGAGGCTTATGGTCTTTGTCTAGATGAGAATCAACCTGCTCTGTAGTGTCATTTTGAGGTTCTTCATCATAGGATCAAAATGGATGAATCCATGGGCTTAATGGCACTAAATTTCTCTTACAGTCTCTTGTTTCACTTGGAGAATTTGCACACTCCTCGAGCTATTTGGGAAAATTTTGCAGATCTATTTGGAATCATTAATGAGTTTAGGGCACTAGAGCTTGATGCAGAGTTGACTTCTTTGACTCCTAACAGTTACCCCACCATTGAGGACTTCTTGATGAACTTCAAGCCTCTCCATTCAGTTTTACAGGGATGTGGGAAGAATAAGTCAAATAATGAGTGTATCTTTTTGATACTCTCAAAGCTACGAGGATTGTTTCATATCTTCTCTTCCACTTTCTATTCCACTATAGATGCTCTGAGTGCTAGGCACACTATGTCTACCTTTGAGGCTTTCTATGACCAGCTAACTTGAGAGAATTCAAAGAGTGAATAGATGGATTCCACTTTTGGCTCTATGAGCAAAGCATAGGTTGCTCAGTCATCATAGGGGAAACCAAAATAGAAAGCAAAATAGAAGAAATATTTATCAGGCTGTGATTATACCTCCAAACCTACATAGAAAATAGATTCAAAACCTCCACCTAACCCTTCAAAGGGTAAATCATCTTCAAATTCTATTGAGTCTTCCTCCAAGACTAAGAAGAAAACATGTGAAATATGTAGCTTTTGTGGAAAGGATGGACATCCATTTCTAGGTGTTGGAAATGTTTGGAGGCTTTAGAGGAAGCCATGCAAGAGTGTCATATTTATTCTCCTCAGTCCACATTCTCCCCTATAGGGAAAGGTCATGCTCTTACTATACGAGCATTGACTTCTAGGAACACTTTAGATTCTGGTGCCTCTCACCACATGACTCACACTCAGCAATGGGTCAGCTCACTTTCCCCTTGCGCTACTTCACAGATTTTTATTGGTAACTCATCACATCTTTCAGTTTTGGGTTTTGTTTCTGTTGCATTGGCTAGGGGTTTTGTTTAGGATTTTCTTGTGGTTCCTGACCTCTCAACAAACCTCTTGTCCATCTATCAAATTTTTCATTCTAGCTCTAGTAAGACAATTGAGTTCTCACCATGTGATGTGGTTATTTGAGACCTCCATGATTCTGACTCAGTTGTGGCTACTGGGAGTGTTGACTCTGCATCCCGCTTATACATATATGACATATTTGAGCCTTTTGATGGTACAGGTTCCTCTCTTATAGAACATGTGGATACTCTGAGTAGGATTCAGCATGAGCATTTAGGCCATGTCAATTACAGATATCTTCAGCAGATGAGCACACAGGCACTAGTTCTTGGGCTTCCACAGATTTCTTGCATTGATGGTGTTTGTTAGGTTTGTGTTCTTGGAAAACAACATAGGGATCCTTTTCCTTGGGGACGAGCTAATTATGCTTTGGCACCATTGGAGTCGATACATAGTGACCTCATGTCATTTCCTACTCCTTTCTTTGGTTCCAGATATATTCTTACTTTTATTGATGACTTCTCCCGATGCACATGGGTGTACTTTCTTAAGTACAAGTCTGATGTCTTTGATTCATTTTGAATCTTTAAGACATTTGTGGAGAAGCAGTCTACAGATACGCACAGACAATGGGGGGAGTATGTGAATCAATATTTTAGAGATTTTTTCTCTGAACATGGTGTACAACATCAATTTTTAGTTCCCTACACCCCTCAACAAATGGTATAGCAGAGAGAAAGAATAGAACACTTTGGGAGATGGAAAATTGTATGATTCAGTCCAGGTCAATGGATTCATTTTTTGGGAAGAGGCAGTCAATTGTAAAAACTATGTTTAGAATTGGATTCCCCACAAGGAAGTTCCACATATGACTCCTGAAGAGGCTTGGTCTCATGTCAAGCCTGATGTATCTTCATTCTAGGTTTTTAGTAGTGTAGCATGGGAATTTATACATGATTCTCAGAGGAGATAAATGGAGTGAAAGATCCAACCCCTCATTTTTGTTCGCTATTATGAGGATGTCAAGTTGTACAAGTTGTTTGATCCTGATTCCAAAGAGGTCATGTTTCGATGTGATGTTCAATTTGATGAGCACCTTCCTGCAGTGGATACCATGTCTCCAGAGTCTACTTCACTTACCACTACTCCCCATCTCTTCCAGATTATTTTTAGGTTGATGATGATGATCTTGGTGATAACCATGTACCTCCACCATAGGATCCTCCACATACGCCTAGATAGGCCTGTGTTACTGTTGAGGTTGTAGGATCTATGGAAAGTGACCCTTCATCTTCCTGTCATACCCAATCTCATACTATAGATTCTAGCCATCTGAGTCATGCCACTTGTGATGACCTTAGAATTGTTCAGCTACAATAAGACATCCTAAGTGTGACAATGCTATGAAGGAGGAGTATTCTTCTTTAATGAAGAAACATACATGGGATCTTTGTTCTCTTCCTAAGAGAAGAAAGTTAGTGTGATGCAAGTGGTTGTATTTTACTAAGTTTTTTTCTGATGGTTCTATTGATAAGTACAAGGCACGTCTTGTTGGAAATATTTTCTCACAGATTGGTGGTATTAATTACACTTAGACATTTTCCCCAGTCACTAAGATGAATTCTATTCACCTAGTCTTATCCCTCATAGCTTCTCAGGAATGGCCCATTTTTTAGATGGATGTGAAGAGTGCATTCTTGCACGGTGATCTTAATGAGGATGTATATATGGAGTAGCCTTAGGGATTTGTGCAGGATTCCTCCTTGGTTTGAAGACTTAGACATTCTTTGTATGGTCTCAAACAAGCCACTCGGGCTTGGTATGAAAAGATGGACTCTTTTTTGCTTTCCACAGGATTCACATGTTTTCAATCTGATCCTCCAGTGTACATTCAGTGTCTTGAGCATGATTTTTTGATCCTTGTGCTATATGGTGATGATCTTCTCATCACAAGTAGCTCATCTTCTATGATTCAGGATTTTCAATGTGCATTGATGGAGAAGTTTGAGATGATTGACCTTGGTCTGTTACACTACTTCCTTGGTCTTCAGATTATTCAGTCCTCTACTGGGATATTCATTTACTAGTGGAAGTATGCTCTTGACATGCTTCATCTCTTTGACATGCTTTCTTGCAAGCTTTCTCAAACACCTTTTTCAGTCAAGTGTTACTTTGTCTACCACTTGCACTTTGCCTTCAATGGATTCTACATTGTATCAATAGCTGGTTGACAGTTTGTTGTACCTAACACACACTCATCATGATGTTTCCTTTGTTGTTGGCCTTGTCTCTCATTTTTCTCATGAGCCTCATGAGATTCATTGGAAAGCTGCCAAGCATATTTTGAGGTACAATTAGGGCACCATTTTGTATAGCATTCACTACACATCAAGAGCTCCTCACATTGTTGGCTTCACTAACTCAGATTGGGTTGGTGATGTTGATGATCAGAAGTCTACTTTTGGCTTTGTTTTTTATCTTGGCTCTGGTCCTATCACATGGTTGTGTAAGAAGTAGAATTCTCACGCACTTTCATCTACAAAGGCTAAGTACCAGGCTACAGTGCACACTAGTAAGGAGATTTTATGGCTTTAGTAGTTGATGACTGAGTTTGGTTTTCCTCCTGATCATCCCACTATTATATAGTGTGATAATCAGAGTGCTATTCACATTTCCTATAACCTAGTGGAGCATCAGTACACTAAACACATTGAGCTTCATATGCATTTCATCTGCCAGCTGATCCAGGCTGATGTTCTCATTTTGGAGTACATTCCCACTGCAGCACAGGTTCCTAACATCTTTGCTAAAAATTTTACATCTTTTTGCTATCTTCAGTTGTGCTCTATGCTTAGGGTGATGAAATTTGTCCTTGGGGGGTCTTCTTGAGGTCATCCTTCCTTCATTTTTTTATCATGTTTTCTCTATCTCTTTTTGGAGAGGAGTTTTTCCCACTGGTTTTTCTTCTTTTCTCAAGCTTACAAATATTTCCTTGTTTTGGGTACCTGATTAGGCCTTGTTATCGGGACCCATTTCTTTCTTTCTTAGTTGTGCTAGGTTAGCTTACCCCCTAAGCTTAGATTAAGGGGGGTTTTAGTGTAATAATACCTTAGGCTTATTGATTAATCATGTTGATTTAATTATTTAAGTAGTTATTACTCTTTTTATCTTAATATTTCTCTTAGGTACATTATAATTAATATTCCTATTAATTATTAAAGCGCAACCTATCTTTTTTATCCTTTACGGTTTTGCTCACCTTATTAGGTTGAAATTTGTAATTATTGTTAATTAACTTGGATAGACTTTTTCTCAACCTTTTTTTGAGAATCTATAAGCTTTTGAGTTTCTATTTTTTCCTCCTTCTTGCTTCTACCTGTAACAGTTCATTTGCATGCAGGTATCCTTGGGTGCTACTAGATCAGTATTTCTCTTATCTTTCAATTTCCATCAACCTTATATCAAGGATTAATCAAAATAAATGGTGATTATTATAGGATTGTCATCATTAAGAAAGTTAACTATGTTTTCTAAAACACTTCCAATCAGACCTTCAAACTCTTCATTAATTCACCATCCATGTCTACATATGGTCTATAAATACTTCTCTATTATCATCCAACCATTAAGTGTCAATTTTAATCTTATAAACATTAATAGATATCATAAATTACAAGTTGCCTAGTCAAACCCAGAAAATTACTAGTTCTTCCTGCTAGGACATTAAATATCCCACAAGATACAAAACCACTCAACATAGAACCAATTGCAAATTAAATCCCCTCAATTCTACTTCAAATTCCAAAAGATCATGATTTTTCAACAGTTAGAATACAATATATTAACAAACCCTTGCACACATGTCTTTTACTAAGGGTTTTAAGATACTTTTTACAAAACCTAGTGGATCTCTTACAATCCATCATGGAAACTGCTCAAATGTTCTTTAAAGGATAGGTAGCTCACTATACTACATCTCCCAATCAAAGTGAAAATTAAAACAATCCATTTTCCAATGTGAATGTACACCACCCACCCAAGAGGCATCACCATACACATCAATTGTATCATTGCATCTATACACCATTAGGAACTTCAAGTTCACCCAAAATTCTTGTCAAGGCATCTTCAAATACGGTCAGTAAATTATCATGTTTACAACATCACTCCATTCACCTATTCAATGTCAATTTGACTCTTATTACAATATTTTAGGCCTCAAGTATAATTTTTTCCCAATACCAATATAACTCACCAAACATACCTGAGTACCCTGAAACAATCCACCATTAGAGTCCATCAATTGCTTCTCCATAACAAGTCTGATCATACATTAATAGTTATGTCATTCTAATCAGTAATAGTAACAATAATATGAATTCCCATTAACATTCAATGGCCCATCATCTACAAGGTAATAACATGTAATGTTAACAATGCTTGGGTCCTAACCAACCTTATTTTGACTTACAATCTCCAATGTTAGATATTAGAAATAAACAAACTAAGTTGTTTTCATTAGTGTGATTGTCATTCCCTAACAGACACAATATAACCATGTAATCCATTATCCAAATCCATAGTGTTATTTTGATTTTCACACTAATGAGGTTATTGGACTTATAAAACCCTTCCTTCATCATTTCATGCCAATAGGAATCATTTCATTTTGAAAATAAATCCATCCAACATAATTTACCGTCAAAAATAAAGAATTCATTATGTTCCGCCTGTTAGGGCATAAGTTTTCTTACACACAACATAACCATTCAATACAATACCAACTACATTTGAAATCCCATAGAATATACTTTAAAATGAACCAATATTCAAAATTTTCTAACAGTGTAAACTCCATATATTGTTAAACCCTTGTAGAGGTCTCTGATTCTGAGGGTTTGAAACCGTTTTCAGAAAAATATCATATTCTTTCATCTCAATCCATGGCCCATTCTCAAACTAGGTCCAAAAAAAATTTAATTCATCATATTACATTTCCAAATAGGGTTTGAGACTTATCAAATCCATTAACACAAAAATAAATTCATGGAAACAGTAAATTATGTGACTGTAGTGATAAAATGTTGACAATATCATCAAATACAAACCTACAAACACTTTATTTATTGACTAAATATGATTAAATTTATTTTGATTATCAATCCTCTTTTCTCAAATCTTCCTATCATCCTTCATATATCATATTTTCATCCTCAAAAAGGATTGAACACATGAATGTCTACTTCTTGTAGTTGACATTCAGAGGTGTATTTGATCAACCATTCCCAAACCTCCTATTACATGGATGTTGTTTTAACAAGTCCTATTACATGGATGTTGTTTTAACAACTTTTAGACTTTTTTTCAAACCATGGACTTAATCAACTTCTCAATTAAAATTATATGGTCTTATGAGACATCATAAACATAAAATATTAATCCAAACTCCTATCCTACCCTCTTGAGCCCTTACATAACCCATTAGGTCTAGTTTTCTCAATATAGCAACTTTTTGTCAAAATGATTAAAATGAATCAATATGACTCCAAATGGCCTTATTATCCATGATTACAATATAAAATGGCCTTTTGACCTTATGGACTCAACATTCTTCAAGACTCTTCTTGTGGCCTTATGGTTACCCCTTATATTTTAGGTGCTCGTTGTGTGATGAAAATGTGTCACACTTCTATGAATCATTCCATCCAAGGTTTCTCAAGAATGAGGCCTCAAATATCGATCCATAGCTCTCTAGTCATGGAGTGCAAAGGTTTGAAATGTAGGCCCTTAGATTGACCTAGTTAGTGCCCATGCAAGTACACCATGAAATGAGAGATTCAATGCATGAAAAATGAGATCTACTCTATATGATTGCAATGCATGAAAAGAAATTAATCTAAATGATAACAATGCATGATTAATCTATGAAGGAAATACAAATGCAAGTGTAATCTATGAAAATAAACATGAATCTAATCTACATGAGTAGCCATGAATACAAGAAGAAGAAGACAAGAAGAGAGAAGTTGCAATATCCAAGCTCAAGTGCTCAAATCCCCCTCTAAAATTGCTCTCCAAACCGGCAGCATAACAATACTTAAAAATTCTATCTCCCTAGAATGAGAAGGAGAGGGCTCCTTATAAAGAAAAGTGAACGGTTGAGATTAAGAGGCAAAAATCAAAGGCTATGATTAAGAGGCAAAAATCCCACCACTTAGGAAGATGTGATGAAAAAGGGATTTTATTTAATTTATTTCTTTTGTCATCAAATAAAGTGCTTTAAGTGGGGATTTTTATTTATTTAATTAAAAGAGGTTTTTTTCTTTATAATTAAATAAATTAGAAGAATTTTATTTAATTAAATGGGAGGAATTTAATTTAATTAAATAAGAAGAATTTATTTAATTAAAAGGGAGAAATTTACTTTAATTAAATAAGATAAATTTTATTCAATTAAAAGGGAGATTAAATCGTTTAATTAAATAAGATAAATTTTATTTAATTAAAAAGAAAATTAAATCTTTTAATTAGATAAAAATGATCAAACCTTAGAAAATATTGAAATAGTGATATTGCTATCAGGATTTAACTATGTAATTTTTGAGTCAAACTCATTGACCCATAATTCATGAGTAGTGGTTCAACACGAACCCATCTCTCATGAGAATGAATGGAACACTTAACACTCATTGGATCTAGGTGATGCTCACAGAGGTGAA
>MU223136.1:2311204-2382750 GCA_018584345.1 Thuja plicata | reverse complement strand
GCAAAACCTTCACCAAGTGTTGTGCCTTATGAATCATTCATTAGAAATCCCCTTAAGCCTCATCAATTGATAAGTAGGAGATATTTTTCCACAGCAAGTCAAATTGTGATATTGCTATCAGGATTTAACTGTGTAATTTTTGAGTCAAACTCATTAACCCATAATTCATGAGTAGTGGTTCAACACGAACCCATCTCTCATGAGAATGAATGGAACACTTAACACTCATTGGATCTAGGTGATGCTCACAGAGGTGAAGCACCGGGACTTGCTGTGGAAAAATATCAATATCACAATTTGACTTGCTGTGGAAAAATATCTCCTACTTATCAATATTGAAATAATTGAATTAATTATAATTTGATCAAGAACATTGATTTGAATTAAAAATATTGCAAAGCATTGATTCAGAAAATTGATAAAATGGGGCCCAAAGTCTAGGCGACCATTTTAAGATGCATACATTTGCCCCTCTTTGACTAATATGTGGTCAATTTGGGAACACATGTAGTCAAAGAATGTAGTTGAAGTGTGAGGTCAACTTGGGGTCACAAAACAACCCAGATGTGTGATCGATTTGGAAACACATCAAGACAAAAATAAGCACAATTGAAAAAGACAAAGTCAACACTGAAATAAGTAATTGACATGTCAGAGATAAGAATCTCAAGCAAGACTGATATAATTGATAAAGCTAAATCAAAGATTGAAGTTTGATAGGTACTGCTCCCTTGTGATCGAAATCGAAATGAGATAGAGGAGAAACAGAAAATTGATAGATTTTGATCAAATCAAACTAAAGATAAGGTTCTTGATGTAAGATGAAAGATATAAAGATCACATAACCAAGGTAGATCATTAAGCATAAAATATTATGCCCCAAGGTTGAATTAGAAGAAGAAGGGTGAAAGTGAATGGAAGATAGAAGTTTGGAAGAGGTGGAAAGAAATAGAGAGAAGAAAGAGAATTTGCCTTAAGAAAGAGAATGCTCCAAAAGCAATCAACTGTTTAAGATAGAAAATTTTGATTGAGATCATGACAGAAGATAAGGAAATGAAGATTAGAACGTGATCACATTTGATTAAAAGTCCACAAGAAAGATGAAGGAAACCCTCACAAACTCATAATGCAGCCTAAAAATGCAAATTACCATGAAGTCTAACAATGAAAGCTACATGAAAATGCAAAGGTGTACTTGCAATAGAGAAACTGTAACATAGGTCTTTGTGTTCATCATTCATAAGAGAATGTTAAGGAACTTATTTTTATCATTGGGTCATTATTAACGGACATCAAAAAATCACACAATCATCACTAGTCACAAGTAAAACTATGAAGATATGAATGTGATTTATATCGAATTGGAATGTGGAAATATTCTAACATAAGCATCAAAGACATAAAGGTCAAGATGACTGTGATGTTAGCTTACCCAATTTAATGTAACAAAACCACGCTCGCATCAAGGCATAGAGGACAAGATGACCAGCAGAAAGGTTGTGCAAAAATAGTTATGCATAAAGTAGAAAGCAAATAAAAACATACCCCATGCCCCAAAGTCCTCTAGCTATGCATCACGGAGAGACTTATTAGACAATGACACAACAAAAATCAATAACAGTCAGCACACAAAGAAAAAGATCATGACATATCTCAAGCATTAAGTGTTGCGTTTAAAAATTTAAGTGTGTCAACTGATACTGAGTTCCGAGGATAAGGATTGAATTCTTGCAAGCAGGTAAGACCATATGACAAAATAGGGTAAGACCAAACCAATAAGTGTTGAAAAACACTCGATGTCAAGGGTTATATTGAAAATACAGTTGGGGTAGTGTTGAAAAACACCGTTTGTGGGATGTCTTAAAGACTAACACATCCAAGAGACCAAAGCTAACATAGTTGAGGTCATGCGCTAAGAAATAGGGGTGCAAAGGCCTCAAGTAGCATCCGTTTCCATGTTTTCACCACTTAGATTTTATTACAATTTTTTTCTTTTTTTCTTTTTTCATTTCTCATTTTTTTTCTTCTTTTTTTTCAGGACTTTTTATAATTTTTTTTGAATTTTTGCTACCAAGCCACCTGTTTCCAGGTTTTCACCAAGGCACTTTTTCTATATTTTTATTTTTTATTTTTTATTTTTTTGTTTTTTTTTAATATATAATTTTTTTTGAGATACATCAAAGCACCTATTGCTAGGTTTTCACTAAGATCATTTTTTTTAGGACATTTTTTGATTTTTAGAATTTTGGACAATATATCATTTTTTGGGTTTTTTTCAAGATCAATAATTATGTACAAAAGATGCCCCTAGATAGAATGGGCATCAAACTCCCAAGAAAGATCGCACTGCGCAGTCCCAATGTTTAGCAAGGTGGAGGACATGAGGGATTAGCAAGATGGTGGAAGAGATGGAAGACAGGAGAATGAAGGGAAAAAATCCTCAAAGGCAAACTCCTCAAGAGTACCCAAGCTAGGGAAAAGAAAAGAAACATCATATAAAGCACATTTGGACAAGAATGAAAAGCCAGCATAGGATAAGTCACAAAAGCGTAATGCAAGAGCAGGAAAGGATGCAGTCAAAAGGAGTAGACATGTCAAGAGGCTTCATAGCACCATGTTTTACTCTTTCTTTTTTTTAGATCAAGACCAAAGGGGAAAATGATAGCGATAAGCAAAAATGAATGGAGGAAGATAGACATGAAAATATGAAAGGAATGAAAGCAAGATCATCGTAAGATAGCTCACAAGATAGCCCAAATGTTCGTGTATATATCAACATAGTCAAGATCAAAGAGAGAATACATAATGGATGAAAGATGTAGAAGAACTACGCATGATGCCTAATTGCCAGGTTTTCATCATGGTACCTATCCAAGGTGCCACAAGGGAGTGGTTTTCACCATAGGAAAAAATTATTTCTCTTTACTTTTTTTCTTTTTTCTTTTGATTTTGTTTTTCTTTTTCTTTTTTTTTCTTTTTTTTGAATTTTTTGAATTTTTTGGAAGAAGGCAAGATTTTTAGATAATACTCCTTAAAAGGATAAACCATGATATGCCAAGGATTCAAAATGATATGTTCAAAGATGATGATAGGGAAAGGAAGATGAAAGAGAAAAATAGAGGATAAGGTTTTATGCAAAGCGAGTGAGGTTGTAAGATAGGAGGAATAGACAAATGAGGAGAAAGGATAGAAGGTAGAAGGATAGTGAATGGAAAGATTGTGAAAGGGTAGATGGAAATGAAGGCAAAATCAACATCAATACACACCTTGAAGGGTGGCGAGAAGATGGAGGAAATGTGAATGAAGGAATACATGAAAGAATATGGTGAATGGATATCAAAGGTTGCGGTTTAGGCGCATGAAATGAAAGAATGTTTTTGGAAGAAGATGAAGTGGAAGCCTTTGGAAGCTTGAATGTCAACTTCACTTTTTTCTCAACATGAGACTCTTTCAAGAGAGACTTTGGAATCCATATAGTCGTAGGCTTTTCATTTTTTTTTATGATTTAGAGAGGATATCTTCAATGATGGATTTTGGAACCCATACTTGTCTTGTAGTTTTCTTCTTAGATATCTCTTTTGAATTTATGCCCCCATGTCGATTAGAAGAGACATGGAGATCTTCTTTTTTAGATAGATTCTTGTATTGCTTCTTTTTATTATATTGAACATTCAAGTTTCTTCCAAAAGACTTGGGACTTGTGGAGGAAGAAGAAGAATATGACTGGTTTAGATGGGTGGATGGATGAAAAGAATTCAAGGGTATGTATCTATGTTGATCTTGAGGAAAGATAGGAGATGGAGGGACGTAAGGACCCAAGATGGATGACGAATTAGGAGAGTTAGGAGGGGAAAGTGAAGGGACATAAGGACCCAAGATGGAAGGAAAATGTGAAGCCCTTAGTATTTCTAGAGGAGGTCCAAGGATGGACGTGGAAGATGCAAAAGGATAATCAATAAGTTCATCGGCATGTATATGACAACCAAGGACATCAGCATCTTTAGAGTGAGCATTAGGATTTTCAATAGGATTGGGAACATCTTGAATAGGAACACCTTTAATAGGATTGTTTGAAGCTTGGAAAGACTTAGGAAGAGTAGAAAGTGGAAGAAAACATGGAGTGGTAGAACAAGAAGATGGAAGACTTTGATCTTGACAAGGATTTTTGGGTAGCATAAGCGCATAATTGTTCTCTTGATTTTCAATATGCTCAACATTGGAAGTAAAAATACTATTTTTAATAACCTTAATGGAAGTATCATCTTTGGAAAGTGCAAGTGGGGTAAGGTTATTTTGATTGTCAATAAGCTCACCGGTGTAATTAGTAACTTGATCTTCCTTAGGAGAAGACTTAAGACATGGTGGAATGAATGAGAAAGGGCGTAAGGGATCAAAATAATGATGAAATGAATAAGAGACATCATGAAAAGGATTGGATGACATGGATATTTCTTGATCTTGATCTTTCTTTATGTTCTTTTCTTTATCATTTTTAGATTCCTCTTGACATGGAGCCACTTCTAAGGACAAGGAAGCATCTTGGAATTTTATGGGAGACTTGGGAAGAGATGGGGAAGGATTAGTTGAAGTAGGCATTATAGAATATGAAGGCTTAGCCTCTTTAGGTTTAACATTATTGAAAGTATCTGAAGCCAAGTGAAGGTTAGCTTGAGTTTCTTTAAGAGGTATCCCTTGAGGATAACTATAGGGAACGGCATGAAAATCATTTGGATCTATTTCAAATAAAGGATTTGTGAAAGATGTGAGAGGCTTGGAAACTTTAGGAGATGTATGTGTATTGGAGGAAGTAGAGGATGGAAGGGAATCATCACAAAACAATAGCTCATCATTGACATGATCTTTCTTGAGAGTGTAATCTTTATTTTCAACATGAGAATTCTTGGAGGAGGGACCCTTATAGAATTTAAATTTATAATTAGCGCAAAAAGCTTTCTCTTCCTCAAATGCATCATCGAAGTATTGTTCATAAAACTCATCAAAGTCTCTTTCAAAATCAGAATCATATGGATCACCATCATAATCTCTCCACTGTGAACCCCCATCCCTAGTAAGCGCGAGCACATGACGAGGAGGACCCTTAGGAATAGAGGTGTCATAAGTATGTCTATGCATTTCATCATAATAGTCTTCATCAGTATAGGCATCAAAGTCATCAGAGGCATAATAGCTGGGATCATCAAAGTCATCAAAGAAGGGCATGTCATTCTTCATGGAAGAGGTATCACAAGGATTATCACGTTGCTCATTATGGTATGCATTTTGAAGAGAATCGTGACTCTTGGAAGAAGTAGAAGAAGAATGAGATCATGAAGAAGAAGGATGTGAAGACCTATTAGAAGAAAAATATTTGGATGATGAAGAATGATGAGAAGACTTAGAAGATGAAATATGTTTGGAAGAAGGAGATCATTGTGATAAGATCATGATTATGATTCTAGCGAAGGTGTCTAATTCATTTTCTCGTTTATATATCATTTTTTTCAATTTATCATCCATGAACTTTTTGGAAAAATAACACTCTTTGAATTGAGCAATAATTTCAAGATCATCTATCGTTAAGAGAGGTTCCATAACAAGATAATTGAGATTCATGGTTCTAGAAAATGATGAATCAAGAATAAATTAAAAAGAGATGAAATAGAAGAAGGTAGACCAGATAATAAGAGGAAAAGAATCAAGAAGACATGAAGAGTTTATGAAGAATAGGAAGAAGCATGAGAGAAGAAGAGAAAGAATGGGAATGAAAGACTAGGAAGACATGGGAGATGCGGAAGAAAGAAGACCAAGAGTCATTTTGTGCAATTTGATACCATTTAAGTTCATTTGGATGTTGAGAAACATGTCATAGCACTTTTTGGGGAGACCAATTGAAGTTTTAATCACCCGAGAACTCAGATTTGTTTGTTTTAATTGACCAACTAGATGCATTAAAAGATTTGTATCATTAATCAAGCACGCAAGACAACAATCAAGGGAGTTCAAGAAATCAATGTCTTCAAACAATGAGCAAGGGACAAAGCAACCTTGCACATGAACATAGATAGTGTCATAGTAATTCTACTCCATAAGAATGCTAATTTTGTATGTTCTCAAATGTTTTTCAATCATGCACATAGTCCTAGAAAATAAAAAGTTGGTTGCACTATGGTTCTTAGTAATGGCTTGACTCTGCAACTTTTGCAATCTCAAGTGGGTGAAATCCAATCCTGGTGCACCGAGGTTTTGACACAGTCTAAGAATTTAATCAATTAGGAGCTGCTGAGGAGATTTGACAACCCACAAGAAACTACATCCATGGAGATTTCTTCCACAAGGACATTTATATAGCGGCTGTCACTACCATGGTGAAAATGGCTATTACCGCTTGAGGTTCCATCCATGTGGTTGACCTAATAAATGGAATGTCCACTACGGTTAACCCTCTCTAACAAGGAAGACTCACAATATGGACCACATGGGGACTTAGTTCGTATTCAAGGGTTCCAAGTTTCTAATTCTCCCAAAAGGGAAAAGAGCATAATCCTCTAGCCTCTTCACCTCACCAAAACATAGAAAACAAGATTAATTGACCCTCTAATTTGAAATCACCTCATTCAAGGCTCACACAACAACAAATGACACCTATCCCCCAAAGAGAGAAAGTATTGCCAAAAGTTGAAGCCCAAACTAAGTTGATCAATGAGGTAAAAATAAAATCCTTCCCTACCTACAAGGGAATCTATCATCAAGAAGAGCTTTGCATGTAAGACAAGAGAATGAAGCCCACTCTCTCAAGGTTGACACAAATAGTGTTCATAGGGCCTAATTACTATGTGAAGCATATATGCAAGAAAGCAAATCTAGGTCCATTTTTAGAGCACCAAATAGAAATGTGATCTATGAAAGCAAGAAACACTCAAGCTAGACACATGAGATGTTCATTTTATTTCCAAAATCTAAATGTTATAGAGATCAAAAAAATACCTTAAATCCAATGCAATGCGAATCATTTTATTGTTTATCCAAGCAATCCCCACGAACTCTCCAACAAGCAAACAAGATATGCAATGTATATTCAACTTATGCAAACCCTAGGGTTGGATCTGAAAATAAATTGTTAGGAGAAATAATAACCAGCAAATAATCCAAATAAAAACTCACATCATGCATTGAACCATATGAAAAATAAGTGCAAGCTAATCATTAAATGCCCTTTTTTTAATTTTGATTTTTGACCTAGTCAACAAGATTGGACCAATATGACATGAATTTAGATCCTAAACCATAAATACAAAAAAGAGACCCTTGTTAAAAAATAGAGAGCTTTCCAAAAATGTCAGAATTTTAAAAAGATCTTTCACAAAATAGACTAGTTTTCATAAATTGACCAAATTAGATATAATATTGCATCCAAATTTAAAAATCAAAGAATGGACCCCCTGTATAATTTAAATACCTTTCTGAAAATGTAAAAATTTCTGAAAACTTTGTTGATTTGCACCAAAAATTAAGGTTTTATGAAAACTAAAGAAAAAATTATAAAAATTTCAAAATACCTCAAAAAATTCTAAATTTTTTACTGGATCTTCTCAGATATGTCGCCAAACTAAAAAAAAATTCACACCTAAACTCTAAGCCAGTTGGGAGATATGATAAAATCTTTGAAAATCTAGGGTTTTCATCTCCAAGCAAATCTGCACAACGGTTAGGCTTGAAAAACTTCAATAAAATAACCATATAAAGATTAGAAAATATGATCAAATAAAGAAAAATTGGGAGCATCATGCCCTACAGTGGATGCCAAAAATGTGTGATGAAAATGTGTCACACTTCTATGAATCATTCCATCCAAGGTTGCTCAAGAATGAGGCCTCAAATATCGATCCATAGCTCTCTAGTCATGGAGTGCAAAGGCTTGAAATGGAGGCCCTCAGATTGACCTAGTTAGTGCCCATGCAAGTACACTATGAAATGAGAGATTCAATGCATGAAAAATGAGATCTACTCTATATGATTGCAATACATGAAAAGAAATCAATCTAAATGATAACAATGCATGATTAATCTATGAAGGAAATACAAATGTAAGTGTAATCTATGAAAATAAACATGAATCTAATCTACATGAGTAGCCATGAATGCAAGAAGAAGAAGACAAGAAGAGAGAAGTTGCAATATCCAAGCTCAAGTGCTCAAATCCTCCTCCAAAATTGTTCTCCAAACCTGCAGCATAACAATACTTAAAAATTATATCTCCCTAGAATGAGAAGGAGAGGGCTCCTTATAAAGAAAAGTGAATGGTTGAAATTAAGAAGCAAAAATCAAAGGCTATGATTAAGAGGCAAAAATCCCACCACTTAGGAAGATGTCATGAAAAAATGATTTTATTTAATTTATTTCCTTTTTCATCAAATAAAGTGCTTTAAGTGGGGATTTTTATTTATTTAATTAAAAGAGGGGATTTTATTTATAATTAAATAAATTAGAAGAATTTTATTTAATTAAATGGGAGGAATTTAATTTAATTAAATAATAGGAATTTTATTTAATTAAAAGGGAGAAATTTACTTTAATTAAATAAGATAAATTTTATTCAATTAAAAGGGAGATTAAATATTTTAATTAAATAAGATAAATTTTATTTAATTAAAAAGAAAATTAAATCTTTTAATTAGATAAAAATGATCAAACCTTAGGAAATATTGAAATAATTGAATTAATTACAATTTGATCAAGGAAATTGATTTGAATTGAAAATATTGTAAAGCATTGATTTAGAAAATTGATAAAATGATAAAATGGGGCCCAAAGTGTAGGCGACTATTTTAGGGTGCATACACTCATGCACCATACTCTCGAACTTTAAAAACTTTCCAAGTCCCTTGGAAACACCTGAAAAACAAATTATTAGAAAACATAACCTTCATTTTAACCTTTGGCTTGTACATTTCCTCTTTCTGAAATCTTGTCTTTGTTTTTCCTTCTACCTCTTGGATCTACCTTATATCGTTTATCTTCATTGTAGGCTTACCCCCCCTTGGAAAAATGTACACCATTTTTTGTTCCCAAATATCCATCATCTCATGGTCAACATCTCTAGCATTGTTGTATACACCTACAACTTAATTAAAACCTCTTCCCAAAGGCACACTTTGTCATACTCCATCTCCATTCTTGGAGAGTACATAAACTCCTTGGCCTTCTCATGGCCTACCACCATTAACAACTCACTATTGGTCTCCCCTTCCATTGAGACCAACTTATCCTCTATCAACTCATCCTTTTCTTCATGCCATTCCTTTTAGCATTCCAATGGGGCACTCAACTCCTTGGCTAATTCATTAGCTTCACCATCTACTACCACAAGAGTACCTTTCTCTCTTGTACCCTTATCCTCATTCAAATGACATAACAGTCCCAAAAAAAACTTCATCATACTCAATCCCTCCTTGGTTATCTTCATCAGCATCTTTATCTTCCATCTCCACCTCAACATCTAAAACCTCTTCATCATTAGGTTCCTCTTCTTCATCATCATCCATGTGTTTCTCTTTGCACTCTTTCCCTTCCAATGGACAACCTAACTCATGTTTTGTTTTTTTCTTTAAATATGGAACTATTATAGAGTAGGGTTTATCTTTTTCTGTATGCATATATCATATGACGTACACATGCACTCTATGCATCTATTTTCATTGATTTATGTTGTTTTCATATTTGTATGTGTATCCTCCAATCACTTGAAGCATCAGATACCCCAAAGACAGGAAGAGAGAGATACAGATGAACATCATTCAAAGACTTAAAGCATTGGATTCCCAGAGAGAGAGAGAGATCCTCTCTCTATCTCTCTTCCTATCTTTTGGGCATCCAAAGCTTCAAGTCATACTTGACATCATCAGATTGATTAACAACTTCAGTATTTTTTCTTCAACAAAATTGCCAAAGAATGCATCTGTGAGTGGTTTGGCTATATTTGAAGATAGGTAATTTGACTAAATTACCTAAATTATTGACTAAATTAATTTTATATTCTTGTAATTTGTTTCGTTAAATTTTTCAATTTCTACCACATAAGCTAAAATGTAGTTGTTGATAAATGTTGGTTACAAATTAGGCGAGGAATAGTTCATGTATGCTTACCCTTCAAAGAATCATTGATGGCTGACATTTAGTATGGTTTGCATGTAAATAACTCACCATTTATCATTCATTTTGTTACCAGGGACTGAAGCCATTGATGTTCATATATACTTTAAGAAGGATCAATACAACCTGTGTGGGAAGGTATAAATCTATATATTTTTCAAGTTTTCTTTCTTCTCTTTAATTTTCAAGAGCTATCATAACCTCTTGATGTCATATTATTGAATTATTTTCCATGGGTAGGATAAATCAATTGTTTTGAGATAGGATTAGATACACTAACTCTAGATGTTGATCTAATTTAATTTTATAATCATGATCGAGACCTTTGTTTTTTCCAAATTGTTTGCATTAAAATGATCTATTTTTATTGTGTTTGGTAATTAATAGTTTATATTCTTTCAAGATTAAAAATTATGATGTAATAAGGCCTATTGAGGCCATTCATGGGAGTATTGACTATTACAGTGAATCAGTGCTACAGCCTTCCAGGACATACATTTTTAAAAAAAATAATTAACTTTCATCACAATTGCGATGCAAGCCACCAAAATGCTTTGACGGTAATGTTGTACCTCTGACGATAGTTTGTGTCAAAGGCACAACATTACCATCAAAGTAAAATGTAGGTGCTTGTCTCAATTTTGACAAATGTTCCCAGTAATGGCGAATGTTTGATGATCTTTTACGTCGGAGATACAACATCCTTGTTGGCATGTACTTTGGGATAGTCATCAAAATTATGATGAGTACCCTTGAAAAATGTCATCAAAAATGGTGAATGTTCGATAACCTTTTGTATTAGAGGTACGACATCCTCTTCAATGTATAGTTTGGGATCGTTGTCTGAATTTCGACGAGGACCTCCAAAAAAGGTCATCGAAAATGTTGATCGTCCGACAAAAAGTCCCGTCAGAGGCCTAGATTACTCATTGGAGTATTACGCTTTCAAACCAAACTGGCTTTCAATGTATATTCATCGGTAGTGAAATAGACATCTCAGTGTCAGAGTGTCCGACAAAAAAGTACTGACAAATTGCTCGATGCCTTTTTTGTCGAACTTGAGACAAAGTATTGTCAAAAAAGAGACAATCATTCATCAAAAAATGTGCACAAATGAGTTAGTGAGAAGATATATAATAGAAATATATGTGAAATATCAGAAAATAATTAAGAGAGTCTTTGTGTTGGAAATATGTTTTGTCCCTAAGCCTTTGACGCCCACCTACTTGTTAGGAGATCCCAGCCAAGAGCAAATGCAGCCCATACTTTGGAGAATGATATCCCCTGCTGGCTCCTGACATTGTATAATAGTCATATGAATATGATTTTATTTTGGTAGGTGGGTTTGAAATTTGAACTTGTGTGGGAAATTTTTGTGGACAGCAGCTAACAAAAAAGGGAGAATATTTTCTCTAGATTTTCATTACGAGTGTATGTAGCAACAAAAAATAAGGTTTTTATGCTCAATGTGATTCAAAGTTTGTAGCAGCAACAACTATGGTTGTATTGATTGATAAATGATTACTCTAGCTCCTAGTGATTAGTTTCTAAGAGCTCTATGCAGCTCCAGGTGTTAGGGTGCAGCTTTGCAATGTTGCCATTAATATTTAATTAGTAGATTTTAGTTTAGTTTTTATTTTCATATTTAATAGAAATCAAGAAATCAAATATTAGTGTATAGGCCTATGTCTACACACTCAAACAAGAGTATTAGTAGTACTGATTTGCAATGAAAGAAATCAAAAAGATACTAAAAATGATCCTATGAACAATAAAATAACAAATGTTAGAAAGGAAAACAAATAAATGCAAACCCCAATACTTGAAGCTTCTATTTCTTCTCTCTAATCCTTCTGAAATATTGTATGGATGGTGCTCATTATTGGTGTTAACAAAATCTATCACTTGGGAGTGTTGAGAAAATGAGATCCAAATGATAATGATTTTGCTTGATGCTTCATACGAGAATCTTGCATAGTAATTGTTCACAAAGTTGGAGATCTTGGATCCTTTCAAATGGTTGAGAAGGGTTGATTATATAGAATATGGAAATGATTTGGACATATGAGATTGATCCTAGATACTTTGAAATGGACGGTTGAGATCAATAGGAACTGAAGTAGCAATCAATAAACTCCTCCTCTTAACTAAAGAGAAGAGAAAATGGTTCAGTCAACTGTAGAGTTAATCATGAGTTGTCTTTTTGAATTGGAGAGAAGATGGAGAAATTTATGCTATCATAGAGACAACACATGAGCTCCCTTTTTCAACTAGAGAGAAGATGGAGCAATTTATGCAATCACAGAGATAGCACATGAGTTCCATTTTTTGAACTAGAGAGAAGATTTATTTGATTTTAGAAATTAAAATACTCATAAATGAGATGTTTAATTCTATTGGGATTTAAAATAGAATTAAGAGTCAAATTAAATTAATTTAATGAAATTAATTTAATTAATAAGTTTAAATATTTGAATTTAAACTTTAGGAAATTGAATTTAATTAACTAATAAAGATTAATTAATTAAGGTTTATTAATTAAATAAAATTAATTATATAATTAATTTTGGAGAAATGATTAAATGATTAGAAGATTAGATTTATAAGAAATAGATGTTTAACTAATTATTAAAGAAACCATTGATTAATAAGTTTAAATAATTAAATTTAAACTTTTAGGAAATTGAACTTAATTAACTAATAAAGATTAATTAATTAAGGTTTATTAATTAAATAAAATCAATTATTTAATTAATTTTGAAGAAATGATTAAATGGTTAGAGTAATAGATTTAGAAGAAATAGATGATTTAACTAATGATTAAAGAAGCCATTAATTCATAGAGGAAAATTAGTAATTAAATGCAAGGTTGCAAGTCTGTCCATTTTAGGGTGTCTACATTTGCCCCTCTTTGATACAATGTGATTCATCACGTTGTGTCAAAGAATTTGCAGATTTGATCTTGCCCCAGCTTGCCCCAGTGATAGCAAGTGGACTATATGCCCCCTCAACAAATTAAGCATAAAAAATGTGTTAGATGAGCATTAATTTGTTGATAATTTTGAATCACAATATGATGATGATGAATGCATTCATATGTTAGTTATGGAATTATTTATGATGGATGCATTAATCATATGATCTAACATGCATATGTTTTAGATTTTCTTATACAATAAATGAATGCAAATCTAAAATGCACAACGTATCTAAGTACATGCATGTGTTAGTTAGAATAAAGTTAGTGAGAGATTAGTTTGGAAAAGAAAAAAGAATGATTGATGATACCTACTCGTTGTCATATATTCCAATCTTTATTCATCATTGCACCTTATTATTAAAATAAATAGATACAAATGAACCCAGATATTGACCATCTGGATACTTCTATAATCTATGATAACAACAAGCAAATAATAGATAAGGAATGTTCAATTATTTTGTACGAATTTACTCAGATCGTGGAACTGCGTGGCTGCCAGATGCGTGATAGCTCCTATTGCATTTATCCTAAATCATTTTTTCCCTAGAATCAAATTGAAACACTCCATAAATAGAAAACAAATAAAACAAGATTATAATCCATCATAGCCACTCCCACCAGTTAGTGGTATCCTTGAGGAGTGTAAGAACACAATCACGAAAGATAAATTGACAACAGACTGACATGACTGACCTAGTTAATAGGCTTATTGTTCCTTGATTGGCTTGGTTTTTTTATGTTTGACTGCAGATTTGTCTGGTTTCGAGAATGGATGACTCATATAAGGTCGATCTATCTAGTATTGAGTATATTTTTTACTATCTAAGATAATTGATAGCTTGATTAATGATAGATTGAATCATTCGATTGATGACAGATTGGATTGTTGATTAGTTGATTCACATGAGTCCATTGTTGATTTACGAAGCTCATAGTTTTGACATTTTATTGTTCCTTTTATAATCATTTGCTTGTTTATGAATGAGATGATTTATTGTAGAGATTTTGTAGTATTTGATTTTTTTATGATTGATTTCTTCATAACATTTTTCTCTTTTTAGGATTTTTTCAGGAATTTTTAGACTTTTTAGATTTTTTAGGAAATTTTGCTCTTTTTAGGGATAAGTGTCATGTCTCAAAGGGGATTGTGCTTCTGTAATAGGTTTGGGTACTCAATCTTGCATGCGGGAAGTACAAGCTTAATCTTTTGGATTTCATTGATGGTGAAGCGGGACCTTAACACTTGGTTCCTTTTTACCAAGTTTTCACCAAGGTACCTACCCAATAGTGCATGTTTACTAGGTTTTCACTGAGAGAGCGGTTTTGTTTCTCTTTACTATTTTTGTTGTTTTTTTGCATTTTTTTATTTGTTTTTTTATTAGGATAATAAATGACATGTATACTTGGCCTTGAGATCTCAGGCATAGAACATTTCTAGGTGCATCCTATTGATATAACTAGGGATTTGATCTCTTTCCTAAGTTTCCAGTTGACATGCCCCATTTTCACATGAATTGATAATGATGTATGGTCCTAACCAATTAGGCTCAAACTTGCATGGTTTAACTCATCCTGCTTGATTCTTCTGATTTTCCATGAGGACGAGATCTCCTACCTCAAAGGTACATGGCCTAATTTTTTGTGATAATTTCTTTTAAGGTGATTCTGATAGCCTTGTAAGTGATTCATTGCATTTTTGTGTCTCTCATCTAACAGTTCTAGTTCATTGAGTCTAGCAACTTTGTAGTCTTCATCTAATATGATATACTTCAGTGATATTCTAAGGGATGGGACTTCAATTTTGAGGGGTAGAACCACCTCTAACCCATATACCAAGGAGAAGGGATTTTCTCCTTTAGGTGTTCTCACACTTGTTCTATATGCCCATAATGTGAGACTAAGCTGCAAATGCTAGTCTCAACCAAATTCATTGACAGATTTCTTCAAGATTTTCAGGATTGTTTTGTTAGTTGCCTCAGCTTGTCCATTTTCCTGGGGATAGTAAAAAGAAGAGTAACCCTGTTCTATTTTGAACTTCTCACAGATATCCTCAACATTTTTTTTTTGGAAAGGTGAACTGTGATCAGTAAGTATGGTTTGAGAGATCCCATACCAGTAGATGATGTGATTTAGAATAAACATAGAGATCTTCTTACCAGTGATATATGTCAAAGGAATTACTTCCACCCATTTGGTAAAGTATTATGTTGCTGCAATTATGTATTTATGACCGTTAGAGGAAGTGGGTGTAATATTTCCCACTAGGTCAAATCCCCATTTTGAAAAAGGCTATGCTGAAGTAAAGGGGTGGAGGTCTTGAGGTGGTGTGTAAATAAGATCTATGTGTATCTGACATTCATCTTTGTACATACTTATGAGCATTTGTCTCTACAATCAGCCAATAGTATCCCATCCAAATGATTTTCTTTGCTAAATTATTACCACCTGCATGGGCCCCACAAACTCCTTCATGTACCTCGTATAAGGCTTTGTGGGATTCTGTGAAAGTGAGACATCTTAAAAGCATTCTATTTATACTTTTTCTATACAAAGTATTAGCGGGAAGAGTGTACCTTGAGGCTTGTTAGATAAGGGACTTTGTTTGGTTTCTAGATACGTCGGGCAGTAGGGTTTTGTCTTGTAGGTAAGTATACACATCATTGTACTAGGGAGACTCAAGACCAACAAGAACACATATTGATTCTATTATTGGAGCCTTATAGGTTGGTATCATAAATTGTTCTACCATAAATTGGAATCTGGTTTCATTACCCGACATGTCAATCAAAGATGCTATAGTTTCCATCACAACTGCTACTTTGTTCTGAACCCTTGGAATTGTTCAAATATAATGTAATGAAAAGAAGCACACAATTTTTCCATCAGTTATTTGTATGGGACAAGTTTTTTGTCTTTTTCATGTAATCATTATTGACTTGACTGATAACCAACTGGGAATCACCATAAACTCTTAGGTTCTTTATTCTCTATTGTATAGCCATTTTAAATTCAATGACCAGAGCTTCATACTCAACTATGTTATTTATACATTGAAAATTGAGTCAAAAATATTTAGGAATTACATCATTTTACAGAGTCATGAGTATTATTCCTGCATCATGATTCATATATGATCCATCAAAGAATAATTGCTAGACTTCTATTGTCAGTTGTACTGTAAGGAATTATTCATCTGGAAACTCGAACACTATAGGTTGATGATCTGGAAATGGTGCTTCTACAAGTTGATCAGAAATGACCTGCACTTTGATAGCCTTCTGATCCACGTATTCAATATCAAACTCGCTTAATATCATGACCCATTTAGCGAGTCATCCAGTTAATGTTGCTTTACTCAACAAGTATTTTAATGGATCTATGTGTGCAATCAGCTTTGTTCGATGAATTAGCATATAATGTCTTAACTTTTGAGAAGCAAAAACTACATCAAGAAATGCATTTTCTATTGTTCAATAATTGAGTTCATAGCCCACCAATGTTCTATTGATGTAGTAGATGGCCATGATCATCATGTTGAGCCACAAGAACACCTAGTGTTTATTATGTTGTTGATATATATAACATAAGTGGTTTGCTTGGAATTGGTGGAACCAATACAGGGAATTTCAATAGATAAGCTTTGAAAGTTTGAAAATATTTTGGCCATTTTTTTGTCCATACAAAGATTACGTCTTTATGTAGTAAGTGCTAGAACGAATGACACTTATCTACCAGTTGGGCGATGAATCTCCAGATAGATTGTAATATTTCTTGTAGACCCTATAGTTGTCTCATATTTTTAGGTGGTGGCATGTCAAGGATGGCCATAACCTTTTTTGGATCTACTTCAATTCCTTTGTGTGATACAATGAAACCAAGAAGTTTTCCAGCAATAACTCTGAATGTGCATTTCTTTGGGTTGATTCGTACGTTGTATTCTTGCATCCTGTCAAATATCTGACCCAAAATTTGTAGATGAGTTTCCCTGAGTGTTGACTTAGCCAGTATTTCATCAACATAATCCTCCATTATTTTATGAACCATATCATGAAATATTATTGTCATGGTGCGTTGATAGGTGGCAACTGCATTCTTGAGGCCAAATGGCATCACATTCCAGCAATAAGTACCTCATGCACAAGTAAATGTTTTCTTATGTTGATCTTCTGGTGCAATTTTTATTTGGTTATATCCTAAGAAGCCATCCATTAGTGATAACATTTGATGTCCTCCTGTCAAAAATATGATAATATCAATGTTTGGTAATGGGAAATCATCTTTTGGACATTCTTTGTCTAAGTCCCTGAAGTCTGTGCATATTCGAATCTGACCACAATGTTTTGTAACTAGTACCAGATTTGATATACAGTCCGCATATGGGACGATTCTTATGAAACCTCCATCTAAAATTTTCTTCAGTTAATCTTTTACAAGTAGAGAAATATGAGGATGCATCTTTCTTAACCTTTATTTTATTAGATTTTCACTTGGAAAAAGTGGTAGGTGATGTAGTAAGACATCTGGATCCAAGCCTGGCATGTCATCATAAGACAGAGTGAATTTGATATGTCATTCTTTGAAAAAAACAATAAATTTTTCTCTTTCCTTAGGTGAAAGGGATTTATCCAGATAGATGTTTTTAGGGTTCTTTTCATCCCGTAGATTCACTACCTATGTTTCCTCTACTAGCAATGCTGATCATTCTTCTTTTAAGGGGAGGAGGTCCAACTTTCCATCCCCTAGCACCTTAGAGAGGTTTTCACCAGAAGATACATCCTTTATCTTTACTTATTCATGGTCATAAAGCACCTTTCGGTTTTCACTTAATGACTACTTTTTTGTTTTTATTTTTACTTTTGTGATTGGAAAGAAGAGCCTCCTTCCCAAAGTATGTTGATCTATCTAATTCAAAGGAGAATCCTTCCTTGTGATCTCCTGATGGTACTACTTCACGAAGCCCCACGAAGTCTGCAATGGCTTCATCATTTTTAAAAATTTCTATGTTAGGATGTCCTTGTTGGTCCCAATCTATTAACTTGAGGTAGATTAAGCAAAGGTTAGTGTGGGAGGTAGACTCAGTTTGGGCGAATGGAACTGCTGTGAAAGTTTTGAAAAATCTATAATGGGAAGTAGATGCATCATCTAACGAATGGACATCGACATGTTTATCAATATAGGGTTGATCTTCTAGGTTCATTTGGTCGAACATGTCATTGAGTTTTATGGTACTAGTGGATCAAGGGGAATATCCAGGAATAGGCAATTCAGAGTCATGGAGGGATAACTACTCATACTCATGAGAATCGGCCATGCTAGAACACTCGTCAGGTATTTCACTTTCCACATCATCCAAGATTTCTTGATTAAAGGTTATTTGGGAATTTTTGGTTTCCACTTCTGGTGGCAATATTTGCTAGAGTATATTGCTGATTGGATTATGTCCTTGATTTTGCCCCCAGTTTGATTCAGCAATTTCTTGTTGGTCTACTAAAATATCTCAGACAATTGTACTGGTTCTAGCCTTACTATATATTATTCCTCTTTTTTTCCTTTGATTTGGTGGTAAAGACAATTCAATCAATCCCTATTGTCTTGCTCGCAAACCAGATTTACCATCATATCCATATTTTTGCAGCATAGTATATCCAGGTCCATATTGTGTCAAGGGTATTTGTATTGTTGGTGTCTCTTGATGATCTTGATATAACCAAGTATTAATGTCTGGATCAAAGGGGTTTTCTTCACTTATGTGTCCCCATTTAGCAAATGTAGTAGGCGGACATCTGAATATTACTGGTTCTAGAGCTTAATTTTTTTCCACCAATCTAGGCCTTCCATATGATCTAGGAGATAGAGGCATGGTTGTGATGTTGAAGGTTTCCTCATAGTTGTATTCACAACACCCTTTGTCTTGGATTTATATTTTGACTTCCTTTCTTGGTATATCCTTTGGAATGGAATCAAAAGCTGAAGGAATATTTTCTTCTTGATTTGATGGTACTTGATTGTTTGCATTGCCTCTTATAGTTTTCCAATATTGAAAGGGATTGGGATCTCCCTCTATGATGATCTATGTTCCTTGGTAGGTAAATTTGATGCATTGATGATATGTCGAAGGGACAGCTTGCATGTCATGTATCCATGGTCTTCTGAGCAACATGTTATATCCTAGTTCAAGGTCTAGGATTTGGAACGTAGTGCTCTTTATCACTGGACCTATCTTGAATGGTAAAATAAGGATACCTTTAGATGGCCTTTCTTCCTTGTCATATTCTCTTATATTGATTCTTCTGGTGACATCAATATTGGATTCTGAGTAACCCAAGGTTTTTTTACATTGAGAGTACAGATGTTTAATCCAGCCCCGCCATCAATAAGGACTGGTCAGATCGTATGTTTATGCACTTGGACAAGCAAATGGAGGGGATCATTGTGCAGAGGTTTGTGTGGTGGTACATCATGGTTTATAAATGTGGCATGTTTGTTAGAAAAAATATAATTGACCATGGTTTGGAAATTTCTGGAGATATGTCCCATGAGATAGCTGCGTTTTGAAGAACCTAGTCCAAAGCTTGCTTATGCTCTGGGGATATGCGCAATAGTTCCAAAATAGATATTTGGGTGGGTGTTCGCTTGATTTTATCCATCAAATTGGATTATGGATAGTGTGGGATTTTCTGGTGTAGCGGAAGTAGAAGGCATTCCTTGTAGAACAACTTTGGAACTAGGATTTGTAACAGTGCATTTGGCATTATTATCTTTGATAGTGATGGTAGCAACTTGTCTTTCTATAGGATTTATGAAATTTATCATACTATCAGAGGTAGAATAGGTATAATTGACTTTCTTGGACTAAATACCAGACATGAAAGATTTCCCTTTATTATGGTTATGAAAAGGATCATTGAAGATGGTATGATCTGTAGTACCCTTCGATTGAGTATTGTTAACATCAATTATCTCTTGTTCAATTAAGTCTTGTAAAGAATTTTCCAATTGATATAAATTTGATGTCTTATGACCCTTGACTTGATGATGCTAACAAAAATCATTATCATTCCACCACTTAGGTTTTACATCACCATGTTTGAATTCCCTCAATTCTGTTAAAGTGGTCGTAATGGCCTGGATCAACTTTTTCAGTGTTGATTTGATCAATTCTCCTAGTCAGGTGTACTCATGTTTCAGAAAAGGAAATCATTGTTGGTGTTTCATGTTGGGTTGATTTTGGGACATTGTTGCTGCTTGAGCAGTTGGCATTTGAACTTGAGTATTTTCATGCGGGTTTGTATTGCAGGTGTTTGATTTGGCAAGGGTGCCCCTTATAATGAAATCTTTGGTTGAGCATAATTGACCATCTTGATATCAATGACACCATCGTTGGTGACATTTTTATTTTTGTTCCACCAATTATCTTTATCAGTTGAATTTTTAGTGGTGTTTGTTTGAGTGGGATCTGCAAGAATTCCTCTTTTGACCAAATTTCGCTCACATCGAATGCCTCATTCTATCAGTTGTTTGAAATTCAGAGCAAGTTAGAATTTTGTAATAAAATACATGTCTGGGATCAAATTATCAACAAACATGTCTATTAGATATTTCTCAAGAATATCATATGTGATTTTGTTGGCTTTGTTTCTCCATCTTTGTAAAAATATAACATTAGATTCACTTTCATTTTTCTTGACATCACAAAGGTCATTGATGTTGACCTTGCATTCTATGTTGTGATGAAAGTGAGAGATAAATTTTTTATCCAATTCACCCCAAGAGTGAATACCTTGTGGTAAGTGAGAGAATCATTCCACTGTGGGTCCAGCTAAACTCTGTGGAAATAGTCACATTAATTATATTTCATCATGTGCAACTTCAGTGCAAATAGTGAAGAATTCCCTGATGTGTTCCATAGGATTGGTGTTGCCTCTATACTTGTCAAATTTAGGTACTGCAAAATGTGCTGGAAATGGAAACATATGTAAAGAATGATCAAAGGGGTAGGGTACAAGTCCTCAACATTATAGGACTTAGTTTGTCCCTGATTTTGAAAATCCATCATTTGAGTTTGCAGGTTTTGCACTTGTTGTATTAGAATGTTCGTTTTAGATTGAGGAACATTTCCAGCATTGGATCTTTGTCTCGTAGTTGGTATAAGAATTTGTCTTTGAGTCCCTTACATTGGGATGTATGATCTTCTTGGGATTTTATGTTGATTCCCAAACGTATTGTTTTGTTGATACTGGGGTAAATGATGGGTCCAAGGTTGTTGTGACTATTTTTGTTGAGACCTCTGTTGGAATAAAGATCTAGCCCTTGGGGGACATTGACTGAATGTTGGACCTATAGTGATTGATCTAAGTTGTTGTGAAGAATTAGATCCAAGACCAGTAGGGATATATTGTGATGTTTGAGTAGTGATGAATGGGTTATAGCTTATCTGAGATACTGATGAAATAACTTGAGCACTTGATGTGAGAGGTAATGAGAAAGATGCTTGAGATGAACTAGAAACCATGTATGCACTCATTTGGGAACCCATCATGTTTTGAGTGGAAGATGAACTATCTTGAATCGATGAGCTAGATTGTGTAGACACAATCTTTGTTGATGTTGTAGATGTTGATAATGACATAGACAAGTTTTGAGACACCGCGTGTTTAATTTGAGATCTTTCAGTTGTATTTCATCCTACCAGTAGGTTTTTAGACCATATTGTGGATACATTGAATTCAGTGAGAAGTTTGACTCCTTTGTTGATTAACATTGCTAGGAATATCTTAGGATTTCTTTCTACCATAGCAACCACCACTTGTGCAGAATAAGAATCTTTTTCTATGTCTTCTATCTCTTCATCTGTGATATCTTGAAAATTTGTTGGCCTTTAGGAACCACATGGAAGTGTAGCCACATTTTCAGCGTATAGAAAGGGCTTACTGTGTTTGAATGGGACAATCTCTGGTTCTTCCCATGGGGGAAACGGGTTAACGTATGATTCATCTTGTTGGTATCTAGCCTTTAACCTAGTTAAAGGTCCTCCATAAGGTGTAAATGACATGGTGTTTTCTAGGATTTAACTAAAATGAGTGACGTAAAACAAACAAAAGGTACAACCTCTCAAAGAGAGTTCAAGGCGCTCTTGTTTAACAAGGGCAATTCTAAGAACAAAATTTGACTTCTCTTGATCTCAAAGATTGATGATGATAAGATATGATTTGACTCTCATCTTAGATAAGACAAAGTATTTATAAAAGGGTGATGAAACTGACATAATGAGATCAAGATAATCTAATCTGAACCGTTGAATTATCAATCTCAAACAACAACTGAACCAAAAAAGAGAGGTAATCCTAGATGTTTGAGATTTCACTAATTTTTTGTTCTTTCCCAAAATATACACACTGACCTTTCACATGACACGGGAGACTTTTCCAAGGTTCTGGACTGATAAAATGTAGTGTTCTGACAGAGGAACCCAGACTGTTTTGACAAAATAAGTGCACAGGTCTTTTGATCAATTTTGGCAAACTTCTATTGATTGCGGCAGCATATGATAGTCTTGAAAATTTGATTGTATTTTTGAAGTTTTCTGATTAAAAAAATCTGGGAGAGTGAGGTAATACATTTTCTGGAACAAAATTATGTTGAAACCCTAGACACTCAACATGTTTGACTCATTTGATTTTGTAAGGCATTGGTTTTGCATTAAAAAATGATCACACAAGAAAACACAATAGACACAATGTTTGTAGATCCAAGATTAGTCAGACATAAAAACAACCTTTCACACGATCAAAATACAAACAGTCAGATTAATCTATGGTCAATTGGCTTCAAGATGTAATATTATAGGCCTAATGCTTTTGATGTTCATCATCTCACACAGTAATTTTCACGTTACTAGGACACGAAGAACCATGGCATAGGTTCTCATGCTTTTGCCTTTCCCAGGTATTTTTTTTGTGCTAATGAAGATCTGTTTCATCAACACAATACCATAGAACACATATGTTGGGAATCTTGGGGGGGAATTATGCAACCCCTTGCACTATAATAAGACACTTTATTCAGAGGTGAACCAGGTGGGTATCTAATTAACCAGATTATAGTAAGGTCCTTGGTGTCTATCCAATCATTTTGTACGCGTGTAACTCATTAAGAGCCTAGTTGACCATGTTGGCTACTTAGGGATACTTCACCTAATCTAATTTATCATCAACACGCGTTGCCCAAGCTTGGCTAGATATAAGACATTAAGGGCTTTGGGCTTCATCTTTTTTATATACCAATCGGAAGGATTATCATTTTGAGGTCATCTTTTGAGGAAGAAGCGCTTTCCCCAGACAAGCCTCTCTAAAAAAATTAAAAAGGTTTTTATTCTAACAGATTGTGCAAGCGCACCAAAGACTAAAAACGTATGGTTAATCACATTAAGCACCAAAATATCAAATGTGAACTGAGCTACCATCCATACAAGCACACGAGTTCAATTTTAAGCCCAAACCAAATGATATTTGCTTGTTCAGTTTTAAGTGCACCAATTTCAAAATTTCTTTGCCTTGTTCAGTTGTTAACCACACATCAATTTTATGCACCAATTTGAAAGATGAGATTGTGATGTTTGAGAATACAATTTTCTTTTTAAGCACCAAAAGACAAATGAATTGATTTTAGATTTAGAAAAAATTAAGTTTCTTCCATGCCACAAGCTATCAAGAAATTGTTAGTACCGAAAAATCCTTGCAATTTAGATCTGATAATCCACAAGGGTGCTAGTATTGATATAATGACAATTGAACTTCTCGGCAAATTATCTTACCTTGTCTAGATGTGTTTATAAGACCTTCATAACCGATCTCTACCTCAAGTGTCTCAATTCTTAATCTGTGTGCATGTTCTTTGTTCTATTTAATCTCTCGCTCTCTTTTTCGTTGCCCAAAAGGCTTCTAAATTTTAACTTTTTGGTGTTTTGGTGGCCCATTACATTTTTTCATTACATCAAGTGCTTATTTTCAACAATGAAAATGTGTCATTTTATAATAGAGAATTATATTTTAGACAAAAGAGAAGCAAATATCATTTTTAGTTTTGAAACAATGTTTTTGATAAAATGATTATCACTTGCACCTACACAAAAAGAAAAAAATCAAAGATCTTTCTTTTCTTGAAAATGTCTCAGAAAAATTAAAATAACAGAGAATAAACCCCCTGTACAATTTTAAGACCTTTCAAGAAATGTAACTTTTTTGAAAAGAAAAGCTTATTTGTGTCCTGAATTATTTTTTATGAAATATCATCAAAAAATTATAAATCAAAAAATCAAAAAACTTTGCATTTTGGATTGTAGCTTTCTTATGTCCACCAATAGCTGCAAAAAAAATTTTAGGTTATAATTCCTTAATTTGTGCCCTAGAGACCCATTTTATCAGAACATACCAGTTTTAAAAGATCTATTGTTTTTGCAAATACTTTTTTAAAAAAATTAAAATCACAGAGAGTAAACCCCATGTATAATTTCAATATCTTTCTAAAAATTTAATTTTTTTTTTGAAAAAAAACTATGATTTGTTCCCCGAAATGATTTTGTATGAAATATCATAAACAATTTATTAAAGAAAATAACTCAAAAAAAAATTAAATTTTGGATTGTGGCCTCCTTAGATCAGCGTAAACCAAAAAAAAAATTCATAAAAAAATTGCATGTGGTTTGAAAGATATGACCAAATTTCACGTCGAGTTCACCAGAATGTATAGGCCTATATCTGCACACTCAAACAAGAGGGTTAGTAGCACCAATTTGCAATGAAAGAAATCAACAAACTACTAAGAATGAGCCTATGAACAATAAAATAACAAATATTAGAAAAGAAGACAAATAAATGCAAACCCCAATGCGTGAAGCTTCTATTGCTTCTCTATACTCCTTCTGAAATGTTGTATGGATGGTGCTCAGTATTGGCGTTGAAAACATCTATGACTTGGGAGTGTTGAGAAAATGAGATCCAAATGATAATGATTTTGCTTGATGTTTCATACGAGAATCTTGCATAGTAATTGTGCATGAAGTTGGAGATCTTGGATCCTTTCAAATGGTTGAGAATGGTTGATTATATAGAATATGGAAATGATTTGGACAGATGAGATTGATCCCAGATACTTTGAAATGGACAGTTGAGATCAATAGGAACTGAAGAAGCAATTAGTAAACTCCTCGTAACTGAAGAGAAAAGGAAATGGTTCAGTCAATTGTAGGGTTGATCATGAGTTATCTTTTTTAACTGGAGAGAAGATGGAGCAATTCGCAATAACAGAGATAGCACACGAGTTCTCATTTTGAACTAGAGAGAAGATGGAGCAATTTATACAATCATAGAGATAGCACATGAGTTCCCTTTTTGAATCGGAGAGAAGATGGAACAATTTATGCAATCACGGAGATAGCACATGAGTTCCCTTTTTTTGAACTGGAGAAAAGATTTATTTGATTTTAGAAATTAAAATGCTCATAAATGAGATATTTGAATTCTATTTTGATTTAAAATAGAACTAAGAGTGAAATTAAATTAATTAATTAGAAGAATAATTAATAAGTTTAAATAATTGAATTTAAATTTTTACGAAACTGAACTTAATTAACTATTAAAGATTAATTAATTAAGGTTTATTAATTAAATAAAATTAATTATTTAATTAATTTTAGAAAAATGATTAGAGGATTAGATTTAGAAGAAATAGATGATTAACTAACGATTAAAGAAATTATTGATTAATAAGTTTAAATAATTGAATTTAAACTTTTAGGAAATCTTAATTAACTAATAAAGTTAATTAATTAAGGTTTATTAATTAAATAAAATTATTTATTTAATTAAATAAAATTAATTTTGAAGAAATGATTAAATGATTAGAGGATTAGATTTAGAAGAAATAGATGATTTAACTAATGATTAAAGAAATCATTAATTAATAGAAGAAAATTAGTAATTAAATGCACGGTCGCAAGTCTGTCCATTTAAGGGTGTCTACACTTACATATCTCCATATTTTTGTTTTGTTATCTCCATTTTTTTGTGTTGTGCATTTCTAGTGATTGGGAAGAACAAAGTTGCAATCTCTGAGAGTGTGATCTACCCTATTTTTGGGTATTTAGTTTCTTGTTGGTTTCAAAGGATCTATTTGTTGAAATGTATCAGAGCTCCCTTTTGGGAAAATTTATATTTCTAATTTGGTATCAAAGTCATTTGTCCCTAAATCCTTGTGATTTTTGGCATTTTTTTTCTAGGCATTGAATTTTTTTATGTAGGAGACATGGCTGGAGATGAAGGAAAGAGATGGCAACAAACATTGTCCTTTAATGGACAAAACTATGATGTTCGGGAAAAGAAGATGAAGACCATTATGGTTGCAAATGATTGGTGGTAGATTGTGTTCAATGGGTTTGTCTATGTGATTGGGCTAGTTGAGTTTGCTACCCTCAACAACAATTAGAAGACTCGGTTGAAGGAGTCAAGGAGGTAATATGCTAGGGTGTTGAGCTTGATAGAAGCAACCTTGAAAGAGGCATTATTTCCCAGAATAGCAACACCTAAATATGCCAAAGAAGCTTAGGAAATCCTCCAAATAAGTTACAAGGGGAAGTATAAAGTCCATTTGATGAATCTCTGGATGCTTTGAAGAGATTTTTGACTCTTCTAATGAAGGATAGTGAATTCATTTTAGATTTTAGTATGAGATTCTCTGGTTTAATAATCCAGTTGAGGAGGAATGGAGAAAATGTGGAGGAGAAAATAATAGTGGAGAAAATATTGAGAAGTCTTCCCTCAAGATTTGATACATTAGTGATTGTCATTGAAGATGCAAAACATCTCTCAACATTGATTGTTCATGTGTTAATGGGTTCTCTCCAAACCCATGAGCAGTGCCTAAATAGGTCTGCAACATCTTCCCAAGAGAAAGCTTTTAAAGCTCAGGCCAATGTAAGAGGAAGGGGGATAGAAAGAAACAACTCCAAACAAAGCTCAAGAGGCAGAGGTTGTGGCACCTCCAGACAAGGAAATGCTAGAGGATAAAACTCAGGACGAGAAGGTATCCATGAGGGAGCGAGCGGATATTATAATAGCTCCAAACAAGGCAAGAAGAACAATATGTCAAATAAGAGCATTGTGGAGTGCTATTATTGCCATAAATTTGGCCATTATGCAAGTGAATGCTAGAAAAAGCAGAATGATTAGTCACGAAAGATTGTAAATGTGGTTGGTGTGAATGTGGGTGAAGGAAATTAGTCCACAAGCTTCATTATGTGCAACATTGGTGAAGAAGGTAGCCCTAAAATTTGGTATTTGGACAGTCGTCGTAGCAACAACATGAGTCATATTGAAAGTTTATTTTATTTTATTGATAAAAATGTTAAAACTGAAATTTGAATGGGTAAAAATGGTACTATTCTTGTTGTGGGAAAATGATCTATTATTATCCACACAAAGAAAGGTGAGAAGGAGATTTAAAATGTTTATTTTTCCCCTGGTATAAAGCACAATATGGTGAGCATTGGACAACTCATCCAAAATGGATACAAAGTGTTGATCGAGAATGGTCAATGTGTCACTTATAAGAAAGATGAAAGTAATCAATTTTTTGCAACAATTCAAATGATAAAGAATCAGATGTTTCCTTTGAGGATAGAGACATGCTTCTCTTCCCAGTCTATAGATTCACCTCCCAAGAAATAATGTACAATAGTACAACAACAATCATCCTTCAAGAGCATGATTGAAGACCCCTCCAAGATATGGCATATAAGGTATGGAAATATTGGCTATGTTGGTTTGATTTTATTGTCCAAGAAAAGAATGGTAGATGGTTTGTCAAGTATAGTGAAATCTAGTAGCAAGTGTGAGGCTTGCATTTTGGGTAAGCAACATAGGATTCCCTTTAAATCTGGTAACTCTAGAAGGGAAAGAGCACCATTGGATCTGGTGCATATTAATTTTTTTGGCCTTATGCAGACCACCTCCATTGGGGGGAGTACTTATTTTATGACCTTTATTGATGATTTCAGCCGTAGAACATGGGTTTATTTTTTGAAGCATAAATCTGAAGCATTTGATAAGTTTGTGTCGTTTAAAGCCTAGGCTAAAAAGGAAAGTGAACATTATGTCAAGGTCCTAAGGTCTAATAGAGGGGGAGAGTATAACTCTAATCAGTTTGTAATTTTTTTAGGAAATATGGCATAAAGAAGAAGCTAACAGCTAGTTATACTCCGCAGAAAATGGGGTGGTTGAGAGGAATAATAGGACAATCATTGAGATAGAAAAAAGAGTGATGAAATAAAAGGGACTCCCAAAGGATTAATGGGGAGAGGTTTTAGCAATAGCTATTTATTTGATAAATAGAAGTCATACAAAGGTTGTTTGTGACAAGATTCCTCTTAAGGCATGGGCAAATCATAGATAAATAGTTGAACAATTAAGAGTGTTTAAGTGTATAGTATATGCACACGTGCCAAAGGAGAAAAGGAAAAACTTGGATGACAAGAGTGTGAAGTCTATCTTTACAGGGTATAATCCTAAATCAAAGGCTTATAGGTTGTACTACCCAGTCACCAAGAATCTCATCACAACTAGAGATGTGGGATTCATTGAGAATGAGTCATGTGATGGGTTGGTGGACACATCTTCAAGAACTTAAAGTAAAGTGCCTATTGTTGATGAAGAAGATGAGTATGATGACCAGTAAGATGATGCAACAACTAATACAAATAGCTCCTGATAGAAATAGGCAAAAAGGAAAGCAACCATAAACAACCAGAGAATGAGCTTCTGAGAGCTCCTGACAAATCTTGATTGGTATACAAAGATATACAAATGGCTCCTGAAAGTTATTGATTGGTCCTATATAGCATAGCAGCAATATTAGTGAGAGTTTAGACGTCACTATCGCCTCCCTAATGCCAAGAAATACCAAGAGTCTAAGAGAGATCTACCAAAATGAAAGGTATGATGAAGAGTTTGATGAAAATATTAATTTTACATTATTTTCTCATAGTGATCCAATTTATTTTGAGGATGATGTGAAAGAGGAGAAATGGTGTGAGGCCATGGATGAGGATATATATGCAATAGAAAGAAATAGAACTTGGGAGCTAACTATTTTTCCTCCCAACAAGTAATTTATTGGGGTGAAATGGGTCTACAAGACCAAGTACAATGCTGAAGGAAAAATAGATCGGCATAAGCCACAAATGGTGGTCAAGGGGTACAAATAGTAGTTTGGTAGAGATTATGATGAGATGTATGCCCATGTTGCAAGGATAGAATTCATGCATGTAGTCATAGTAACTGTAGTCTAGCACAAATGGAAGGTATTTCAAATGGACGTGAAGTCTTCCTTCCTTAATGGAGTGTTGAAAGAAGATTTGTATTTGAAGTAGCCACCCAGTTATGAAGTTTTAATTCATGAGGACAAGGTGTATAGGTTGAAGAAGGCTCTTTATGGGTTGAAGCAAGCTCCAAGGGCATGGTATAGAAAGATTGACTCATATTTGATGAGCAATAGCTTTAGAAAAAGCAATGGTGATCACACTCTTTACATCAAGCCAGAAGATGGTATAATTTTAATTATTGTCTTTTATGTAGATGATTTAGTTTTTACTAGGGATAATGGTTTCCTCATTGTTTATTTTAAAGAGGCCATGAAAAGTGAGTTTGAAATGATAGACTTAGGTCTCTTGAGACATTTTCTAAGCATGGAAGTAAAACAAAGGCATGATGGTATTTTATCTCTCAAGAAAAATATGCAAATTAAAGTTTAGAGAGATTTAGAATGCAGAATAGAAAGTTGGCACCCACGCCAATATTCATAAGTCTGAAGTTGAGCAAGAAATATTGCAGTAGCAATGTGAATCTGACCTTGTTTAAAAGTTTGGTTGGAAGTTTGATGTATTTGGAAGCAACTAGTTCTGATATAGTGTATGCAGTAAGTCTGATTTCTACATTTATGGAGACTCTAGAGGACTCCCATTGGCAAGCAGGTAAGAGAATCCTGAGGTATGTGAATAGTACCAAAGGATATGGTATTTTGTATACTGCAATAAATGAGTTTGGGTTGTTTGGTTACATAAATAGTGATTGAGCAGGAAGTGTGTTTCATATGGCTTCGGGAGAAATCTCATGGGCTTTCGAGAAGCAACCCATTATTCCTCTATCTGCAATAGAGGGTTAGTATGTAGCAGAAAATGCAATAGCATGTCAAGATATTTGGCTAAGAAGGATCTTGGAAGATTTGAAGGAAGAACAAGAGGATGGAACAACAATTTATTATGATAATGTTTCCTCAATTGCAAAATTGACAAAAAAAAATCATGTGTTTCATTGAAGAAACAAGCACATTGAAATCAGTTATCATTCTATCATGGAATTGGTTAAGAATGGTAAAATCTAAATAGAGTTTTGTAGGTCTGGGTAGCAGCTAGCGAACATTTTCACCAAGCCATTGGGTAAGGAAAGTTTTGAGTGCCTAAGGAGACATTTGGACGTAGTTGGTTTGGATCAAGCATGATCTTTGTTTGACGGCTTGGGACAAAGGGGGAGTGTTGGAAATCTGTTTTATCCCCGAGCCTCTAACACCCACCTACCTATCAAGAGCTCCTAGCCAAGAGTAAATGAAGCCCAGACTTTGGATAATGAAATCCCCTTCTGGCTCCTGACATTGCAAAATAGTCTTATGATAACGAATTTATTTTTGTAGGTGAGTTTGAAATTCAAATTTGTATGGTAATTTTTGTGGACAAAAAATGACACAAAGGGAGAATGTTTTCTCCAAATCTCATTATGAGTGTCTGTAGCAAAAAAAAAAGGATTTTGTACTCTGTGTAATTTAGAGTTTGTAGCAGCAGCTGATGTGTTTGTATTGGTTGAGCGGTGATTGTTCCTTCACCTAATGAGTAGTTCATAAGATCTCTTTACAACTCCGAGTGTTTGGGTGCAGCTCCAAAACACTGTCATTAATTTATAATCAGTAGATTTTAGTTTAGTTTTTATTTTCATATTTTTTAGAAAGCAAGAAATTAAATCTTGAATATCTCTAGCTCTATGTTTTGTTGTCTCCATTTGTTTTTCATTGTGCATTTCCAGTTATTGGGAAAAATAGAGTTGCAATCTCTGTGAGTGCACGCTCTGCCCTATTTTGGGGATTTACTTTCTTGTTGGTTTCAGAGCATTTGTTTGTTGCATGGTATCAGAGCTCCTTTGTGGGCTGATTTATATTTCTGATTCTTTGAACATATTTATGGTATAAATTTGAGTAGATTTATTTGGCAAAAGGATTTGAGCAAACCTATGAGGCAGATTGAGTAGACTTATGAGGCAAATTTGAGAAAACTTATGAGAGAAATTTGGCTAGAATTAGGAGGTAGATTTGAGCAAAATTATGATTTGAAATAGAATAAATTTAGAGTAAATTTATAAGATTGATGGATACATAATGAGCACATTTGTGAAAGATATTTGTATATAAATAAGGAAATTGTATAAAAGTAGTTGTATTATTTAAGAGATTATTTAAGAGAGATTTTTTACAATCATAGTTTAAAATTTGTAAGAGAGTTATCCATTGAAGAAAGAATATCGAAAAGGCGTTAATTTTGTTATGTAGGAAATTGGTGCTTTCCAAAAGAAGAGATTGGTGTTAAATTATTGCAATTAGTAACTCCAGTGGGTTGGTTCCTATGAATTCTACAAGTGGGGATTGGTGTCTCTATTGGAAAGAGGGAACAGTGAGAGGGGGGTGACTCAGTATTTTACAAATTTTAACCTTATTAAACTGGTCCACAAACCACTTAGCACATAGCATTAAAAGTAATAAGTGTGAACATAAAGAAAAGAAGCATAACACCATAACACGGGGATTTTATCATGGAAACCCTGTAAGGGGAAAAAACATGGTGGGAATGGTACCCACAAGATAATACTCTACAAAAATATTATCTTACAATAAAAGGGAATGCACATGCATTTAGGCTCACTACCTAGAGCTCACTGCTCAAATACAACAAGAGAAACAACCCTATGGAAGGCTCACTTCCTTACAAGATCACTACAATAATCATAAGAAGTATTGAACTATTGTAATAGTATTTACAAATGTCTGGTTATAGTTCTGCATAAGCACATAATTTAGATCTCAACCACTTTATCTCTGACTGTCATGTTTTACTGTTCTTCCCTAATCATAAATTCAAATCTCAATTCGTTGCACAAGATCCTTCACATACACAACTTTTTGCACTTCATGCATGCATCAACTGCAATTTTAAACTCTAAAAAACCAATTGTATAGGTCCGCAACCAAAGAAATTGATTGCACCATGTCGGCTTAAAAATATTTTAGGAAAATGTGTACCGTGTTGACCAAATCGGCCAAATCCAAAATCAAATATCAATTCAGACCAAAATAATCACGCACATGCCTCTATACATTTCGGCTCCACCATCTAAGCATAAAAGTTATCACCAAAAATGATTTACCACGTCTGAAAAATAAACTTACCATACAGGTTGGCTCCTCTGACTGGAAAACGTAATACTGATACACATGTCCATATAAATTCAACACTGTGCAACACCGGACATTCAAATTCTGGAATAAGCATCTTCAAACATCCAAAATACTTTCCTTACATCTATAACTAAAGATGTGAACCTGGAAAAGTTCACCGGACCAAAAACAGAATACTAGTAAAACACCTTATTCTTTATTACCAAACTTAGACAAATTTCCATTCTGAATTGTTGTGGAGCTTCCAACTATAATGTGGATGGGTAACATGAGTTTAGTTTCCATCAATGACAACACCATAGCAATATATACAGTGTCTCTTGCCAACGGTCTCCAATGGGTTGGTACCCATAAATTTTACAAAAGGGGATTGATGTCTTCTATAAGTTGGTACCTACAAAGTTTGTAAGAGAAGTTTTCTATAAAGAATATTTTTCCATAGTGTTATCTCAAAAGGATTTCCATATAAATGGTGTGTTCTACTGGTGTTGCATAATTGTTAGATCTTATATGAATGATATTGTATGGTAATGAATTAAAGAATTTTCTTAAACTAATTCCCTCACCTTGTCAATGTAAGTGTGTGCTCATCAGCTAACACCTTGCTAGTCTAACAACTCCTTATTAGTGTGTTAGTTGGCCCTTTTCTATAAATAAAAAACATGTTTCATTTACAACTAGATTTTCTTTATAAACTTGCACTCTATAAGCAATATATCCAGAATCACTTTTCAATGTCCCTATTTGAAACTCTATAGTAGCTTTTATTTGTATTCCGGAATATACTATTTTTTCATTATATGTAATTATATAACCTTTTTTTGAAATATTGAAAATAATTTGTGTTTCACTGTCCTACTTTTGAAGATTATTTATAACTATAGTATTTTCCATTTCTATGATCATACTCTAAATTAGTTAGTTTGACTATTATTGATCATGTTAAACAGATCTTTTAGAGATTAATAAAGAAATATATGTTATGTCACATCACCCATTTTACTTTCTAGTCATTTCATTTATATTTATCTCTTTTCCTTATCAATGTTATCTCAATCCTAAAAATTGTCTTATATTTCAAGTCCTAAACCTATAAAACGTTAATGTGCATGTTTTAGATGGTGTGGATTGTTAGTGTTGGCATTGCATTGTCATTGATGTCAACTAGGTCAAAAGGGGAGTCAAGTGCAGAACAAGTACCAAGCAAATTCATGACAATGCATAAAATAATGCTTATAATTGTATTTTATCATTGCGCATACATGATATTGGTACAAGGAGTTATTTACACGAGCATTAAATGAATGTTCAAGAATCTAGTTGTCAATTACATGTGTTCTTGAGGTTATGGTGCCTAAATGCCAATCTTCTAAACTTGTCCCAGCTAGTGACAAGAGAAAACCACTCTACTAGAGGAACATAGTTGTTGGCAACCCGAGATAGAAAAGCATGATATATGAACCCGATTCATAAATCTAATTGCATTATTAAATAAAACTCATATTTATCATGAGAATATTCCATGGTGCTATGTTCAAAATGAATGCACTAAATTTTTTAAGTTTATGGGCAGAAAGAAAAGTTTGTATTCAAAACGCCATTTAAACTTGACCGCAAAACCAAGGTGAAAGTATGTTGACTCAACAGACGAGTTTGTTTGACACATGTGAATGACGAGTCATCAAAAGATTCTTCTGCAGTATCAACACTTGTCAAAATTGGTAAGTTAAAAATTCAATAAAAGTTGAGTATGTTTAAATGAGGAAAGAAGTAAATGAGGAGCAGTTGCAAAAAAAAATTGGGTATGTGAAAAGAAGTATTTGTAAATGATTCAACCATGATTGGTCCAATCATTGAAAGAAGATCTTGGTGAATACAAAGAGAAGTTTCCAATCATGGAAACTGTGAAGACTTCAATCTACAGAAGAGAAGACCCAAATAAGGAGGACTACACATTTATTATTGGTGGCCAAGTATGTGGAAACCGTGGTAGAAAAATTAGGTTGGGCATTCGATGGAATCAAACAGGTATACCAAGTTAAAATCCATCTTTGTCGTTGAGTCAAAAACCAATTCTTTACTCGGTTAGAGGCGTTTTGAATAATGGTGGGAGTTTGAATCTGGTCGATCTTGAGCAGAGATATGGTTGTCGATGGATATAGCTACAAATCGACTCTAAGATTTTAAAAAAAATAGGCTAACTAGATTGTGACTTATCAGCAAAAATGACAGTAACTTGTGACAGATCAGAAACAGGAGAGAAAAGGGGAAGTCACGGGTATATGCATATTGGTTCGACTGAAAAAGAAGTGTGATTGTGTATGTAATTTGGGGGAAGAACGTTAGTCTAGACTTATGTGTGTATGAATGAAACTCGTGAAAGTGCAATGAAGTAGAGGGGATTCATGTGTGTATGGAGAAGTGAAGAAGTGTAGAAAAGGCATAATGGAAAGAAAAAAATTGTAGCAGCATATATGCATAACAAAGATATAAGAACAGAGGATATACATTGGGAATGGATAGATACATGCTTGTGAAGAAGAAAAGAGTAATGTAGTTGTAAAAGAATAGATCAGTGTATACATATGTATCCAGGGGAGAAAAGATATATAAATGCAAATGAACTTCTGCAGTAGCACATACATAAAAATAGAATAAGAGATTTATGTGTGGAATGTATTGATATTAAGTAAGGAAAAAGAAGAGAGTAAGGGGATTTGTGAAAAGTGTTGATCTGAAGAAGGAAGAAGACAAAGTGAATGCATATGAAATTAAGACAACTGTAAGAGAAGAAAGATACATTGTTGTTGGTGTTAATGAGAAAAAAGAATGCAGAGATAAGATACTCTTGTAGCAGCATGAAGTAGCACAGCAATAGAGCATTATAAGAAGTGTGAGAAATATGATAATGTTGATTTAACAAAAGGACTCATGTAGCAGCTGGTGCCTTAAACAAAGTAGTTACTAATGTTATTTATGCTGGAAATAAAAAAGGACTTCGTAGCAGCAAAAGAAGAGAGTAGGAGTGTAAGAAGAAACTCATATGATAGCAGAGAGTTACAAAGCATCTTTTGTAACAAGGTACTCAAATTGTATTAAATTCTTTTCATTGTATTATTTTAATCAGAGTGGGTGCTCTGATCAGGGGTAGGTGCTCTTTTGGATAGGTGTTCATAAAGACAAGGGTTGGTGCTTGTAAGTTAGGGGTTGGTGCTCCTTTGGGTTAGTGCCCATAAATGATTGTAATCAATTTGTTTTCACTTTGTGAAGCTAGATTAGAGCATTAGACTCTTGCAACAATTATCATCAAGGTTTTTCCCCACCATGGTTTTCCTCGTATTTATGGTCTCTATGTGTGAATGTCTTGCGTGTTTTAACTTGATGTCATTCTTTTTTATTGTTGCTCATTCACATTAATTTGTGTTGTATAGAGTTTGTAAGAAAAAAAAATTGAAGACCATTGATTCACTCCCCCCCCTCCCCCACCATTAGTAGTCCATTTGTGTTCCTTCAGTTGGAAGGCATATCTAACTATCAAAATGGTATTTTATGCATATTTATTATGATAATTTTATAATGTTGTGACAGGGGACAAACACACACACACACAGAAAGGCTATAACTTTCAAATACAAAATGAAAAAAATAGAAATATAAAGCTATCAATAATAAATGTCTTTTATAAGTTTGCATCAAAATGCAAGTCTAAGTCCAAGTCACTACCATTATAAAGGGAGCATCTTCATGATCAAGATCTCAACAAGAGGTTCAGGGATAACTTTAAGAAACCCCCCCCCCCCCCCCCCNAAACCCCCCCCCCCCCCCCCACAAAGGAAAATATGTAAAATCCTAGCGAATCCTACACTATTTTAGGAGGAAAAAATTAATATTATTGGCAAAAAAAATTAATTTGAAAGGATCAAATATGAATTTTACTAGCAAATTTTTTTCAATCGTATGAAAATTTTGTGAAATTCTGGCAAATATTTCATTATTGAAGAAAATCACTTAATCGATTATTAGACTCGAAGGTTAAATTTTCTCATTTTATCGGTGCAATTACCCCTCAAATTATTCCACAAGGGTTTGGGGGCAACGCCCCCAAGATGGGGTCAAGGGGAAATGAGTTTTATTAGTTTTTTAAGGTACCATGAGTTAATTTTATATTGGCTAATACGAATTAACCCTTCTTTTTTAACCGTTGGATGATCTGAAATCAATGGCGTGAATTCCATTTTGGACCAAAATCTTAAAGGACACAAAGATTCAACCAAAAGTCTCCGGAATAGAGACACGTGTAAACTGTATTATGTGCGAAAATTTTAAAAGCCACAAAGTTTCATAGAAAGTCTCTGGAATAGAGACACGTCATATGGAATATCTAATACTTAACTTCCTCTAAATATAACTGTATAACACCATTGGCAAATATGGGTCATCTATTAAGACAAGCTTTGGAAATTGTAAGTGAAATTTTTCAATTTACCATGTCCAAAAATTAGATTTGATAGGCGATATTGTGAAAGAAAACGAGAAAATTACATAAACCGATAGCCGATGAGCCCGGGCATTCGACCCAATATTTATAAAGTTCGGGCGACACGGCCAACCTAATATACACATATTATTCGCAGTCCCGGGTCGCCGACATGATACATTCGCTAAATGGCGAATAATCGCCACTAAAATTATCCCTGAGGAGGTTGTATTCAAACGAATTGCAGAGGTTACAACAAATCTCTCCTAGTGAAAGTTTTCGTGGCGATGAAGTCTCCCGTGCGATCTGTGACGCCTCATGCGAAGCATCCTGCTTCTACTGTCGCGTCTGCCACTCCTTCTCCGTCCCCCATAGCTGTGGTTCCTGTCGTGGTAAGTGTGGGAGTTGCTGCTCCTGCGGTTGCTGGTGTTAGGGCTTCTGTGGAAGTGGATGCGGCTGCGGCCAAGTCTGTTAGGATTGCTACTGTAGGTGCCATTGCGGCTAGGGTTGTCGGTGGTGCTTCTAAGGCAATCGTTCCTGCTGCTGGGGCTTCTAAATCCAGAGGGCTTGCTCAGAGTTCTGTGGGGCCTGTTCCTTATCCTGTGGCTGCCCCCATCACTCTTTCTTTGGGGGAGGATACGGTTGTGAAGATAGAAAATTCTTTGTCTACTCTCTCCAACCAGGCAGTTATTTGCAGATTTAGGGGCTTTTGGCCAAGCCTCCCAGAACTTCATGCATGGATTTCCAAAAGCTGGGAACCCATTATTTATGGTATGGTTCATATCTTCCCTCTGGCGAAGGGTTTTTTCGTTGCTAAATTTGATGATATGGAGGATAGGAATCGCATTCTTCGAAGCCATTTTTTTCGTTGGGATGATCGTTTTGTGCTTATGGTTAAGCCCTAGCATGAGGATTTCAAACCGTCTTCTGATACCTTCAACAAGATGCCTATCTGTGTGAGGCTTCCAAATCTCCCTCTTCATCTTTGGGTGGACTCCCTCTTGGAGGAGGTGGGTGAGGCTTTGAGAGACTTCTTGATGGTGGATGTTGATTCTACTGACATCCTTCATTCTACCTATGCCCGTATTTTGGTGGATATTGATGCGTCTAAGGGCTTCCCTGTGGAAATTAAGCTTGTCTCTCCTAAGGGAAGCTGGGTTCAGTCTTTGGATTATGAAGGAATACCCTTTAGATGCCGAAGATGTTTCCAAACTGGCCATATTGCTGCAAAATGTGGTTTGGGTAAAACCAAACGCCATGTTTCGTGGTGGAAAGGGGCTTCCTCTCAGCACTACACACTTGAGAAGAGCACCTCTCAACAGAGTTTTTCTCAAGTTGTTGCTCCAGATTCTTCTGTCGTTCCCCCTTTGTCTGATGCGGTAAAGGTTTCTACCTCTGGCAATGTGCGGGTTTCTGATACTGGCTCGGATTTACGTATGGCTGAAGGTTCTTCAGATGCAGTTGTGGTTCAGACTAGTGATGCTGTCCTTTTGGGTGATGTTGTTGTTGTCTCTGGTTCAGCTGTCCTGATTGTTGATGATGTGGGTCCTGTTGTCCCTGTTTCTCCAAGGGGGGAAAAAGGGTATAGTGGTATCGTTGTTCCTATCCCAGCTGTGGATGTTGGATTGGCGAGCCCTATCTCTCAGGCTTTTGTGGGCTCTTCTTCTTTGGATTGGCATAATGCAGATGAGAAGGTGGAGGAAGGATGGACAACAGTTAAAGGAAAGAAATTAAAGTCTTCCATGCCGCCTTTTGAAATGAACTTACGTTCACATAAGAGTGGGCATAAATGTAAATCTTAATTGCCCTTTGTTGTGGTTTGTTGGTCGGATCTCTGTCTCTTTTTTGGGAGCATTGTTCATACCCTTTGGGTTGATAGGTGGAGTTCCACAGTAGTTTTTTTGTCCTCTTAACGCTTTATCTTTCGTTGATATTGTAAAAGGTTTCGGGTCCTTTCAAAACTTGTTTTTACTTAATCAGAACAAATTGCAGAGGTTCATTGATCTTATAGTCATAGGGCACTATGTATGGCCATCAACTTCTTTGATCATCTAAAAGTAAGATTGTTCCTCTTAACGCTAAATGAAGCTATATGTAGACCAATTCTTCTCTATAGCAAACAAACTAAACTATTAAACAAATGAGTGGCAAATATTCTCAACTTGGGTACATATTTGTCATGCCACATCCAACATCAAATAGGGTTAATTTGAATTTATGTGACCCTATATGTCCTTACCTCTATTTTAAAAAAATTGGACCAGGGAGTTTGACAAGGCTAGCCAATGTGTATTAAGTATAAAAGATTGCTCAATATACATATTTTGAAGAGCTTTCATGAGCCCTTCCTCCACCTCTTTTATTGTGAGGGGACATTCTTCAAGTCTAGTTACATACCATTTTGGATTTAGAGCATAGACTACCAAATGAAGTGGAGTGTTCATAATATTCCACTATCATATCACAATGGACATAAAATGCTCCTCATTAAATCTTGAAGTATGATCCTTGTTATAAATGGCTTGTTTCATCCACTCAAGAGTGTTATTAAATACCATATAAATCTCTCTAAAGTTGGATGAGTTTGTATAGCATATATAATGAGTTTCACAAAAATTTAAATGTAGGGTAAAAAGACATCTATGAATGCATACAAATTATTAAAAAAAAATGAAATTTTAAAAGATTAAAAATTTAAGGTTCAAATGACAGAGTGAATGCTATAATAAAGAATGGAAATGACAAGTTAGAAATATTCTTATTTTAAAAGAAAATAAATAAATAAATAATAATAAAATGAACTTTCCCACCGTGTTTTGGACCAGCAATCATTAGCAAGAGTCATTTATTTCACATTTTTTCCTTTAAATGTGCTTCCCTCTAACCATCTACCCCACTCTAAATTAACCATCATTAGTCATAGAAGCTCCTCCTACACCTTAACCATCCTCTCTAACAAAATAGAATAGCTAACATACATAGTAACTACCAATTTGAGGAATTCTTTTTTTTTCAAGTTTTTTTAGGAATTCTTTTTTATTTTAAAGTTTTAAACAAAGCAGGAGTGATAGTTACAAATTAATGTTTGTAAGTTACAAATGAATGTTTGTATGTCTAACTCCTACTACCACTAACTGCACCAAAGCTATCTTCCCGATGTTCTTCAATACATTGTTCAACACAAACACAACATGGAGTCCAAAAAATGTGGTTGTAAGAACCCTCCACTGTCAAGCCAACTAGCTTATATACACAAGTTGAATCAATTACTAGTTCAATGTGAAAGGCTCCAACCTCTTTTATGACATCGCTCAAAATCGGAAATTGCAAGTTTGCATCCTTCCTCTTACTTGAATAATCAGTAACTCTAAGAAAATGAGAGTCAGCTAAGCATGTGACAATAATATGTCAATGTTTGATATCGGCCCACCCATCCATAAAATTGAATGTCCAAACCTTATCCAAGTTTGTCTCATTTCTTCAACCAACACAAACTTTAGAATATTTTATATCAAGGAGGGTGGTGTGCAATTTATGTTCTCCAAGTGGAACAAATGAATGACCAACTATCCTATATTTGAACATTTGTTTGAAATAGATAGAACGTGCCACATGAAATAGTATGACATGTACAAAAAAAAAACTACCAAAGACCAGGCCAACTCTCATTATTGTGCATTAGACAACCCTACAACATAGTAGTTCTTTTCTTCCTTTGGTTGAGTAAAACTCTCTCCCCTTCAACTTCCAACAAATAGGGTTTAATTAGGCAAAAACATGATATGTTGCATAGTCTCCATTGGAATTTCATTATTTTTTTCCTTCCACTCCATGTGTAACCTAGTTATCTCGGCCTTCTCAGCTATGGTTATTTTCTCACAACCTTTTACCCCTAATCCACTAATGTACAAATGGTGAAAACAAACCCTGGTATAGTTGCCCCTGCATTTTTCCTTATACAATTGATATAGTCGTGCTCTATTGTCCTCTAAAAATGCTGTCTTTCTCTATGCATGTTGCAAATTGTAAGAAAACTTTAGGATTAAATAGATCTTTTGCATTAATTTTAAAGAGTTCAGAAGGATATTCAAACAGGTTACTTGAACTTGTAGTTCCTACTATACTCCCACTCCCAGAAGAACCACAAGTGGCAACCATTCTTCTATGATCTCAAAATCATATGTCATATGTGGTGGAGTGGAGTCTCATATATTTTGATAGCCTCTAGCCCTGCAAACATTCCTAAAAGGCAGATATCTCAACACCAAAGGCATCTTCTTCTTCATCAACTCCTGTGTTATTAGATCGTACAATTGGGCATATAAAACAGTTTTACTCAAAATAATTGAGCTTGTGACAGATCATATCATCCTCTGACTTTGGACAAGCCAAAAAGACACATCCTTGAAACATTCACCTCATCTCCCTGATTGTTTCAACAATAAACTCAATAATATGAGGATGTGAAAACAATCCATTCATATGAGGACAAACCCCAATCGTACTTGCCAGATTTAAACCAGTGACAAGCAACAGCTTTCAAGGACAATGTACACAAATTTAGTGTTTGATTACAGAATCTTTATTTGTAAGACCAAAACTGCTCATGCTATGGAATGAAAAAAACGTGTTTATCTATCTTGGGTGCTTAAGAAACCAAACCATATAAAGTGAAGATAAGCAGCAAGACCTATAAGAAGTAGAATTGTGTTGCTATGAAAATTTGTGCTGAAAATTAGATTTAGCTCATTCCTCAAGCCCAATCTCTCTTCTATTCCTATTGATTCCTCTCAAAAATTTGCTCCAGCTAGATGCAATCATCATGGAAGGCTACAATATAGATGACCATCAGCAACGGGACAACAAAGACATCATAGAGTATACAATGCAATCCAGAATTAAAGAAATAGCCACTAGTGACCTGCTGTTGAAAGGAGAGAAAAAAAATGTGTATCTAAACCTAACTGAGAAAAATTATATTTATCATAGTTGTATAACTATAGAATGCCAATTTAATAAACTTCATAAAGTTATCGGGATGATCATAGTGGACTTGGACAGTAATACTTATGATCTGAAAGTGTGTATCATCACTAGATCCCATTCTTCAGAGTAATATCTTAATATATGTCTAAACTTATCCTGCCTTGACCTTTGAGTCTTTGAGAATCGCATTGTAATATAGGACTAGACTTCAAAGAATTCTTTTTCTGTTGAATATTCTCCTAGTTCTAAAAGAGATATGGTAACATTTGAAATCGAGATCCCAACTGGATTCAATTTCTACAATATGCATCTTTGCTATTTGTTAATTTGAAGTGGCAGTTCAACCAATAAAATGGTGAATATCACAACATGATAATCATTTACATGGTATTTGTAATGACAGAGTTCAAAATATGTATACAAATAAAATGTTAAACACCTTAGCATTTAAGAACTTGTCCAAAACAAAGCATCCCAAAAAATGGGATGAGCAAATAAGTACTAACTCAAAACCTTAAAGTCACTTGTCAATATAGCAATACAAATATACAGCCTTTTGAAATTGAAATCTCGGACTAATAAAAACTGAACAGATCTACCACTTTTTCCTCAATGAAAAAGAACCCAGTTCAATAACAATTACATGGACTTATCAAATGCATGAATCTCTGCACATACACAGACATCTCTATCGAGAAATGGATGTTAGGGATGCACAAAAAGTATCAAACCCTTATAATCAAATTAGAATCACTGAAATGGATTACTTTGCTGGAGTAGGTTACTTCACTTCTAAAAGCTCCACATTTAGTTCAAAGGTTCCATTTGGCTGCATTTGGACAGAGGAATGTGGGTACAATTACTGATCAATACAAGCATCCACATGGTTTCTAGTAATAAAGCATCAACTCCTCTTACCGGAATTTCATTCATGCTCCTTTTACCATAGCCCACTTCAGGTGTCACAATTACAGTCCGCTGCAAGTTAGCAGGGTAGGAAACATCAGTATTTGTCCTGATTATAAATGTAGCAAAGGATAAGAAGCAGTTAGATTCTCATTACACAATTTTGGATTCAAAGCATGGCCCTAGCCTCCCATAAAACTTGTTTTGAAATGCATTATAATAAAAACATGACTTATCCCACCTGCCCTCCTACATGCATGCCCTCTGCTATTGTATATAAAGCTGCTGGTGGTTTTGGTGCTGCTTGAGCAGAGAAAAGACCATTTGGATTGTCTACAACATCACGTTTTCGTTCTTTGCCTGGAGGTGCTCCAACAGTAAATTCATATGGCTGGAAGACAGAGAAATGGTGACAAGAAAATTTGAAGGACAGTATACAATTCCAAATGGCAAATAATTAATAAATAGTCATGACTCATTTCATAAGAGTATAGTCATAACAAGGAGCAAATGACAAACAATTTTAGACATAATATGAGTCTATCAAAATTCTAACTTGTTTCTGTTGCTAATTATGGGCTCAAATGTTCACGTGCTTTGGCTTTAGTTGTGCAAGCTAAACTTGAATAGTTTTGCAAGAATATGAACTCTCTGCCAATTGGGGCACAGACACGGGCTTTTTCCTTTCTTCAAGTAGGGAGAGATTTTTCTTGTGAACCTAATGACTAGCTGATTGATGTAAACAATTTTTTCATTGGGATAATATAACTTACATTTCTTCAGAAATAAAAGAACTTTCCAGTTTCCAAGTAAGAGAGATGGAGCAGAACTGAAAAGCAAGTAAAAAAAATTCTGAATCGTTCTATTGGATGATAAACTAACACCCATCTGAGTACAGGCTGGTCACTTCAGGAGGTGACAACTGTTAGCATAAAAATATATGTTATTATTTAGGAACCAGACATCAATTATTTGTGAGAGAACGAAATCTATCCAAGAATATGATGCTGACCTGAGAAATTGCTCTATTTCCAGCCAAAAGTTTGGATTCTCGACTAGAAACGACAGTGAGACCTCGATATACACAATCAAAGTGCACCTGTAAAACAGGAAACAAAAATGAAAGTATCATTCAACCAAGTGGATAAAACACATGTAGTTTGCAGGGGAGAGCCAAATAAAATAATAATAGACAAGAAAAGCATCACAGCTACTAAAGACATCAGCAACAATTGATATTTTCATTTTGAGGTTTGATATCTGCTTTGTTCAGAAGTTGCAGACTTGGGATAAAAAATTAAGCTGAAAGATCAACAGTACAACATCTAAGACACACCAACACAGTCGACCCTTTCTTGGCTTCAGGTCCCTTTCCTTCTTTCAGATCGTAGTATTTGATCCCATCACCTGCTTGCATTTTTTAAATACACATTTACGTTAGCAGGAGTAATAGTTCTTATTGCCATTGAAAGGATTTGAGCAGTAGAAGATAATCATTAGTGAAATATCACAAACACCACTCTGTAATCAATTTGAGGAAGGTCAAAATTTGAATTTATCTTTTAAGGTTTACTGAAATATTCAGTATTACTATGACAATTGAATCAATGAACCATTCCTCGTAGCAAGCAGCACTGAAGTAGGATAATTTTTCTCACAACAATTCCTACTATATGTGTTTTAAACTTTTATGTTCCTCACTCAATTCCTGAGGACATATGTAAGTAAAGATGGAAGTCCAAATCCATTGAGCCAGACCAAGTGATGAGTAAGGGAAGCTCACAAGACATAGGGTTTAGGTTCAATCTCAGCTAGGCTATCCCTGAAGCTCCATTCAGGTGGTAGACTGGTCTAGGGCAATGCCAAGAAACTTAGAAAACTGAACTGGGCCCTGGATTAATGCTCCTAATTACCAAGCCAAAGAAAAGAAAAGATGATTCCATTTCTCAATATCAAAAAACAGACAGAAGACTATTCTAAGATTCTTCAATTGAAACATAGACAGAAGTCTACTTCTTCTTAATTATTTGTAAAACAAAAATTAGTATAGTTCCTTGATCATATTAAAATTGGGAGGAAAAACTGTTTCAATCTATATTAAGCTGAAAGATCTATTTATAGAACATAACGCCAAAAAATGATTAAAAAAACTGTTACAAACATGATTATTGTCATAAGCTATGAATATAACAAGTTTATTTTACCACCTCTGGCTCCTGCTACTTCAATTATTATTCTTTATGCTACACCATTTTTTTGGCATGTCTGGCAGGTCCTTGTAACATTGTATTTCAATCAAAATTTTCAGATTTGCAAGCTTATTTTGCTCAAGAGTACTCCTAAGATCTCTCTTATTCATGTACTTGCCCCCAGCACAATAATGTGTATTATTTTGGTTGTTTCTCTATGAAATCTGTGAGCCCCATTCTGAAGTTGATGCATATTTCCATCCATCATTTTAAGCACCTGAAATAATGACAATTTATTTCATATTAAATTATTAACTTGCCTTCTTCTCCAGTGCAAGTTATGTCTTTCAAACAAAAAATGATTTGGTTTATAACACGTGCTTAGATTGAAATTTCATGTTGCAAACCTTGAAATTGCTTATATACAATGTAATGTCTTGACTTATTGTTACCCTAAAAATTTGAAACTTTTGTTCCCCTCCTTCAAAGTTTCAAACTTAAGTTCTAGTTCAGATCCTGTTCCTAGTTAAACCCGCTCTCATAATTCTGCTAAGCTGTTCTTCTTGAAATTGCTTATATACAATGTAATGTCTTGACTTATTGTTACCCTAAAAATTTGAAACTTTTGATCCCCTCTTTCAAACTCAAGTTCTGGTTCAGATCCTGTTCCTAGTTAAACCCGCTCTCGTATTTCCGCTAAGTTGTTCTTCGTAGTCAGCCCTTTGTTCAAATTATGTACCAAGACAGTAAATTCTTAAGTTTCCAAAGCTAGCATTCATGGTACAATGGTTCATTGATTCACCGACCGCCCAACCATTCTATGGAAGCAAGTCTTTAGTGTTAGCCGTGTGCACTTAAGAAACCTTTATGTTGGCAAGTCAGGGGGGTTCTAAACTTTTGTACCTCTTCATGCGTTTTGTAGGAGTTAATGACACAACTGCAGGAGGCAGGAATCATCTACAAGCAAAACACCTCTCACACAAAATAGATCAAGCAAAGATAATATGCTCTATAACAACTCTAGAATTCTGTATTGATTGCACAAACAATGAATTGGAATTGGGATACATTACAGTGAATGAATGACTTGCTTTATAGAAAGCAAGAGTACTAAAAATATCTAAAAGCTTATTGTTACTAAAAAAGCAAACTAGAGCTAAGATATGCAAACTAGAAGTGCATGATATGCACAATGTGCAAACTGGAGCCTAATTAGACTAAACTAACCTAAATTTAGGCTCAACTAAGTGAACTTAAGCCAGAACATGAATGTGCAAACATGTGCTCAACTATGCATAATAATATGCATGAGAATATTCTTGAGCATGTGCACAATTAATTAATGCAACATATGCAAATGTGCCTAATGCAACTAATATGCATGTTCTAACACACCCCCTTAAGTGAAACTTAGGGTGACAAAAAAGATCTTAGTATGAAATGCATGAATGAGTCCCCGCAACAAAGACTTGACTAGGTACTTGTTGTGAGGTTTCACACCATCACCCCATTGCAAATGGAGACCCCCTCTTTTTTCTTGGTAGTGGGGTAGTTGTCCCAAGTAGTCTTAGTTCAGTGGCAATTTTCAAGTCTCTGAGTGCAAGAGATGAGTTTGAGCAACTTTGGCTCGCTAGGGAGTCAAGTAAGTCAAGGATTGTCCCAGGTAGTCTTAGTTTAGTGGCAATTTTCAAGTCTCTAAGTGCAAGAGATGAGTTTGAGAAACTTTGGCTCGCTAGGGAGTCAAGTAAGTCAAGGATATGAGTGAGAGTTGGGCCAAGCTAGTTAAAGATGTGGAATTGGAGTCAAGAGATTTGTGATGAAATGAATTAGCCAAGGCATAAAAAGGATGAAGTGAAGATGCAAAGTAAGAAGATAAAGTTTTAACCTGGAAAAAAAACATTGATGGAAGCATGTTGATTCCTGAAATTTGGTTGAGTCTAAAAAAATTTTGAATCTCCAAAAAATATCTTCATTATAACCCCAATGAATATGAAACCACTCTCAAACATCTTGACAGTATATACATAAAATATGACTTAAAGTATAAGAAATTAAAAATATGTAACTTATACTTAAATGTTATATTTTATGTAATCTGCCTTGCCACTTGACCCTCTCAATTCGCCTTTGCCAAAACACCTTGTACTTGACAAGTGCGGAATTTGCACTTGCCATTTACAAGGTTGTACTTGACTAGTGTGGAATCCACACTTGTCAAGTACAAGCAAGATTCCCCCCCCCCCCAACTTTCACGCCTTAAAGTGCAAGAGTTTCAAGTGAAAATTCAAGGAAAATGGCGACAAATTGAGGAGAGAAGTTAGGTGAAGCCAACACCTTGTACTTGACAAGTGCAGAATCCGCACTTGCCATGTACAAGGCCGTACTTGACTAGTGCGGATTCTGCACTTGTCAAGTACAAGCAGCGTCCAAAACCACCATGAAATCCGCCCTTTGTTGCTAAAGAAAACTTGCCCTCTGTATTGTGTTTCTTCGTGAGTTCGGCCATTTTGATTTACAACCAAGCCTTTATCCCATGGAAAATCAGATCCAAAGTGTTAAAATCAGAATGCAAATCAGATCTAAGGTGGTGAAAGAAAATCCAAAGAAAAGAAAATCAAATCAGAAATCAAGTCTGAAATGGAAAATTATGTTTTGATGCTGGTTTGTGAGTAATGTTTCTTTCATCTAGGTGTCATGTTGAAATCATTTTAACAATGTTCTAATCTTGTTCATGATCATCTCTTGACAAAACTTAATACAATTCTCTCCTTTGTTAAGCAAGGTGACTATGAAAGAAGGAGATGGCTTAGAAAGCCAAAAGTTGTGGCAAGAATCCAAGCATAGGCGGCTCCCACTCCAAGACTTCAAGTAAGGGCAACATGAAGATGGAATCAAAGAATCAAAGTTACAAAGAGGAAGATTATCATCAACTTAAATTCCCTTCAGGAATCCAAGTTCAATTGGATCAAGAGCAATAATCCAAGTGCACGAAGGGCCTCATCACTTCAAGAGGATCAAGGCCAAGAAATTAAGTTTTTTAAGTACAAGCAAGTTCAAAATCATGGCAATGAGAAGATTTCCATGGGGTAGAAAGAATTCGTGAAGATGAAGAAATTTGGGAATATGCCGTCACAATTGAAGGCTTGATAATGTTGAGTATCAAGAGATATTTTCTCATCACCAAGGGATTGATCAAGTCTATGAGATAAGCATGATGAGGTGGTGCCCAATCACCATCAACCAATCAGAAGACTCCAGTTGCACGTGTCCAAGCACATCTAGTCAAATCGCGCCAAGTGTACATGTGGAGTCCACATGATACATCTACCTAGCCTATTTTCTCATTGGCTCTCAAAAACATTGTAATTTTCTCATTGGCCCACAAGGTGGTGCCTTCATGTAATTGGTCAAACATTTAATGCTTGTAGTTGTTAGTTGGATTAGGGCTTTGTTGGCTAAATCTAGGCTCTTGATCTTGTATCAATATTGGTCACTCATTGTAATTGAACTACTATAAAAGGCCAAGGCCTTGCCATTTGTAAGGTAGAGACTTGGAAAAATTGTTGCCATAATGCTATCAAAGAAATTGTTAATTCATTGTTGGTCTTCATGGTGGATTACTTATGTTGCTTTGGAGTATTACACGGTTTCTACATTTCCTCACTTAGATTAGGATTTCATTTCATGTTTATTAGTAGTGTTTAATTGAATGGAAGATATTTTGGATGCATCTTTTTTGAGCTCTCTCATAGACCAAACCACTAGCTGCTTGTTGATTCTAAGTTTGCCTTATGTGGCAAATGGCATATTCATGAGCTTAGCTTCAATTATTGCTTGCACATTGATATGCATCGATGGATGATGTTAATGGAATGGTGATAGTTTGAACATCTTACATCTACCTTAGCAGATCACACTAGCTTGGTTGATGTCGGTGGCTAAAAAGTCTAGAGAGTCACAAAGGCATTCATTATCTCTTACATTCTAAGAGTAGAGTAACTTTCTAAACCCTTGTCCCTTTGCAATTTGTTTGGTTGGAAGTAGTTGAAGTGGTTGATATCCATTGAATGAGTAGCATAAATACCTTTGTGATACCCAACATATCACATCGTTAGAATGAGTGAAAGTCCACAATAAGAAGGAACCTTGGGGTTGTCTCATTTGATCACACAATCCATATACATTGTTTAGCATATGAGCATCCTTATTCAAGAGAGAGTTGGAGATTTGGTATTTCACTTGGAATACTAAGTATTCAATTATGCATGTTGTAGTGACATAAAACTCACATCAACAATACTCATTTAAAAAGCAATGCCACTCACACCAATGAGGTCTCTCTAAATAGAGAAAAGGAGAAAAACTAGATAAGAAAAAACCCCTCTCCAAAAGCGAGAGATTCAATGAAAAAAAGGAGAAAGAAAAAAGTACATGTGACTAAAATGGACTCCAAGTGTCCCCCCGAGTATTGAATCAGTCACATAAGTACAAAGAATATCTCCCCCATAAGAGAGAAGGAGAGACGATGTATCCCCCCCATAAGAGAGAAGCTCCAATGTCGAAGATGAAGGCTCAAGGATGAATATGAAGATCCAAGAGCAGCAAACCACATTCCTCCCCTTAGGAAGAAACCAATCAAATGGCCAAGGCTGAAGCAACTCCATGAAAGGAAGAAAATGTCTCATGATGTGTGCCACCAAAGATTGCTCAATTGTCCACTTGTCTGAATCAATTGAAGAAAATCCAAACAACTATATAGATGTCTTGATGAACAATCTCTAAAGGCACTAATGAGATGATAGGAATGTTCAAACTACCATCAAGGAGGAACAGAATATCCTCAATCATGTAACCAATGTCTAGAGTGTGTGATGAATCAAACAATGCTGCAATATCTAGCAAGTACTCATCCCACTCTGCTGAAACTAGAAGGGAACAAATATCCTACAAAACTAAACTTTGAAGAAGCAAGAGGTAGAGGAGGATCAAAACAAGTCTCAAGAACCACTGTCAATGACTGTAGTACAAATAGGTTCAAGAGACCAAACCTCTCCTCAGATACTTGATCCCATAGTTTGCAAACTCTACGAGTACTCTCCAAGTTGTTGAGTACTCTTTTTTTTTTGTTGCGCAAGTACTCACAAGTTTAATTCTCACGTTTTTATAGAAGCAAAAAACATAGGTGGTTTTATAGATGAAAAAAAATGTAGGTAAAATTGTTGACCCACATAAAACACCAGTTAAAATGCACTTTTCACATGTTGTTTGTGATATAAAACCATGCATTTTCTCGATTGAGATGTCAATTTTTAATTTAATACATTTTTTAATTGAATTTTACAAAAAAAATATGCTTCTTTAGGAGATTTTAATTTTTAGTACTCTCTAAGTTGTCAAGTATTTACCAAGTTTTTGCAAAGTTGAAAATTTTGGGTTTGCCGAGTTGATCCACTCTCGATGCATGAGAGGTGGCACCAAACAATGGATTGCATTCTCAATCGGAACAAAATAAAAGAACTCATAGAGTCGTGACGCATGATCAACTCTACCAACTGCAATGATCTCTCCACTATGTTGATCTCTGATAAGCATTGAATCAGGGGTGAACTCAACTATCTTGCCCTTCCCACTATGAGTAATTTGGTAGATGGAAAGCAGGTTGGAAGATAGTGAAGGGACACAAAGAACATCATTGAATGTCCCATCATCAACCTCAATAGAACCACTTTCAGTAACACTCATCTAAGTGTTATTACTCATCAAAATTTGAGGAAAAGGATGATGCTTAAAAGAAGAGAACATACCCTCTAAAGATGCCATATGATGTAAAGCTCTTGAATCAAGAAGCCACCTGCTAGAATGTGTGTCAATGCAAAGAGTGCATGGCCTTTCATCTTGTCTTCACCACGTGCCATAGAAGTTGACCCAGAATGCATAGCACCTGATGTGGTAGAAGAGAATGCATGAGATGAAGGCAGTTCATCATGTCTTGTCTTGGTGCAAAATGCACACTTTGGCTTATCCTTCTTCAATGATGACCTCTTGAAAGAGGAAGAAGAATCTAAAGAAATATGTAATTGTGTGTCCTTAGGCTGCTCATGTGACTTGGAATCCTTGGGTTTCTATTTCTTGACTTTGCCATGTGAAGCCTTTTGATCTGCAGAACTCTGGGAAGAAATAAGAGCCTATGATTTGGAAGATATCAATCTCACCATCTGAACCAATTTGGTTTGCTCTCATGTGAGTTGAGAAGCAAACTCATCAAGTGAAGGCATGGTGTATTGAGAGCCAAGTGCATCTCTAGTGGCATAAAATGTGGAAACAAAAACTAAATAATTAGGACCAAACTTGGCAAGGATAGAGAGAATCAACTAAGAGTCCTCAATTTTGCACTGATTCAATTGTAATATGAGAGACTTGAGTTTGGTGAAGAAGTCTTGGATGTTGTCAAAATCATTAGGATTCAAACCAACAAGCTCATTCTCCAATTGGAACCCCTTCAATGTATCTTGCTTCCCAAACAAGTTCTCCAATGTAGTCCAAATCTGATTGGGTGTAGTGCAAGAATCAATATATATGAAAGAGGAGACATGGAGACATAGACATGCATAATGTCCTAAAAGCCTCATCACACCTATTAAACCATTTTCTCTTCTCAGCAACACTTGTTGGCTCAAGTTCTAATCCAATGGTCACTCTATATAACCCCAAATGCTTCAAGTGGATATCCATTTGTTTTTTCCAATCAAAGTAGTTGAATGAAGGGGTGAAAAATTATGTGAATCCATGATAAATTATGAAAAAGTAGTGAAACTAACACAACAATATAGATCCTCTCAATGCCAAAAAAAATCCACTTGAATCACAAAAATACCAATTGATTTGCAAGTTTTCCAAGAAAGAGCTCAAAAAGGCAAGATTGAGATCTCTGAGTACTTGATAAAAACTTTGTAGAGGACCTATGACCTGTATAGAGAACTCCAAGAGCTTTCCAACAATGTGCGGAAGTTGAAAAACGAAGTCCATTTGCTCAAGTTATGGCTTCGAAAGTGCAAAGAAGAAGCCTGAATTTGGAGGCCTAGAATGAAAAATTGATGAAGAATCTAAAAAATCTGAAATGCTGGAAAGATCGGCACCAAAATCAGCTTTCCAACGATATCTCGATTGTGTGATTTCGATATCGTATGCTCAAGCTATGAGAAAAAAAACAACAGCTACTCCTTATGGCTTGGTGGTCAACCAAGACTGTGAAAAAATTTGGCACCCGTCAAGACATCATGGAATATTTCTTCACTACCAAAATATTCTTATCTGCCAGAATGTTCTCCTTTCACCAAAATATTCTCTTCAAGCCGCCAATATATGCTGACGGAATATTCTATTTACCCCAAAATATTCTTCAGAATATTCACTAGAAATGGCGAAGGCCACTTAATTCGAAAGGCCACTTTATTTAGTGATAACTGCTAAATTTAGGGGGAACTTTGTTGATGCAAGGTTTTGGTGGTAGTGGATGGTGATGCAATGCTAACATCACCATGTTTGCCCCGTAGAGTAAACAAGAACTATTGCATACAGACAGGAAAGTAAAGCATATAACAGAATGTAGAGAGAATTTAACAGTATTTCATTACTTGATTACCAAGTACAATATTATGCCAACAACCCGATATCTCTTTTATCGAGAGAATACATACATATAAGGACCGAGGAGATGCGAGGCAAACCGTCGCACCCGTATAACTGTCTATCCCTCGGTTATGTCAACTTATTCTAACTACCCATGTTTCCCGACAACATCATCCCCCCCAAAAGAACAGTCGTCTCTGACGACTAACAAAATGGACATAATGTACATTGTAGACAACTAAATAGAACAAAATCATGACTCAGAAGAAGGGGGTGGAGGGAGCGTCCCTGAAGAGGCTGACTGTAGGGCTGAAGAATCCAAGCAAGCGTGTAGCTCATAGACCTGTTGTGCCCTCGCCTGTAAGTCCTGCTCCGCCACCATCTGATGCTCTAAAGTTGTTTTCACCATCATGGCTGCCTCCAGGAGCTCCTTCTCCTTTGTATCAAATTCCTCGAGCCTGTTTGAGGCCAAGATTCAAGGCATGCCTTTCTTCACTGACCTCCGCCAACTGTTGCTCATAAAAGGATTTCTCCTCAACTAGCCGAACCTCCAAAGCTACTCTCTCTGTCTGAACGCTCTCCAACTGAGCCACCATTGCGGCCCAAGCTGCCTATTGGCTAGCCAACTCCTAGGTATGACAAGCCAAATCTCCCTTGACTACTCCCAACCGGGTGGCCATATCCTCCCGAGCTATCTGTGCGGCCACCTGAGCAGTCTCATGTCCTACGGAAATATGCTTAGTACGCCTCAGGGTGTAATAGCCCTCCTTGAAGGCCTGCTCTATCTGTCGGACAAGAGCCTCCACTCGGGGCTCTACCACTGGCTCATCAACTGCCCAGTCGTTCAACATCTCCACTGTCTCGACAATGGACCATCCACCTGACTCAAAACAGGCTGCGAAGGTTGTGGGGCAACCAAGCCGTACAAAGGATAGTAGCTGCTCCAAATCGTCAGCTACAATCTCCAGAGCCCGAGACTGTGCGGAAGCCACTACCCGACGGCCTCAGACAACCATGTCTGCTAAGTAGGCCTCAACGTCCTCCCTGACGGACTCCCTCAAAGGCTCCGAAGGTATGATGAACTCGGGCCCAAGCAACCCCATGGTGACTACTGTACTCACATCGGCCAAGTGCACGGCCTCCTCTACCAAGTGCTCAGTGTGGACCCCTATAGGTGAGGCCGCTGCATCCAAGTCAATCACCTCCAGGAGCACATCTCGTCGGGGAGAGAGATGTCGCTCCAACCGGTGCTAAGGGTCTCATCTGGAAGCGCCGACTAAGCCAACTACTCATAGCTTCAATGGAAGAAGGATCAGCGGCAGGTGGGGGGTCATCCAATAACCGGGCATCGATGGTGACCACTGCATCGGTCCCAACCACCTCCAAATGAACCTAGCCCTCCGGAGGCTCCGCCTGACCAGTCTGCTCCATCTCACCTCCACCTCTAGGCACACTGCCACCATCCAACCCCTCTGACTCATCCACTACCTCTACCATCGTGACCGTCGAGGGTCCTACTGCTACCTCTGTCGAAGGCAATGCCTCTACCTTTGGTACTGTTGGGATCATCATCACTGGTTGTCGCGGCTGCCCGAACCCAGGGATGGATGGGACACTTGCTGTCGTGGGGGTCAAGTGTGTCGTGGCTGACAATATCGACCGAGTAAACAGAACCTGTGTGGGTGTGGGTGTAGGTAGAGAGGCGGCTATGACCACCTCCATAGACTCATCCTCAGCTGTGTGACTACCCCCTCATCTGAGTCACTACTCTCAGACGTCGCCTCTCGACCACTGTCTACGTCCCCGGAGGTGGACCCTGAAACAGCCTGCCTCCGCCGCTTCTACCCTGGAAGCACCTTCTGACCAGTCGGGATGTCCAAGTGTTTCCAACACATGATGGGTGGCTCTCCAGGCGCCAAGGGACCGAGTCTTACCTCCAATCGGTCGGTTGGAAGCTGTGTGCATGTGGCCTCCAAAAACAGGCCAATGGCGTAGTGTGGCATATAAAATGTCTTGTGCTGCAGGGTCATAAATTCATACATTCACTCCGCCAATAATCATATACTATGCCATTCATCAAACCACTCATCAATACAATTTGGGGATACGCGATATCAAAAGCACAGCTCGACCCTATAAGTCTACTCTTTACAACATCCATAATGCAGCGCCAACGCCCCTCTACAATGAAAGATTTTTCATCCCTCGTCCTTTCTGTGTGACTACCCCCCTCATTTGAGTCACTGCTCTTAGATGTCGCCTCTCAGCCACTTTCTACGTCCCCGGAGGTGGACCCTGAAACAGCCTGCCTCCGTCGCTTCTGCCCTGGAAGCACCTTCTGACCAGTCGGGATGTCCAAGTGTTTCCAACACATGATGGGTGGCTCTCCAGGCGATAAGGGACCAGGTCTTACCTCCAATCGGTCGGCTGGAAGCTGTGTGCATGTGGCCTCCAAAAACAGGCCAATGGCGTAGTGTGGCATATAAAATGTCTTGTGCTGCAGGGTCATAAATTCATACATTCGATCCGCCAATAATGTAGCCCAATCATATACTGTGCCATTCATCAAACCACTCATCAATACAATTTGGGGAAACGCGATATCAAAAGCACAACTCGACCCTATAAGTCTACTCTTTACAACATCCATAATGCAGCGCCAACGCCCCTCTACAATGAAAGACTTTTTCATCCCTCGTCCTTTTGATGTCTTCGCCACCGAGTCTAGCTCCGCAGGTGTGAGGCTTCTGGATACTAGTTTAATCCAATACTCCTTTGATTCCCTCAGCATCTTCCTTGCTTTTACATCAATCTCTTTTCCAGTGCGCCCTGGTATGCCAAACACCCGTGTAAACTATGTCGCTGTGAATGAAACCTTTACGTCCTACCCAAGGTAGGGCAATGTGCTCACCCGAGAATGTCTGTCGAAAGTCTCAATCATGGCTCGCAGTGCACCTTCGCAGTCCTTAATGTAAAACACAAGCATTTGTATTGTCCATTGCACCTGTGCAATCCTCAAACTGCTTTTTACCAAATCATTGTTAAGTGTTTCTTGCCATCACTTTCGGCATTCTAACCCATTGAAACCCTCAAACGCTATCGTCTAGGCTCTAACGGAATCATTCTGAGGAGTTTGCGCCATCTCTACTTTGGGTCTTAACTTTTGCTTGCCGCTACTGGAACTGCCATCCAATCTCCCTACAACTTTGACTCCGGATGCCAAAGCTTGGGCGTTTTATTCATGTTGTTGTTCAAACCATAGTAGCATAAATCATTTTGGGAAAAAATTGGCAAACCAGAGAAGTAGGATTTTTTGAAAACATCGGGAAAAATCGGCAAAAAAATGGGAAAAAATGTTAAAAAATGAAGAAAAACAGCTATAAACTATTTTTTTTAATTAAAGGGCATTTCGACAGCATAGATATTGAGAGAAAATAAGAGCTCAACCCATTAATTGTAGAAAATAGATTTTCATTCTTTATATTCATATATATATATATATGCAAATTTGTTGTATGTCACTATAGATTTTCATTGTTTATATTCATATTAATATATATGCAAGTTTTTGTATTTGATATATTTTCTGTATAAATATATAGAAAACAAATACACAGAATATAAATTTATAAATAAATTATGTATATTCTGTGTAAATAAATTTATACAGTATATTTACATTATACAGTATAGATATATTGTATGTTGTAAATACAATATATTTATACAGAATATACAAAATATAGTGTCTATAATGTATAAAATTTATATATATATAGTATATTTATACAAAAATAGTGTCTATCTTTTATAAAATTTATATATATACAGTATAAATATACTATATACTATATATTGTAAATACAGTATATTTTTATAGATTATACAGAAAATATTGTCTATACTGTATAAAATCTATATAAATATATTATTACACAAAATATACATCATATAAATTTATACAGTATATATACATTTTATTACATATGTACATAATATAAACAAAATATAAATACATGTAAATTTATAAATATACAGAATACATATACATTATAGAATTTCAATATATATAATAAAATATACATACACTGAATTTATTATAAATCGAATTTATTATGTTCGTGCCTATCTTCTACCTGCAATATCATACCAATCCTCTACAAATACAAGATGAAGAAACGATGAATGGATCTTGGCCTTTATAAGAAATAATTGTGTGGTTTTAGGGTTTTTTGGCGGCAATTTTTTGGCGCTATTTTTAATCCTGATTTATTCCCGATCTAATCGCGATTTTTTCAGGAAATCATTGACTGCAGGTTTGATCGATTTCTGACGATTTTTAGGGGAAAAAATCAGGGGAAGTCCCGATTCCCAATTAATCGAGTATAATGACTTTTTCCAGATTATTGCTACTATGGTTTGAACGATCAACCTGTGTCTACAACTTAGCTTTCCGATTCCTCTTGCTTGCTGAATCCATTCGTAACTGATTTGCTTTGTGTTTTTGCCACCACAACAAAAAAAACCTTGTAACTAACTTTGTATGTCATCGAAGCCCCTCTTGTACAGTAACGCAGCCCGTGTTCAAGTATGGCGAGCGTACGACAATTCGCCTATATCTGTTGTCCGCCCTCCACTCCCCTGCGCGTTTATTTTTTTTCCTCTTCCTGTCCTTCTCGACGCTCTTATTTTCCTTCTCCTAGAGCTCTTATTTTCCTCCGCATTTTTTGTTGCGCGTTTCGCAATATGTGTTACCTCCAAGTGGAGGCCGCAACTTTAAATGTCGCAAGGGACACCATTGTACGGTGGTTCCACCGTTCGGTGTGACCCCCGCACGGTGTTCCCACCGACGGTGTTGCCACCGTTCGGCGTAACCACTCGGTGCCGCCGCCATATGGTAAACACCGTACAGTCATGCTTTTTTGGTTGTGCAGTACCATACGGTTATTGTTCTCTTTTTATTTTTAATTTTTAATTTTTTTATTTATCTGAGTTACTTACGTCTGGCTGGGCCTGCCGACGTGAACCGGGTCATCCCTCCACCGCCTTTCCCTGTATGGCTTCAACTTGGACCCGTTTACTGCATCGGGGACTTCCTTTCTGTCAAGCGTCCATAATTCAATTGACCCATGGTCGCCGACCTCCCAGACTTTGTACGGCCCTAGCCATTTCACTTTAAATTTTCCCAGTTTGATCTCGTTCTTGCCATTGTATTTTAATATAGTTGTCCCGGAGTGAAGTGGACCTGCTTGAGATGTCTATCGTGTCAGGCCTTCCGCCTCAATTGCACGACCTCCGTAGCCCACTGCGCCATCATCTAACGCTCATCAAGCTTGTTTAAATTGTACAATCTCTACCAAAGGCTCTCCATATCTCCGAGTCTATTCTCGATTGCAGTTCTTAAACTTGGCACAATAAAATCCACGGGAACAACTGCTTCTTGCCCATACATCAACAGGAAGAGCATCTATCTGATTGTTACCTTGTATGTTGTTCGATAAGCCCACAACACGGAGGGTAACTTTTCTTCCCAGTCCTCCTGCTTGACCCCACAAGACTTATAAATCACAGATACGAGTATCTTGTTGGTGGTCTCCGCCTGCCCATTGGCTCGAGGGTAATACGGGCTAGACAAAGAATGGAAGATTTTGAATTCCGTCGTCAACAGCCGAATGACATGATTTACGAAGTGCCCTCCTCTGTCCCTTGTCATCTAGATGGGTATGCCATATCTCGTTATGATCTGCTCGTATATAAATGTCTCCATACTCAGGGCCAAGTTGTCTGGCAAGGCCCATGCCTCCACGCACTTCGTCATGTACTTTGTGGCTACCACAATGTACCGGCACCTCCGAGCCCTACTTACCTTGCGAGGTTTGATAAAGTCCAAGCCCCACCATTCAAAGAGTTCCTGTGCATGGGAGGGGTTGAGAGGCATGAAGACTCTCTTCAAGGGTTTCCCGGCCCGTTGGCAGGTGTCGCAACTTGTGACCCATTCCCGGGCCTCATTATGTAGTGGGGGCCACCACAGACCCGCCAGTAGGACCTTTCACGTTGTTGTGTCCGGTCCCATGTGACCCCCTGTCAGTCCTTTGTGTGCTTCACTTAGTACACTTGAAACTTCTTCGTCCATGACACACCTTCAGAGCACCTGGTCAAGTCCCATTTTATACAACAGTCCATTTATTAATTGGAAGGTTCTACTCCTCAGCACCAGTTTCCTTCGTTTGTCGGGTGGCATATCCTTCGAAAACTACGATGTTGAGAGCTACTCCCCTATACTTGTGTACCACACCGACAAGATGGCAATGTGGAATAGATGTGCGTCAGGGAAATCGTCATTGACCCCCTCAGGTGGTTCTCCAGACTTTAGTCGAGAGAGATAGTCCATGATCACGTGGCTCTTCCCCGGCCGCACAATGATTGTGAAGGTGAACTCCTGCAGCAGCAACAACCATCTGCTTACTCTGCCTTGAATGATGGGCTTATTGACCAAGTACATTAATGCCTAGTGGTCCACATAAAACGTGAACGGTGTTGCCAAGAGGTAATGCCTGAAATTCTGTACGGCATACACCATCCCGAGGGCTTCCCGCTCCGTGGTGCTATAGTTCTTCTCTACCTTCGACAACAATCTGCTAGCAAAATAGATGGGGTGATCTAGACCGTGGGCACCAACATGGGCAAGGGTTGCACCAATTGCAAAGTTCGAGGCATCCACGTGAACGTGGAACTCCTTATCCCAATTAGGATACACTAGGATCGGTGCTCCAACTAGCCTTGTCTTCATTTCCTCAAATGAAGTATCCTGCTCCATCATCCACACATAGGGTTCCCCCTTCTAGGTTAGCCTATCGAGGGGAAAAGAGACTTGTGCGAAGTTCTTTATGAATCGCTTATAATAGCCGATGTGCCCTAAAAATGACTTTACTCCTGTCACGTCCGTGGGGGCCTCCATTTCTACAATTACTCGGACCTTGTTGGGGTCAGTTTTTAACCCAGTCTTACAAACAATATGGCCCAAGAGTTTCCCATGTGGGACCATAAACCTGCACTTTTTCGGGTTGAGTGCCAACCTTGCTCGGCGACACCTCTTCATGCACTCCCGAAGTGCTACCTAGTGCGTGTCCTGCCCGCTGAAGATAGACCAGTCATCTAGAAAGGCTCAGAAATTCCCCACGGACATTTTGTCGAAGATGTGGAGGATTATTCTTTGAAACGTTGTTGATGCATTGCATAGACCAAACGGCATTTGGCATATGCGTACACTTCGTCCTCAACCACGAACGTCGTTTTCAATTTATCCTCTTCTGCATTAGATATCTGGTTATACCCGGAGAATCCATCCATAAACGAGTACATCTCATGACCTGCAACCTCTTCAAGTTGTATCTGTAAACGAGATGGGGAAGGGGTCTTTTATGGTGACGGCATTGAGGAGTCGGAAATCGACACAAATCCTTATTTGGTTGGCCTGTTTCTTTAGTGATATCACTATCGGAGATATCCATTCACTTGTCTGCACCCTAAAAATAATTCCTGCCTCAAGCATCCGCTGGATTTCCTCATCCACCCTCACTGCGTAGTTCTTGCTCATCCTGTACGGTCTTTCCACACGAGTACCGCTCCTGGTACCAAGGGGATGCAGTGTACACGCAAATCCGGTAGCACACCCTTGAGGTCTTTGTAAGTCCATGCGAATACATCCTTATATTCCATAAAGATTTTAAATGCAGCGGTCTTTAGCACGGGATCTCAATCATCCCCTACTAGTGTATTGCGTGGATTTTCTTCATCCCCGAGGTTGGTGGCCTGCAAGGATGGTTCTTCATACTTGATTGGTTTCCCTGCATCAAATTGGTGGGTTGGAATGTCGTTTACGTGGGCCTCCCCTTCCTTATACTCCCCGCATTCCAGCGGGAACACTTCTTTCTCCAACCCTTGTTCCACTTCTTCCACCCCTAGCATGTAAGTATGAAAGAGCTCGTAGTCTTCCATTTGCCAATGGAAGTCCACTCATCGAAATGGAAGAGTCCACTCATCGAACTTGTGTCATCTTCCGAACATTCTCCCAGTTCTAGGACACCTTCATCATTAGGCTCTATTTGATCCTTTCTATCATCCACTCGGCCACGTTCTCTGTCAAACTCTGATTCCAAAGAAGATGCAATCTCCTCACTCACCATCTGGGTGCGAAAGTCGATGACAAACTTCTGCCCTCCGCTTTCCATGGAAAGAGTGTTCTTCTTCCAATTATGATTGACCTTCGCCATCACTAACCATCCTCTACCCAGGATGGCGTCATACCCTTTCTTCTTCAGTGGAATCACAACAAACTCCAGCACAAACGGTTGCGTTCCTATGGTAACTTGTTGGGCCATTAGTGTCTCGAGGGGTTTGATTCCCTGTTGATCAGCACCCAGTAAATTGAAGGACGGGGGCCACAGGGTAGGTTTCCCGAGTTGTTTCCAAGTTTCCTCAGGGAGGACATTCACCCTGGACCCTCCATCCACAATGGTGTCCGTCAGGATCGTGCCCAGGATACCCATTTCCACGACCGCAGGGTGTCGGCCATTATTCACTGCCAGCAGCATAGGATCCGTTGCCGACCCGCCAGGTACTTGTTGTTTAGTGTCTGCTTGTGCAGTGGTGCCAAGTTGTAGGGAGACAGTATTCAATAGTGTTGTCCTCAATTGAGGCATGGTCTAAAGGAGGTCTTGGATTTTGATTGGTACCTCCATTTGTAACATATGCCATGCTATATTATTTTCTTTCTCTGTCCGCCCAGAAGTGCTAGCCTTGTCATGTGTATCGTTCTGTGCCTTCATTGCTTTCTCAATCTCCTCTCTAGCCTCTCGTACCCTCTTTCTCCGTACAGGGATCAAGGTACCGTGCCTGTTTTGCTTGGCCCCGAGTGATATCAAGCACCTTTTCTTCCTCGATGTTGAGGTAGTTCACACCAGGTTTAGGACAATTAGAATCCTCATGATCTCCAGGGCCGCACCATCGACACAACTTCTGTGGTGTGTCGCTCTTCTGGCAGTCGCAGGCGAAATGACCCCACTGGTTACATGCCCGACACTGGATCATTGGTTGTCCTTTCAGATCATATTGTATCTGGCTCCGATTACTATTGTCATTTCCTCTCCCTCTGCGTCGGTTATTTCGGAACCCGTTGGATGATGCATTATTGTTTGTTTGATGTGCAGTGTTTACCGCTCCAGAGGTAGACGGTTGTTCATATGTAAAGAGTACTTGTTGGCCCCTCGTCTTCATGTTGTATGGGCATTCCTCAATGGAATGACCCATAACCTAGCAAATGTCGCAAAATGATTTTCTCGGGCATGAACCCTTCGTGTTCCCGTTCTCCTTACACTCGGTGCACCACGATTCTCCTTCATCACTACGTCCTGCGTTCCCCTTCATTGATTTAAATTCCTTCATCATTCTTTCCATATCATTTTGAAGAGACTGTACTTTCTTGTTGGGCTCGTCTTCACTTATGCTTTCTCTGGATTCATCACTTTCCGATGAGGACTTACTCTTCTTCTTGGAAGCTTTGTCTTCACTTTCTAGATTCATGGCCCTATCGTATGCATCTGCGTACGACGTGGGTGGTACTATCTTCATCTTCTTCTTGAGAGAATGTTTTAATCCCTCCACAAACCATCTCTTTTTCAATTCCTCGCCTGGCTAAGCCTCCATCTTCCCAAGCAACTCTTTAATCCTTCGATTGTACGCTCGTACTGTTTCCTTCTTTCCTTGTTTGGCACTGTAGATTTCAGCAACTATTTTGTTGTCGCCCCGAAGCAATCGAAACTCGGCCTGAAATTCCTTCCTGAGGTTATCCCATGTGTTTATTGTTGCTTTATCCATTTCAGAGTATCAATCAATGGCAACTCCTCTTAGGGTTCCTGGAAACTGTTGGACCCATTCGTCCTTATCCACAACTCTGTTCGCCGTCCAAATGGTTTCGCAGGTCTGGCAGTGCCTTATGGGATCTTCTTTCCCATCGCCATTAAATTTTGGTAGTTTTTGTTTTTGTGACATCGTTGGTCTCTTCGCCGCTACTAGTGGTTGTTGTTGTCCCCTTCCAGATGGATTAGAACCAGGATGTATTTGACCATCGTGCCCCTGTGTCCCTCCGACACTCTTGGCAACCCCGATGCCCTCTCCCTCCTTGGTCTCTTCCTCCCTCTGTTGGGTCTCCCTGGCCTCTGTGCGCGGTGAGTGACAGATCCCTCAACCGATGTCAGGTCTCCTCAAGAAGATCCAATCGTTGTCGAGTCTCCTCAATTAGACCCTCCCTGCTTCTTGCGTGTCGGTCGCCTTCAATCTGATTGCCTTCACCTCCATCAAGTTGCTCTTCTACCAGTCGCCTAAGCCTCCGTCTCCTTTCAGCTTGTTGCTCAAGGATCAAGGCTCTCTGTGCAGCTTCACACTCCTCTACGTATTCTCTTCTATTTTTATCTTTATTTAACAGATTGGGCATTAATTCTTGCAACAAAACATCATCTATTGAAAAAAAACACTTTTGTATTAATTCATCCTTCTACAATGTATGTCAGTAATCTAGCATTATTACAATTTAAAGTGTCTTCTTTATTCTTTATTCTTTTCCCGAAGGTTCAAGGTTCAGTGATTGTTTCCCATTTGTCGGGCCCCATCACGTTCTTCTGTCTCCCGACAGTTATTTTCTTCAAAGTTGCGGAGGATCTACTGGCGGCATTGCTCTCGCTCAGTTTCCTCCCATCGATTCCTTTGGGCGAGGGATGTCTGCGCCAGTAGACGAGGGAGATGGTCCAACAATTGGTTGACGGGGGGACTTACTTCGAGAGCCGTCCAAACTGCACCCTCTGGTACTTCTACTTTGGTGTCCTCTCTCCGTACGCAAGTCTCAATTGTCGCGCGTAACAAAATTATGAAGTCCGACGTCAAAGTATCTTCACCCTTGTACAATTCCATCCTCCCGTCGCCATCCCTTCGAGTGCCATTGTCAAATGGTTGGCCCATTTATCCCTCGTATGCCATTAAATAGCCTATCACTCCCGAGTTGGTCTAGGCAAAGGCGCCAAATGTTTGCCCCGTAGGGTAAACAGGAACTATTGCATACAGACAGGAAAGTAAAGCATGTAACAGAATGTAGAGAGAACTTAACAGTATTTCATGACTTCCTTGATTACTAAGTACAATATTATGCCAACAACCCGATCTCTTCTATCGAGAGAGTACATACATATAAGGACTGAGGGAATGCGAGGCGAACTGTCGCACCCGTGTAACTGTCTATCCCTCGATTATGTCAACTTATTCTAACTACCCATGTTTCCCAACAACACACCCTCTGTTGCTGACGTCACCCTTGTACATGGCTTCGCCAAACAAAACTTTTTGAAAGAAATTTTCTTGATAAAGTTTTAAAACTATATAAATTTGAAAAAAATTCCAATAATCAATTATGCCTGCACTGCTTGATTTTCCAATTTGATCATGATTTTGATGTCCTAACAATCTGGTTGTACCCTATTAGCAGCATATATCTTTAGACATGTGTCCTCAGAAATTTCTCAAATTGCATAGCTTCAAATTTTATTTTGTTCTAAGTTTGTGGCAGCAAAGGGACTATATTACGATCTTAAATTGACTTGTCCTCAGACTTCAAAATTATCATATTTGGTTCTAAGTTTCATTTACAGCCTTCAAGGTGATTGTTTCAAGGTTGTGGAATCCAAATTAAATGGTGAAATCAGGGGATAGGAAAATCTGAAGTTAGCTTTTTTTTTTAGTTCAAAATTTCCTTATTTCATTCTAACTTCTAGCTTCAAGCAAGGCTATGGTAGAGAACAAAGGAGCAGCAGCAAGGAAGGTGCAAATAAAGAGGTTCATGAAGGGCTACTATCCTGAGTCCCAGATTTCATCCAAGTGGAAGAAAGTCACAGTTACCAATATGGAACACTTGGACATGAGGACGATGAAACATAAAAATGTTCAGAACAAAGCACCAATTACCTTCTCCAATGGCAGTGAATATAATGAGTGGTATCTATCATGCAGTTGGGTTCCTATCAGCTATCCAGTGTAACGAGCTCTTGGTGGAATGTGCAAAACATTACGATCCACAATCCAGGACAATTAAATCTAAAGGGACAGTGTTTGCATTCCTAGGAGAAGAGGTAGTGATGGAGACCTTTGGAATTCCCTATTATCCAAGGATGCAAACAAGGACTAAGGAAGAGGCACAATCCTCGTTTGAAAAAAAACCTGAGGCTTGCAAGGACAACATCAACAAGGGTTGGATTAATGAACCAAGGAGACACCATTCCAAGTTACCCAAGAAGCTTGCAAGTACAAATTTTAAAGATGAACACAGTGATATGATCTTCATGCTGAATAGGGTCATGGGAACACCTCAGAGTGCTATGTTTGAGAGTTAATTGTTTTATTTCATAGAGGAGGTTTCAGCAGGGACAATGATGATTAAGTGGGCCAAGATAATCAGTGATAACTTGGACACCCAATTGAAGAACTTGGAAAAAACAAAGACATTCTATTTGAGTTCCTATGTGATGTACTTGTTGGCTAGGAGCATCAAGTATCGAGGACTTATATGCAAGGGCATAGTGGGGAATGAGAAAGGACAATTCAAAATGTACGATTGTCATCCTGAACACTAGCTCCATGAAAGGAAAAATTATAGAAGGGTCAATGTTGCTTTTTCCATGTGTATCATACGCTCACTGCAAGGAGGATTACATAGAAGATTATCTAAGGAGGCAATAACATTGGTGGAGAAATATGGATCCTCGTACATTTAGTTCCCTACTTTCACTTACATAAGGATTCAGGCATTCACCTCAAAGCCTTACAAACTTCCAAGATATCCCACAGATAAGATGGTGTTGCTTGAGGTAGTGAGGCAATTATCAAAGTTTAATCACATTCAGAAGGACAAGCATAGACAAGGTATGGGTGTCCCTATCACATTGGGAAATATTCTTGAGACATGTCCCACAACACATGTAGCAGAGACAATTAATATGGAGTTGCAGTTCTATCAGCTTGGAAGCTATAAGGCAAGGAGTTAGTTCAATCCATTCCAAAAGATCCTCACCTACAGGGGAAGGAAATACAAGCACAAGGTGGACATAGAGGACTATTGGGCCAACTTGGTTGATGAATATGCAATAAGGAGAAAGATGTGGTCCAAGATGTCAGTAGATTTTATGAGAAAGTGTGGCACTTTCCCTATCCCTGACCAGGTCAAAGATGATGGAAACCATTTACACCCATAGTATGAGCATGAGAAAGACAAGTCAATCTAGGTACCTAATTGGTCACAAGTCAAGGAGCTTACAAAGTTGGATATCTTGATGAGAGATGTGGTTAATAGATCAAGAGCATGGGTGGATAGATAGATAAATAGATTGATAAGGCCAAACATTACCTTCATGTATGGAAAGATGCAGATGAGAGGAGTCTTTTTCTATGGATGCTGAAAGGACAGCCAGCATTTCAGAATTGAACAATAATGAAGAAGGACAAACTTCAAAGAAGAGGGATAATGTGGCTGAGGCATCACAAACAATAAGGGAACTACTAGTGGGGAGTCTAAGAGTAAAAGGCATAGGTCTACCACAACTCCTTCCATTACTAGTTCTTCATCAGGAAGAGAAGTAGATATGCAGGACAAGGAGCAGGAATCAAAATAGGGTGGTGACACAAAGATACTACCATAGGAAGTTCAAGGAAAATCTTCTTCATCACAATCAATACAACAGGCGACTGAGGAGCTACCAGCATCTCCTGCCATTCCACTAGTGGTTGATTTGGGGAATGATATGAGACAGCCTAGTCCTAATACACAAGAGGTTAATGAGGAGATCATTTCAGCTCAAGGGGACTTAATGAGGATGATCAGCTTGAGGATGGCATGGATTTGTCCATAGTTCCTGATTGGTTAAGGGAAAGCATGAAGAAAAAGAGAAGAGTAGAAGAGGTACATCCAATTGAGGATATTGATACATTCCTGAATAGGATTGGCAAGGCAAAGGAACCAAAACAAGCAAAGAAGTTCCATCAGATTACTAGAGATGCATCAGGATCTCGCACATTGCATATGGTTGTACCAATGGGCAATAAGACTAGAGATGAGGTCTCTCCAAATGGTTATTAGATCACATCCTATGATATTGGGCCATCCACCAAAAAGCAAGAGTTCTAGGAATTAAAAGATACTACTGAAGAAATTGAAGAGCAAATGAATAGGTTGGAAGAGAAAAAGGAAATGCTAGAATTGGAGAATAAGAGGTTGAAAGAATGCATACACATGCACATGAATCCAGCAGGGCAAGAGAATGTTGCGCCTGTTCCATATGTCCCCACCTCTCAGAAATTCTATGATACTTACGAGGTAATGAAGAACACTTATCAGGAGGTAAGGGAATGGATTAATGATATCAAGAAACAAGCAGAGGATTTCCTTACTAGGATGGTTCAATCCTATGGAAGGACTACATTGCTGATGGATAAGGTCCAAGGTTTGGAGGAGACATGGAAAGAATTTCAGCCAATTGAAGATAAGATGATTCCTTGTCTTAAGGCATTGAAGAGTATTCTTATATCGGCTTTAATTCAAGGAGGAGCAATTGAGAGAGGAAGTGCATATGATTTTGGTCATTGGTATCATTCCTTGTCTATGAGGAGATCTACATTTGAACATGCCCAGGTTGATTGTCTTGATATTGAGGGCCCTATCCTTGAAGTACATTCAAAGGTTCTTGTTGCAATCAAGGAATTACTTGGACTTGATTTTGATGTTTCTAGTGAGCTGCACTTGGAGAAGTTGAAGGAAGAAATGGAATCGATTTACTTCTGAGATGTGGGATCCATCAAGAAGGGTCAAGTTGGATAGTCTTCTCTCCCTTATGGTGTCCATCAGTGATCTGCAAAAACATACTTCAGATTGGGACAGCATAGTTGACACTTGCATGGAGAAGTTAGAGGTGATTGAGCTACAACATAGCAACTTGCCTAACATTGTCATGGATGACCTTGATGTAATTATGTTCATGTTCATGGAATTCGCTAAGAAAGAGAAAGAAAAATGAGTATATCTTCTAGATGATAAGCTATATGATGACTAGTCGACTTCCTTTTTTTCTCATTGGCCCTCATGCCTTTGAATTTTCTCATTGGCTCATTTTGTGGTGCTTCATTCTCATTGGATATGCATTTAATGTTTGTAGCAACCCTAATTAGGGTGTTCTTTGTGTAAATCTGGGCCATTGATTCTAATTTAATCTTGGTTGTTCATTGTATTTGGGGCTCCTATATATACCCCACTCCTCTCATTTGTAAAGGAGATTGTTGGAGAATTGTTGCTAATATACAGCCAAAATTGTTCTATACTCATTGTTGTGTTTGCATGGTGAATAATTGTGATCTTTTTGGACTATTGCATGGTGATCTACATTCCTCATTTAGGTTAGAATTTGCTTCAAGTACTTAAGTTGAGAATTTTCTTTGAATAGCTTAATTGGATAAAAGTAATTGTGAATGCATCCTTGTTGAACTCGTTTATAGACCAAACCACTAGTTGCTTATTGATTGTAAGTCTTGCCTTGTGTGGTCAAATGGCATTATTGTGAACTTAACTTTAATTCTTACTTGCACATTGATATGCATTCATTGATGGTATGGATGTAATAGTAGTGATTTGAACATCTTTCGAGCATACCTCAGAAGATTGCACTAGGTTGGTGGAGTTGATGACAAGACCATATCTAGTAGAGTTACAGGGATATTCACAAGTTTCTTGCATCCAAGTGTAGAAGTAGCAGTAATTTAGAGCCATAAGATTAAGTTGTTAGTATTTCATTTCGCAAGTCGAAGGTCAAAATATTTTCATCGCACATTGTGAAGCCATATCATTTGAAGTCAAGTTGGTAAAGTCTTAGTGAACTAGTGTAAGTCCCCTCATGATACCAGCATATCACATTATTACTACTGAGTGAGTATCCACAATTGAAAGGAACATTGGAGTCGCCTCGATGATCTTTCTTTGCAATCTTTAGCATACGTGGTGTCTTTATTCAAGAGAGGATTCAGTATTTGATGTTTCATCCCGAAATATTGAGGGTTTCATGCTGCATTTTGTAGTGGCATAAAACTCACATCAATAGAAAGCAATAAACATTATTGTGCAAAGTAACACCACCACTAAGAAGCCTATATTTAATGCTGGGAATTGCAAAAGGAGGAGCCTATCACCTAAGCCAAGGCAAGAGAAGGGCAAAGGTACACTCAAGAAAGACAATGGAACATCCAATTTGTGCATGTGTAAAGCTGGCAATTATAGTTCCCACTCCAAGATTGAGTATATTGGGTAACAGGGGTTTCCAAACATCACCTAAAGCATCGCCAAAGCAAGAGAGAGCAGCCACTTGGTAAGAGAAGAATAACACATCGCCAAGTAATAAGGAGCAATGTATTCATGAACCTATACCACCAATATATAGTAGGGGGTTGCCTTATGATGCTTGGATAGAATACTTGGTTGATTTGCATAAGAAATAAGAGAGTGTTGTTGTCATGTTTGTTGAGAACATGATAACATTCCAAGTTTCTCTTGTAAATTGGGTTGGTATTCAAAAATCACTCCACTTGATTGTGCAAAAAAGGAGTGTATTTCACTCACTAATGGATGAGTATGAAGAAGCAAGTTGGCTTGAGAGTAAAAAAGGACAAATCAAGAAAAATTATGTGAAAAGGACAGTGCAGTTTTGTTCCATTTGCATGAGCAGGGAATGAAATGTGTATGGTTAAGCATGGACAGCACTATGAGCATGTGCTTGAGTGTTGTGAGCATGCATAAATTTTCTTCCATGGCAATGTAATTTAGTGTAAAATGTAAAAAACAGTACCATTTGTTGGGATGAATAGAGTGTGCAAATATTTATTGTTTCTAGCACATAGCATCCGTTGTAGCATGATTTGAGCTTCAAAAGAGTTGTAGCTATTAGAGTTTCATCACAAGATGATACACACAGAGATCTCACAAACAGGAGGAATTTTTTAATATCCTGAATGTAAGCTTTTGCGGGATCAAAGTTCCTTTGAGAAGGCAGGTGCAATCTGAATGGCTCATAAAATTGTAATAAAGCATGTACATGCATGAATAGATCAAGGAAATTTGGACAAGTTGAATCCAAATGCAGAGATAGGGTCAAAACAGGAAAAAAATGAATTATATTTGGATGGGATTGAAATTGCCAGTGTCTAGACTCTGTCACATTTGCAGTAGCATTCCCAACTATGTAAAATGGAATATGAAAGGAACAAGCAACTTTACAACTTCCAACTTCCAAGGATATTCTCTATTATTCAAGAGAATACTCCAACATTATAAGAAATTATAAAAGAAGAGTAAGGCATGGTTATAACAAGTGAGAGAAGGCAATCATTTGTTGTAGCTTCTACATTTAAAAAGAAGAATATTTGTATGTTGTATCTTCCAGGATTGAGAAGCTGAAGTAGTCACAGGCTTGACAGAAGGAATGTGATATCTTTGTACTTGTCTATTTATGAATGATATATTTGTGTGGGTTAGCAGTTGCTTCTCCAATTGGGTTTTCCACCCCTTAATGGGGCTTTTCCAGGTCATATATTGTGTTATGTTGCAGTTTACACTTAAACACATTATTTTCTCTACAAGGCAGCATATTAATTTCTCCATTGATGGTTGTCAATCAATTGAGTGGCATGGTACAAATTCTTGGTTTTGTGATTTCTACAAGCATAGGTTTTGAGAAATTATAAATCACCTCCAATTATTTGCACCCTTTATATGCAACTAATTTGAGGGGGGCATGTGAGATCACAAGCATTCCTCTAATATAAGAATAATCGCAAGACTACCACATGATTCAAAGCTATCCATGGAAAGTACCACATATCATTAGGTGCCTCATGGCACTACCTAGCCACCCTGTTGCTTCAGAGGCAGTAGATCTAACCCTGCCTTTCTTTTTCTTTATGTATTTTTATTATGGATGTAAAGAGCCTGCCTGGCTCTAACCCTCAATTAACACCAAATTAATGAATCCTTTCCGGTTTCAAACAATGAAGTGATTTTTGCCTTTGTAGTTTTAATCATAAACCAATTGCAATACAGGAAAAGAATTGAAGATACAATTCACAGGCATATTACCCTCTCAGATTTCATTTTTTAAAGGAAAGCTACAATGCATGAAAAGATAATATTTAAAACACTTAAATACAAATCAGAATCGTCTATAGGAACCTGGAATACTGGAATTCAAGATTAATATGCTCATGCTGAAATAAATCGCAGCTATATGCAATGCTGCTCCCTTGGCGTCAAGCTTGGAAACAACTATGCTGCTCCCAATGTGACCAAATCGCACCTAGCTATTAAATTGCAGATTTTGAAATATCTAACGCTGCCTTGAAAATCATAAAATTGCAGACTTCATCCACAATGATTTACAATTTCCAGCTTCAAGCTACTAGCCACAAGCTACATAATTCTTCAGCATCAAATGTTGATTCTCCTCTCACCTTTCGAATACATGATAAGCACACCTATGATCTCTGAATAAGATCATCATCCGCACAATTCACCAACATATGCTGCTGATTCAGAGTGCCATAAACAAGC
>MU223136.1:2254554-2279630 GCA_018584345.1 Thuja plicata | reverse complement strand
CTTTTATAAGGATTCCCTCTTTGTAAATTATTAAAATTCGATGGTTATTAATTAATTGAGGATGTTATTGCATTAAGAGTTTTTTCTCCATTATTTGCACAAGATGTTTCCTCTTCCATCAATCTGTATTTTTGGCCTCCATAGATTTTTTGCTTCTCTCTTTCTGTGACAGGTTTGCATGCAGGTGATTCTTGGGAGTTGTGGGTTGATAGTTTTCATCAACTCCAATAGATCTAACACAAGTTTAGATATCTAAATGAAAAAATAGATCTAGATATAAAAAATGCATTTGGAGGAGATCTAACTACCAAAATCAAAAGAATGTACAAGACATCTAAATGCATATAGTGTAAAATGTAATGCATACAAAATAAATCTAGACACCATAACAGATAGAAATGTTATGAAACAGGTTCACCTAAAAGTATAGTGGAAAATGGGGATCACCTAATGTTGAGCGTTGTTTTCACATGTCAATTGCTAGGATCTCAAGATTCAATTTTCTCTCTTGAAACAATAATGAAGTTAGTCCCAAGGTTCTCCGGGGTCGTAGTACAACCTGCTTGGTAACTCAGTTGAAGATAAATGTGAATGTTCACAAGGAGGCCTTTGTTGGTACTTTCAAGACGTCAAAGTGTTAAAAAACTTTAGTACTTTTTGGTATTTTCTGATTTATCAATCAATGTAATTGACTAATGATGCAAATTTGTGTTTTAAACTAAAGACGATTTCGATTGCTTTCAGATTTATGATAGAATTTTTAAAAGAGTAGGGTAACAAGAATAAAGTAAATTGCTGAAAATGAAATCCTAATGGACATTAACCATTTTTGATCCTTCCTTGCGAATAGAATGACAGAGAGATTTGGAACAAACCCACTAGATATAAATCAGACCATGTCACAATTTTATACCCAACGAATGCGATCATTTGGAGAGAAAAAATATTCACTTGTGTAAGATTTTCAAAATCTATCAAATCGTGAAGCCACCAAGATGTGCACACACACAAGATGGATTTATCATTGAGCCCAAAAGATAATATTTCCCATACATTTTTCACAACAAGGTAGATAAACAACAACAAACTCCAATTAAAGAATCGCAGATTTGAGAAACAATAAAACAGTTGGCTCTTTAAAAAGAATGAATAAGCAGACACACATTCATCAATTTCATATAGATAGAAAAAAATATCATACCATGAGTGAAGCACCAATTGTAGATCTTTATTGCATCAAGAATACAACCATAATACATTTTTTTGATTACAATATATAGAGCTCTGATTTACAAACTCTAAATGTCGAAACTGCGGCATCATAGACTCTAAAAATAATGAAAACAAACTAAAACTAAAGAATTGCTAAAGAAATCTATTGCTAAACTGATACTAAACTAGTTGCATGGATCTTTAATCCATTTAAAATCAGTTTTACCATGAGAAAGGGATCAAACTTGCTAAGAAAGAAGAAAGAGAGGAGCTAGAGTCTTCTTCTTGATCTCTAAGTTCTCCCTTAGAACCTTCATCTATGGTTCTCTTCGAGGTGGGAACTGATAGAGGACCCTTAATCCTTGCAAAACAAACTCCATTTATGCATCCATCTGATCTGAAGCTCTATTTTTATGCAAAAAGGTGATCTCACTGGAATGGCCCAGAAATTCAGACCCTAACCTTTGCCCCAAAATTTGTGAAGTGCAAATTTGACTAAATGTGAAACCAAATCTTGAGACCCCCAAAATTTTGGCCTTTGGGAGGCCAAAAGGCTGAAAAAATTGCCTTTGGAAAAATGGCTAAGTATGGAAAAATTCCACTTCTCAAAAATGGCTAAGTCTGGATTTGAGCAGTTAGTTTGGGAACACCTTTGGATGAGAAACTCGTAGCCTTTGCACTATCTCATGTACTTCCTCATAGTTTATTTCTCATAGCTTTACTTTATTAATTCTTCTTTCTTGCTTCTCTCTAAAAATGGTCAATCTAGAAGCGAAGAAATTGATCTCTTCTTCATGCTCGGACATCCTCTGCATGTCTTCCTTTGAATAGAAAAGTTGGTGTAGGCCTTCTTTGGTGTTAAAACCTTCCATAAAAATATTTGAATTGTTGTATCACCTCTTTGGCTGGGCATAGAATTTGCCTCTCTTGATCTCAATATAGCTCTAAATCAATACCTTTGAAGAAGTTTTCTATTTCTTCTACCCATTCCATAATTTCCTTATGTTTTTTTTGTATGCGATCTAGGCACTTTTCTAAAACCTTAATTGTTTTGGTTATGCTCTTAATCCAAGTGTTGAAGTTGTCTAGCTCTTCACCTTCATATATCTTGACAAGAATTTGGAAGCGTAGCTTCTTGATTATCTTGAGGTCCTAGAGGAAAGTTTTCCATTTGGTCAATTTTGAATCTAATCCCTCATCACTCTCCATCATTTTTATCAATTTTGTGGTTTCCACCATAATAACTCTGAAAGGCCTAAAAACTATTTTGATAACCCTTCTCGAAACTGTTCAAAATCATTCTTCCAATCAGTGCTTGCCTAAATGAAATAGGGGGGTCATACCTTCCAGCAAGTTCAGAGTAGCTCTCTTCTCTAGTATGGCCTGTAATGAGGCCTTTGGGAAATTTGGATCAATGGGACCCACCATCTTATGAATGAATTTCTTCAGAGTCTCATTCTGCTCCATCAGTGACTTGATGGTTTCCTCATCTTTGCTCATAAAACCCAGAGCATGTTTGAGCCCTAGAGTTGTCAGGGTCTTGCTCCCTTCCCTTTTTGGTTCTCCTAGATCTACCTCTTCATATGTATAATCCTTTGGGGTGAGTGGTTATTGAGAGGTTCTAGTAGAAGGAACTTCCACCTACGCCTTCCAGCGACCCCTACTGTCTAGAGTGACGTAGGATATAGTCATCACCGGTATATTAGCCTCTACTTGATGGAAGGCCTGCCCTAAGAATGACATATTTGTTTCTTCTCCTTCCTCTTCATCTGTATAAGCTATTTTTTGTGGTTGAATCTCTTTATTAAACTAAGTAGGTTTACTAAAGGCAGTAACTAGCTCATATGGGGTGATGTGGTGTACTGAATCTAAGCTTTGTGATCCATGGGTCACCCCCTCTTCTTTGTCTAACTATTCCCCATATTCACCTTCTTCCCTACCTTCTCCCTCATGCATTTCTCCTTCATGGATTTCTTCATCCCCCTTCTCTTCTTCAAATGTAGCCTCCTTTTCACCTTTATCTTGGCCTTCATCCCCGGAGGAACTGATTGATATTTTCACATTAAGCCCTATCATGGCTTCCAGTGTGGTTTTGAATGGAGATTCAACTTCTGTGCCTGCCAACACTTGGGGAGTCGGGATAGAGGAAGGAAAAGGAACATATGGTGGTCGAGTCAGTGTTTTCGTTGTAGGTGGTGGAGTAGAAGTAGAAGGAGGCAGAGTTGGTGTGGGAGTTGGGAGAGAAGGTGGTGGAGTTAGAATGGGAGGTGGGAGAGAGGTTGGTGGAGTTAGAATGTGAGGTGGTGGAGTTGGTGTTGAACTATATCCTACAGTTTTATCCCCTTCTATGCTCTGGGAAGCACCAACATCTTGAGTTTATGCCCTTTGGCTAGTGCTAGATTCAGTTCCCTTGAGGATGAATGGGCGCTTGTGCTCCCATGTCAGTTCCTATTGTGGAGTCAGGTGTATCTTGTCCCTGGTCTACAAATTCCTCTAGGCCTTCAAAATTGGACATGAGGAACTCATCTAAGCCTAGGGTATCCAAAGGATTGTCACACTATTTAGGAGTCTCTACCTGCTTCCTTGTGATCTCCTTTTTCCTTAGAGAGACTTCCTAAGATCTTGTCCTTTTTACCAAGGGTAGATCTTCCAATTTTGGTTCCTCTTGTAAAGTTTCCAATCGTGGAGAGGCAGAAGCTCTCTTTCTTTTATAATTCTTCTTCCCTTCTCCAGTGGTAGGGGGAGACAGATTGGACGTGGAAGGGCCTTCCCATTGGGTGGCCTATGATGATCCAATAGGAGGATCTATTTTCCATGTCATCCTAGTTTTTGGGGCCTTGTGCCTAGGATTAGAACCATATTCTACTGCACGTTCATTTCCCATACATTGTTCCCAAATTTTGAGGCAAGGCCTTCTTGAACTGGGGCACTGTGGTCTTCTCTCCACATTTCTCATCTGCCTTCTTGGGTGGATCCATTAGTGCCTTCATGGGAATGGGGCCCATTTGATAAGGCCTGTCAATCCATGCCTCTATTGTTTTGACCACATGCCTTGCTTTGAATTCAATTTTGTCATTTTCCTCCTTATCTACCTCTGTATTCAAGATAGGCTTATTATATATTTTCTCAGGAGTATAGATCGACTCCAACACATTGTCTAAATCTTTGTCCCAAACCTTTGGGTGAAAATTGACCACTAAGGTCGCTTGTGCTAGTGTGAGGGACATCCTACAATAATCCCTAATTCTTACCATGTGGTCATCCACACAATTCATCCAATGATCTTCAATGTGTGGCTCATGGATGTAGAACTTGCCAATGATATGGTTTTATGTGCCTATAGGGTCAAATCAGGCCTAGATGTTTTTATATAGTTGGAGTGGGCACTCATCCCACTCAAAGGCTAATGACTTACAAACCTTCACGTATTGGAGAATGTAGTGGCCTATGGAAATGGGGAAGTCCTAAAAATGCTTCTTCTTATGCTTGATGTGTTCATATGCATCTGCAAGCTGCCTATCCATTTCTAGGCTGATAACCCAATCAGATGGGTACCTGGGTATCTTCTTGGGGTGCAACGTAGATCCTGCCACTTTGATGTATGTGAAGGTTCTGAACTGTATGTAGTACACCCCTATGGCCCTTATTTTGGCAGCAGTCTCTTTAGATAGCCTCTTCGCGTAGTCACCCTCTATGGATCTAATGACTAAGAAGATAAAGACGTCATTCACTATTCTATAGTTCAGGCTATTTTTAGGCATATTTGTTCTTCTTACCAATTATGGATAGACAATATGAGGCCATGCATTTGGTTCACCAAAGTTTCCCCATTTTATGAGCCCCAAATAGTCTGCTCGTGCAGATAATAGGTACACTATGTATTAAGTCATATAGAACTTTGAGTGTGCTTCACTGCGGTTAGTTTCTCATCCAATTTATCACTTAGGATGGTGGCCCAATCAAATATGGCCTTGCATTTCCTTATCTTCTCTATGGACAAGATCATCTAGTTCTTGAGTTGGATGGACTGAGGTAGTCCATACACTCAGCTAATCAATGTGACTATCACCTGGATGTCATCTCTCAAGTATCCCCTTCTGAGATCTTTTTTTTCTAGTTTTTTTCTTTGGGACAAGCTGCTTAAGGTATTCCCAATTTTCAATCTCATAGGCATCCTTAGTTTTGTTCCTAAACCATCTCAACCCCTTTTCTATATAGAAGTCATAAAATTTGTCCACGCCCTTCTAAAGATGTTGTATGGCCTTAGGTTAAGGACTATCTATCCTTCTATATTATTGACCACCTTTTCATCTAGTATGTAGTGGTTGGCCAATGTCATGATAAGCTCAGAGGACATGATCTCTACCAGGTATGTTGCTACATTGACTAGGCCTGATAAAACCAGGGAGGTGCAGTCTTTAGTCCTTGTTGGTTGACATCCCAATCTGTGTTCCTGATATTTCTATCGGTGATCTCTAGATTCTTATCCCCAATCTTTGAGGGAGGGTGATACCCCTTAAATAGGTACTTCATTGGTGATGTTATTTTCTTCTCAGAAATTCCTGCAAGAAAACATGCAAATAATCAGTATCTTTATTGAAAAACTACTAAAGGAGGAAAGAAAAGAAAACTAACTAAGAAAACCAAAAGCAGAGGGCTTTTAAGTAGCCAGAAATAAAGTTTTACCTCTTTCGGACTTTCAGGCTTTCGGGTGCCAAAGACAAGGTCGGGGTGCGAAAGGATGAAATTGTGAAGGATGAGGTTGTTGTGAATCAAGTACTTTTCAAACTTGCAGAGTGCGAAAAATCAAGGTGTGAAAACCCAAAATCTCAAAAAGACTCAGGGGTTGATGAAAATATTTCAGTGTGTGAAAGTCTAAAGAAGGTTTCAGAGTCCAAAAGTTTGAAACCTCTGAGAAGAGAGACCTTGTCTTCAAATGCTTTAGTGTTTCAATATTTTTAGAGGTCTAAAATGTCGAAAGTGCGAACTGTACTTGGATTAAAATATTCTTTGGGAGGGATTGTTTTTGGCCTTTTGGAGATTGGAAACTAGACAAAATAAAAAGGACTAAAACAAGGGAGAGTGACCTGACCAAAGGTCCAAGGGTGTGAACCCTAGGGACCTAAGAGGGAGCACGACCTGACTAGGCTGAAGATGAAACCCAAACTGACCTAAAGAAAAAAACACAAACTCAAAAAGAAGAGAAGATGATGAGGCCCTACCTGCAAAGCGCGAGGAGAGGGGGAAGAAAAAATCCGCTGAGTGCGAGGAGAGGCAACGCGGTGATGAAAGAAGAGGAGATGAGAAAAATGACAAGCACGCGAGGAGGAAAGACGACGTAGACAAGAGAAAAAAAATGCAACTGAGAACAAAAGGACTCGGGCCACTTATATATCCCACAGGTGAGGTCACCTGAATTTGGGGAGTCGGAGGCCTAAATTTCAAAAGTCGGGTGGCCTCCTCCCCTTTTAGTGTTTTGGAGGCCAAAACATTGAAAGGTGCAAAGGTTTCGCCTCCCAGCCTTTTCAGTGTTTCAGAGGCCAAAAAACTGAAAGGGTTGGGCTTGACCCTTCGACCTTTTCAATGTTTTGGAGGACTTGAGGTTTTCCAAAATTCTAAAAGTGGGAAACAGCCGAAAAACACCTTTGTTCTCTCAACAGGCCCCTCCAAAACTCAGTTCAAGGAATAGAGAGAGAGGCCAACCAAAAAGCCAAAGAAAGAAGGGGGCCCCCATGGTTAGAGGATCAAAATGGGGTGTGTGTTATGGACCCACAAAAAATAGCCCCGAAAAAAGGAGGAATGACCAAGGCATTTCTTTATCATCAAGACCCTTCTGGATTCTAGCTTTGCAGTGGAATGAGAACCAAGAGCTGCTCATGTTGACTATCTTTCAATGACTTCCTAGTTTGAAGTTTTTTGCTTGTCTCCTAGTGTGTGTTCATGTGTGTTCATTCCTTGACCTTTGATTGTGGTGACCAAAACGTCTATCAATTGTTCCCAACCTTCGCCACATAGACCAAGGCTTCCTGAAAAGAGCTTTGCTTCTAGTCATGCGTCCATAGCCCCGACACATTTTCCCCCAAGTCCCAAATTTAACCTTTCTCTACTGTCGGTTAGGTGTTCATAGCCCTGGTAGAGGTTGTTATAGTCACCCTTGTCAATTTGGTTTGTTGGGCTGGAGCTATGTAGGAGAGATGTTTTCTTTGAAACAATTTCTTATTTTCTTGCATGAGCAATATCAAGACCCTTGATCTGTGTAGTTTTATGTTTAGGTTCATACTGTCTTCTTTGATCAATCTGAGCAATGATTAGGCTGTGCTACTCATATTTTATTATGGTAATCACTTTTTGGGCCATTTTTCTTTTGTACTTGCTTCTTTCATGTTGAGTTATTCTCCTCCCGCCTTCGCATTCACTAGACTTGGGTTCTAGGATCGGTGGGTACTCAAATCAACATACTACTGTTGGTCCCAACGGACAAACACATGAGAAAACAACACTCTTGGGTGTCATTTATTTAGTGTGCCTTGTGATTAGGATGATCAAGCATTAAAAACATCTCTCTGATTATCAATGGAAGATACCGACACTTGACTTTTGGAATATTCCCTACATTGTGTGTTTCTTTGGAGAATTTGACTAAGAAATACCTCTGATCCAATTTAAGGACCACTTGGAATGAGTCTAAGACACATAGACCCAAAGCAAAAAATCAAGCAACAAGCCTTGACAAAATAAGGGAAACAAACATGGACGGAAGGAACAAACTTAAGGCGGGAAAAAGACAGAAAGAAAGGAAAAGAAAAAGCAAACAAAATGAACAAAACTATGATATAAGGGACGAAGGGCAGTCCAACTTAGGATCTGAAATAGTGTTTGAGGAATTTCCCATTGAATGGTAATGGGTTAAACTCTTTGACTAAGGTACTGATCCTGAAAGTGTTTTCCCCCAAGATCTCTGATATCTGATAGGGGCTTGTCCACAATTTTTGAAATTTGGTGTGGCCACCCGACTTTTCTTTTACCTTGTCCAACATGAGGACAAGGTCAGAGATCCTGAAAGCTTTGATGGTGGCCCTCTTATCAAACCACCACTTGACAATGGCCTGGTGCTTTGACATGTGCTCCAAGGCCAAATTTATTTTCTCCTCTAGGTTGAGGAGGTTCGTGAGTCTAACTTGCACTCAATCTTTGCCTCCAACGTACTAGTCCATAAATCTCAAAATTGGGATTTTCAAGTTCATAGGGAAGACCGGTTGCAATCCATAGACTATTTGATATGGTGATGTCCCCAAGGAATTCTTAATCCTCACCTGGTATGTCCATAAAGTGTATTTCAGTTGTGTGTGCCAATCCTGGGGATTGTCATCAAGGAGATGTTTGATCATTATCGTCAGGTTCTTGTTTGTAGACTCCGCTATGTGATTGCCTTGTGGATAATAATTAGAAGAAAATTTGAAGATTACCTAGTTTTCAAAGGCCCATTGCATGAGCAAGGTGGAGGATAAAGAGAAAGCATTGTCACATACCAGATAGAATGGCATCCTAAACCTGGTTATGATGCGCTCCTCTAAGAACTTGGTTACTACTTTCATGGTGCAATTATTCAGTACCTGGGCCTCTGTCCAGTGTGTGCAGTAATCAGTAGCCATTAGGATGAATTTTTGACCTATAGATGAATGGTTTTTAATCATTCCAACAAAATCTAAGCCCCATTGGGTGAACATACGTACTTTGTATACTGGCTGTAAGGGCATTGCCATATTTTTGTCTCGAGTTGCACTTATCTGGAAAGTGTAGCATGATCTTACATGTTCGCTAGTATCTTTGAACAATGTTGGCCAAAAATACCCTACCCTTAAGATTTGGTGAGAAGTTGCCTCAGCCAACCTGTGTCCTATCCTGTATTTGTCATGGAAATCTTCTAGGACTTATTTTGCTTTGGGCCTGTCTCGGCACCTCAAGTACATTCCTTCATAATTGCATTTATAGAGATGACCATTCTTCAACATGTAGGAGTTACTTTTGATTTTCAAAGCCCTTCTCTATGAATTATACTTCCCCTCTAGGCAGTGATTCTTTAGTAGGTACTAGACTACATCTTGATACCATATATCGGTGATCACACCTTGATTGGTGTAAGTTTGACATATTAGACCCTCTTCTACTTGAGAGATCAGCCTTGTCAGGCCTTGGCCTCTTACTAGTTTCATTGGTTGGATCTCTAGGTAAAATTCTTGCATGATTTCCATCAATTTTACCCTTCACTCTCCTAGCTCGTTCTGAATCAACAAAGATTTTACAACCGCATCAGGGACTATCCCGAAGACTTTGCTCCTCGGGATGTAATGTTGGAATTTCTTCACTGCTTTGACTAAAGTGAAAGATTGGTTGTCTAGGTTGGTGTACCTGACTTTAGCATTCTTAAGGGGGCAACTCATGAAGGCTATTGGTCTCTCATTCTCCCCATATTTCTTTTGCATGAGGATGCCTACGCAAGAATGTTTTGATGCAAAAGAGTATACCTTGAAGGGGATAGTGTAATTTGGACTAACAAGAATAGGGGTTGTAGCTATTGTGTTCTTGATCTCTTCAAACAAATTTCTTATTGGGGGATTCCACTCAATCTTAGCATCCTACTTCAACATGTTGTTGAGTGGGTTTACTCTCTCGGCAAAACCGCTAATGAAATTCCTCATGAAGTTAATCTTCCCAAAGAAAGACTTCAACTCTTCGCGGCTGTGAGGTGGCGTCAATCTGAGAATGGCTTGGACTCGTTCAAGGTCAATTAATATTCTTATTCCATAGATTATGTGCCCTAGTAACTTGCCTTCTGTGACCCCGAATATGCATTTCTTAGGATTAAGGGAAATCTTGTACTTCCTACATCTTTGGAGGACTCTTCTTAGATTATTTATATGATTAGTTCACTATTTTGAAAAAAATATCAGATCGTCCATATAGATGATGATACATTTTCCAACTAGCCCCTTGAAAGCAGTGTCCATGGCTCTTTGGAAAGTAGCACCGACATTGATTAAATCGAAGGGCATCCGTCGATAGGTGAAGGTCCCCCACTTGGTGGTGAATGTCATCTTCAATCTATCTTCCTCTTGTACCATCACTTGATTATACCCTGAATAACCATCCAAGAAGGACATCATTTGGGAACTGTTCACTACTTTGAGTACCTCATCAAGAGAAGGGAGTGGGTAATTATCTTTCTAAGATTCTTTGTTCAGATTTCAAAAATCCATGCATAATATTATCTCACCAGTCTTCTTCCTCATGGGTACCAAGTTTGCTACCCACGTAGAGTGTCAGATCGGGAATATGATCCTTGCATCTAGCATCTTCTGGACTTCCTTTTGTATAAGGGGATCCATTGTAGGGTTGATGGGATGTTGACACTGCCATAAAGGTTTGGAATCTTGTTTTAGTGGGATTTTGTGCACAATGCATGATGTGTCATATGTTTTTACTTCTTCATATAACTCCAAGCTATGACATATTGATATTCTATAAGGAGTTGGACCATTTCCTCCTCCTCTTTGGTACCTACTTTCTTGATGTGGACTTCTCTTGTCTCATCTTCAGTGCTAAGGTTGTACGCTTCATACTCATTACCATTGGGTGGTATGACTGGACCCTTTCTCATAGTAGTCTTGTCACTATCAAAAATCCTTTCTAGTTCCACCATTCCTTTTGGTATGGAATTTGTCCTTAAGTTTATGATGCCTTGATCATTTGGGTCCTCCGATCTAACTTCTTATTCTGCCTCTTCCTTCCCTTTGTCTATGATTTGATTTTCAAACACACCTACGCACATAATGAACTCGAGGATGTTGGTCATCTTGAAAGACTTGAAAATTGGTGATGTTATCTGGGATGGTTGGGGCTGCAATGAGTTCAACTGAGAACTTCTTTAGTTTAGATTTCTCCATTGGGTGTAATGAACTGGTTGATACAACTAGGGCATCATCGACAACATTCTTCCTTTGTGGGATGGATCTGATATGGACTGCTTTGAAGTCATTGATCAAGTCATAGGGCCTATTTCGGTAGGCTGAGAGCATCTTATCGTTGAAATAATATTGACTGCGGATTTGTTTGATGATCAATTGTGAGTCTCCTTCTACTATCAAGGATTTTATTCCCTTCTCATGGGCTAGGAGGAGTCCATGAACCAATGCTTCATATTCTGTAACATTGTTAGTGCATTGGAATTGTAACCTATAAGTGGCATATAAAGACTTACCTCTTAGATTTATTATTTTGATCCCCACACCTGCTCCTTGTTTACACTTAGAGCCATCGAAGTGTAATTTCCATATCTGGAACTGTTTTACGGGGTTTGAATTGTTAAGGATGTTCCTTGAGCATCCCTTTGCTTTGAGCTTCTACTTCTTTCCTCCATCACTTCCTGAGGAAGTTGACTCTTCTTTCCTTATCCCCTAGATATTTTTTAGGTCGGGGGATTTAGTACTTTCACCCTCTTTATCTTCTTGTATCTCTCTATAGGGTGGACACACGCCATCATCTAAGGTGATCCAATTATTGAACATGTTCAAGGTAGGGCTCTTGTTATCGGAGTCTGACCCAGTTCTTGATTTTGGGTCAAAGTGTCTGGATCAACTGGGCTATCTACCCTAGACATGGTATCACTTTCACTTGCCACCTCAAGGCTTCCCCTTTCTTCTTCAGGCCTCTTTAGGAATTTTATTAGTAGGGAAATTTGAGTTAACACTCGGGACAACGTATCTTGGAAACTGGGGCATGTGAATTCTGAGTGACTCACTTGATGCAACCGATAGTACCCTGGCAATAGGAGGATGTTAGGGTCCACATCTCTTCCTAGGTGTTGCATGCTCATCATCATGTTGTTGATAAAGTATTGAAAGATGTCACCATGGATGTTGAACTATAGTAGGCCTTGCATAAGACTATGGTCTTGTTCTTTGACCTCACTAATTTGGAACATGAGAATGTCATCCATTCTATAGGTGCCTAGGTTAGCCTGTGTGAACAAAACTTCATTTAGAGCATTACAGTCTATTATCATCCTCTTTAACTTAGACTCAACATCAATCTTGATCTGGTTGTTCATTTCCTTCCATGGTAGCCACAACTGGGTGAAATCCGTGGAAAACCATCCTCTCAAGCATTTGGTCCATTCTTGACTCAGTAGAATTATATAAGTCTCGGGGATATCCACTATATGCACATAAATGTATTCTTGTATCTTTGGGTCAACAACCAGTTTGATGTGCACGTCCTTAAGTACACCAATTACCTTGACCTCTATTTTGTCAAGCTGAATCACTACTATGTTCATTGTTTGTGGAATCATCCCTATTTTTTGACAGATGGATAAGGGCATGACGTTACACGAAGCCCCATAATCAATTAGGCAATTGTGTAAGTTCTCCTGAATATCCGCAGACTGAGTAGGAATGGTGGTACCTCTACCTTGTCTTTGAACATTGTTGGGAAAGCTTCAAAAGTGTTGACGTTGGAGGTGGTATTTATGCTGCTAGTCGTTGTACCTTGATTTGAATGGTCCAGGGATTTTAGGAGTGCTTCTCTCTAAGAAGGGAAACCTTGAAGCATTTTGAACATAGATATGTTCCCCTTAGTTTTCTTCAATTCTTCGACTACACTGTAATTGTCATTTGACCACGCTAAACTTCTATAACCAGCCAAAGTGTTTGGTGGAGATGATGTAGGAGCATTCAGACCTCTAGGTGGCACTAGATTATTTCTTGCCTAGGGATCTAGTGGAGTTGTTTGTTTACTAGGAGGTATACCATCGGTCGTAGGTTCTTTTTGGCTCTGTAAATTGTATGAGTTCTGATGATCATTTTGGAAGGCATGAACTTCAGAGTATTTAGGCTCATTCTATTTCTAGAATGGGAACACAAACTCTTCTTCTCTCGTACAGGTGTCCAAAATTTCCCCATTTCTAGATTCATAGGAGTCAAACATCATGGTGTTGAACTGGACAGGTGGCTCCTCCAAATTTTGAGGGTACTGGTTATAGGAGTTTCTTCCATATCCATCATTGCCTTGGCACAGATTAGGAGCCCCAAAAAAATTGGCCTCTGCGGCCTCATAGCTATTAGCATTATCTGGCGATATGCTACCATTGTTGGGTCTAGTGTTCCATGGTCTATTGGGTCTTTTCTACTCAAATTCCTTATCCTTTATATTGTTGTTATTGTTGTAGGTGTTGAAACTCTGATTCTGATTCTGGGGGTAAGCATTCAGACTAGCAGATGCTTGTTGGTACCTACTTTGGTTTCGGGAGGGATTTAACTTCATCTTGGTGAGCTCACTTATGACTTGGAATAAGTTTTTCTTCATGACATCCAACTCAGAGGCCAAGTGAGTATTAGGTTCAGTTTGGGGCACAACCCTTTGCTCCACAAATGTTATTTTATGAGCCTTGTAACCGGGATAAGTGATGAATGGTGGTAGGGTTGCGAATGGTTGTGCTAGAATTGGGTTTAATGAAGGCATGTGGGTAACAAAAGCTTGAATGCTTGCTGAAAATGGATGTGGGGAAACATTGTTGCTAATGGTAGGCACGACTATGAAGTTCCCCTCTTACGGGTCTATTTGTTGTGTAAATGTGATGGCCTCATTGTACACCTTTTCCATTGTCTCTCTATCTGTGGGGGGAAGTCTTCTTAGGAAGATTGAAGTGAAGGGTTCTAGGGCTTTAAGGTAAACTTGTATGACAGATACCTCTGGGATAGTGTAAGGAGCTTCCAACTTTTGATGCATCTTGTGGAAATGATGATTGAACATGGCGATGGGCTCTTTAGGATATTTTCTTGTTGTTATGAACTAGTGATGTATTGTAGCAGGGTCAACATATAACTTAAATTGATTAAGAAATTTGGTTTCAAATTTGAGCCATGCAGGGATAGATCCTTGTTGTAGGTTCAGGTACCATTTGTATGTAAATTTCCCCAAAGTGTATGGGAATAGAAGAAAACCAACATCTTTGTGGGCAATCTTTTTGCGATTACAAATTTCTTAGAAGGCACATATGTGCTCTTCTTCTATCCTTGATTCTCCATTTATAAAAAGCGTGCAAAACTTCTTTGGATTTTTGGGCAATTCATGGAGCTACCTAACAAAGTTTAGTGGCAAGATTTGTGCATTAGTGAAGAAATCCATTGGACGAGGTTGCTACAAATTCTAATTTTGCAAGTCTTGATTTTGGTTTATGGCTGCAAGGACACTTAGGACAATGAGGTGTGATTTTTGTCCAAGCAGATTCTGGGACTTGGTAGGATGGTGAGAGGAGTTCTCTCTTGTCTTCCTTGTGATTTTTGTCCAAGAAAATTCTGGGACTTGGTAGGATGGTGAGAGGATTTCTCTCTTGTCTTCCCTTTGTCACTATGACCTCTATAGTGGTGAGTGAGTTCAAGGAACTCGCCTCTTTTTGGAGATGATCTTAGCACTCGCTCGAACCATTCTAGAGAGAAAGATCCAATGTTATCCAGATTTTTAGTCTTTTAGGACCTCCTTCTAGTGCCACTTATGTTGATAATTGTTTTTAAAAAATTCAATTGCTAGGATCTCGAGATTCCATTTCCTCTCTTAAAAGAATAATGAAGTTATTCCCAAGGTTCTCTGGGGTCGTGGTACAACCTGCTTGGTAACTCAGTTGAAGATAAATGTGAATGTTCATGAGGAGTCCTTTGCTGGTACTTTCAAGATGGAAAAATGTAAAACAAATTTAGTACCTTTTGGTATTTTCCCAATTTATCAATGAATATAATTGACAAATGATGCAAATTTGTGTTTTAAACTAAAGACGATTTCGATTGCTATTAGATTTATGACATAAATTTTAAAAGAGTAGGGTAAAAAGAATAAAGTAAATTTATGAAAATGAAATCCTAATGGACATAAACCATTTTTGATCCTTCCTTGCGAATAGAATGATAGAGATATTTGGAACAAACCCACTAGATATAAATTAGACCACGTCACAATTATATACCCAACGACAACAATTGTTTGGAGAGAAAACGTATTCACTCATGCAAGATTTTCAAAATCTATTAAATCATGAAGCCACCAAGATGTGCACACACACAAGATGGATTTATCATTCAGCCAAAAAGATGATCTTTCCCATATATTCATCACAACAAGGTAGATAAACAACATAAAACTCCAATTAAAGAATCACAGATTTGAGAAACAATAAAATAGTTGGCTCTTTGAAAAGAATGAATAAGCTGACACACATTCATCAATTTTGCATAGATAGAAGAAAATATCACACCATAATAGAAGAAAATATCACACCATGAATGAAGCACCAATTGTATATCTTTATTGCATCAGGAATCAAATCATAATACATTGTTTTGATTACAATATATAAAGCTCTGATCTACAAACTCTGAATGCCGAAACTAAGGCATCAAAGATTCTAAAAATAGTGAAAACAAACTAAAACTAAAGCTTTGCTAAAGAAATCCATTGCTAAACTAATACTAAACTAGTTGCATGGATCTTTAATCCATTTACAATCAGTTTTCCCATGAGAAAGGGATCAAACTCGCTAAGAAAGAAGAAAGAGAGGAGCTGGAGTTCCCTTGTTTGCAACTGGAGTCTTCTTCTTGATCTCTGAGTTCTCCATTAGAACCTTCATCTATGGTTCTCTTCGAGGTGGGAACTGATAGAGGACCCTTAATCCTTGCAAAATGAACTCTAGTTATGCATCCGTTTGATTTGAATTTCTATTTTCATGCAACAAAGTGATCTCACTGGAATGGCCTAGAAATTCGAACCTTGACCTTTGCCCCAAAATTTTCCAAGTGAAAATTCAACTAAGTATGAAACCAAAACTTGAGACCCACAAAATTTTGGCCTCTTGGAGGCCGAAAGGCTGAAAAACTAGTCTTTGGAAAAATGGCTAAATATGGAAAAATTCCACTTCTAAAAAATGGCTAAGTCTAGATTTGAGCAATTAGTTTGGGAACACCTCTGGATGAGAAGTTCGTATCCTCTGCACTATTTCCTATACTTCCTCATAGTTTATTTCTCACCTCTTTACTTTTTTAATTCACTGTTCTTGATTCTCTCTGAAAATGGTCAATTCAAAAGCGAAGAACTTGATCTCTTCTTCGTGCTCAGACATCCTTTGCATGTCTTCCTTTGAATAGAAAAGTTGGTGTAGGTCTTCTTTGGTGTTAACACCTACTAGAATATCTTTGAATTGTTGTATCACGTCTTTGGATGGGCATACAATTTGCCTCTTTTGATCTCGGTATAGCTCTAAGTCAATACCTGTGAAGAATTTTTCTATCTCTTCAACCCATTCCATAATTTCCTTATGTTTTTGTTGTATGTGGTCTAGGCAATTTTCACAAACCTTAATTTTTTTGGTTATGCTCTTTATCCATGTGCCGAAGTTGTCTAGCTCTTCGCCTTCATATATCTTGACCAAAATTTTAAAGTGTCGCTTCTTGATTATCTTGAGGTCCTAGAGGGAAGTTTTTCATTTGGTCAATTCATAATATAATCCCTCATCACTCTCCATCATGTTTACAAATTTTGTAGTTTCCACTAGAATAACTCTGAAAGGCCTAAAAACTATTTTTATAACCCCTTCTAGAAACTGTTCAAAATCATTCCTCCAATCAGCACTTGCCTTATGAAACAGGGGGTCATACCTTATGGCAAGTCCAGAGTAGCTCTCTTCTATAGTATAGCCTATAATGAGGCCTCTGTAAAATTTGGGTCAATGGGACCCACCTGTTAGAATAACTGAGAGGGGGGTGGGGGGTGAATCAGTGGCCTCAAAAATATTTCAATAAAACAACCCAAAAACTTAGTACCACAATATTAAGCCTCTAGTTATCTTCAGTCCTACAAGATGTATGCCTTCAAATAATCTTAACAGATAACTACTGCTCTGAGTTCACTGCCAAACCTTATTCTTACTATTTACTGATTAGAAGTCTTTCATTTACCAAAAAATAGTAAATTACTTAGTGTATACCGATCAATCCAGATTATTTATGTGTAATGCAAAACACTAAAGTAATGACTGATAAACACATTAACACATGGATTTTTAACGTGGAAACCCTGTTAAGGGAAAAACCACTTGGGACCGGTAACCCAAAATTTTCACTCTTTTGAAGTGATCTCGGTGAAGAGCCAACCTTGTTAAAGGTTACAAACAGACTGTTAGGTGTGACCTTGTTAGAGGATTTAAATAGAATAGTTTGTCACTTGATATCGGGCATCTCTATGCTACCTTCTATGAATAAACCTAGTGTAGTTTTTCAAATGGTATCTGGCATCTCATTCGATCTTCATGATCAAACTTTTTGATACTCCTTGGGATGTATCTCAATATAGAAAGGATTGTTAAGTCCTTCTCAGTTAAGAGACTTTCTGAATCAATGGTTAAAATAAAAAAGTAAATGATCTATTCACACATAAAACTTAGACTTGTAGATTTTCAAATCTATTGTAGGCTCATTATACCTTTCTGATCAATGTATCTTTTCAATACCTTTGCTCCAGTTCTTTCTTCTTGGTGATGATGTGCTTCTATGTTGCTCAGTGTCCACAAAAATCTTTAGCTCTTTCCTCAGCTTGATTGATCAGGACTGTATGAAGTTGTTCTTCATCAGTTTCTCTCCAACATCCTTCTTCTCTATTCACTCCCCTAATTCATAATGAATTAGATTGTCTCTTTATAGACATGATATCACCGTTTCTCACTTCTTGATTTTCTTGTTCTTGGTGTGATCCACAATTTTAGCCAATCTTGCTTTAAAGCTTTACTTCAAATTTCTCCCATAGTTTTCTCCTTAACAACTGGATAAAACAACTTTAAATCTTTTACTTATCTCTAGCTTTAACTTGTTGATGAAAATAATGTTAACAACTAGTTAGCTCTATCTTTAGCTCTTTCTAGCTAAGTATTTTGTCATTTTTAAACTTTAGTTCTTTTCAGTGTTTAACTCTTAGATAGCTTCGGTCAACACTTCAATTCTCCTTGGGCATCTCTATCAGGGTTGTATGTCCGTCGGGGTTGTTTATCCATCGGGCAACACTATGAAGTTTTGCTCGTCGGTAATGCTTGTGATTCTGCTCGTTGGTAATGCTTGTCAATTTTCTTGCTTGGGCATCACTGTGACTATGCTCTCGGGTTTCTCTGTCCATCGGGCTCCACTAACCATCGGTGTTTGTAGTCACTTAGTGAATGTTGATCTATTATGCATTACTGAAGGCATAATCTTTATCTCTCTGATTCTCTGAAGTCTTTTTACACTTTGTATATAACCGATCAGATTATATCAAGTTGACATCAATGACATTACAATCCATTAACTGATTTAATGTCTTGCATTATCTTTCTGCATTTTGGTGATCAACTTAACATCTTCAAACATTCAATTAGTTATGGTTCATCAATCTCTCCCTTTGGCATTGATGGAAACACACTACATTATCACACTATATTATTACTAATACAATATAAAATATATCAAGTGCATTTCATCCATCTTTCCCAAATATTTTTTTTCTATAACCAATACAAATGTCTAGCTCTCTGTAAGCTCTTATATCTTAGATTTGTTTATTACAGAGTGTCATCTTCAATCTTCAATCCCTCTACTGGATAGATGTATCAACTTCTGATTATGTTCTTGATATGTTCTTTGCCTTGAGGTTTCCTGTCCTTGATCATCTTTTTTTCCTTTGAGAACAATCTCTCCCTTAGTATGTACTCTCTCCCTCATGTTACTTCTCTCCCTTTGATGGATATTTCATATGTAATCTTTCCCTTTGGATAATGATTAACTCTCCCTTTGAATTCTTAGGAACTTCTCTCCATGGATAATGAGTGGATAATGATATAATCTCTTCCTGATAATGGGATAATCTCTCCCTTTGACAACCATGCCAAATAATTTTTTCATATCATCTTCCATCCCTTTTTATAATATACTCCTTGAATTTATCCATCCATTAGCAATATAGTGACTCTAGTGTTCGGTGCATATTTGTACCTTGTTGTGTACAAATGTATCTTTGCAGTCCATCTCTATGCTTGCATCAACATGAATGATCTTCTGATTGTGTAGGATTATGTAGCCTCCTAGTCAGATTACTGACCAATAGACAAGGGTTGGACCCCTAGTCTTTGTCTCAGGTACTCAAATGTATCTTTCGGTAATGTCTTTGTAAATATGTCAACTAATTGTTCCTTGGATTGAACATATTCCAGTATCACTTCTTTTGCTTACACTTGTTCTCTCAAGTAATGATACTTGATTTCTAGATGCTTAGTCTTAGCATGCATGAATAGATTCTTTGCTATGTTTATTGCACTGGTATTATCATAGTAGATAATCACTGGTTCAAGAATATTCATATTCATACCTTACAGCAATTGTTTGATCCATGCAATATTAGAGCAGTTTGCAGCAGAAGCCACATATTCTGCTTCTGCAGTAGACTGTGAGATGCATCCTTGCTTCTTACTATTCCATGTCACAAGTCTATCACCCATGAAGAATGCTCCTCCAGTTGTGTTCTTTTGGTCATCAATTTTTCCAGCCCAATCAACATCTGTATAGAATTGTAGCTCAAATTTTCCTTCTCTTTTATATCATAAGCCATAGTCCTTGGTGTTCTTTAGATATCTCAGAATTCTCTTGACAACAATCATATGTGATTCTTTTGGATTATTAGAGAATCTTGCAACTATTCCAACTGCATGTGCAATATCTAGTCTAGTATGAACAACATACATTAGTTTTCCAATCATTAATCTATACAAGGTCTGATTTACCTCATTTGACTTATCATCCTTTGTCAAATTACATCCAGTTTCCATAGGTGTTCTAACTGGTTTGGAATCTTCCATCTTGAATATCTTCAACACTTCCTTGATGTATTTAGACTGAGTGATATATATGCCTGCATCTTGTTGAAGAATTTGTAGACCAAGAAAGAATTTGATCTCCCCAAACATAGAAATTTCAAACTCTTTGTTCATTTCATTAGCAAAAAAGTTACATAACATTTCATTTCCCCCAAAAATGATGTCATCAACAAATATTTCAGCAATCAGAATATTACCATTGGTATCTTCTTTTAAGTACAAATTGTTATTTTCACTTGTTCTTACAAATTCAATGCTTATGAGATAGTAGTGAAGTATTTCATACCAGGCTCTAGGTGCTTGTTTCAATCCATACAAGGCTTTATGTAGTCTACATACCATGTTTCTCTTGTCTAGATCAACAAACCATTTTGGTTGTTCAATGTATACCTCTTCTTCTAGTATTCCATTTAGGAATGCAGATTTGACATCCATCTGGTATACCTTGAATCCTTTGTATGCAACATCAGAAAGTAAGATTCTTAATCCTTCTAGTCTAGCAACGGGTGCAAAGGTTTCACCATAGTCAATACCTTCTTCTTGTGCATACCCCTTGCATACTAATCTTTCTTTGTTTCTTGTGACTTCTCCATTCTCATTCATCTTGTTTCTTAATATCCATTTGGTACCAATGACATTCTTGTCATCAGGTCTCAGTACTAGTGTCCATGTATTGTTCTTCTCAATTTGTTCCATTTCTTCATTCATAGCACTGACCCATTCCTCATTTTCAAGTGCAGTATTAACAAATTTAGGCTCAAAATCACAAATTAAACATCTAGTGTTTAGTGACTTACTTCTTGTTCTCATTCTAGCCTTCTTGTCTCCTATGATCTAATTCAATGGATGATGTCTTCTGACATACTTGGCAAGTTTCAGTTCAGCTCTTTGTCCATCATTCTGATTATCATCTTGACCTTCATTCTGATCTCCATCGCTCGGTACATCATTTTGAGTATTTTCTTGATTTTTGGTAATTGCATCCTGATGCTCAGGTGCAATGTTTTGTTGCTTAGGAGCGATACACTATTGCTCGGGTAGAGTGTCAGGCTCTTTAGTGTAATCAAACCTGTTGTAGTCTTCTAGTTCTTTTCTGCTTTCCTTATCATTCTTTTCTAAAAATTCATCTATTCTCACATTTGCACTTTCAATGATCTTGTTAGAGGACTTGTTAAGACATTTATAAGCCTTGCTTTTGGTGGAATACCCTAGAAAGATACCTTCATCACTTTTGGAGTCAAGCTTTCCATTTCTATCATCTTTCAAAATATAACATTGACTACCAAAGATTTTGAAGTAACTTACATCGGGTGTGTAACCAAACCAAATCTCATAGGGTGTCTTCTTTATGTCCTTCAATTGTACTCTGCTCAATGTGTAAATAGTAGCATTGACAGCTTCCCTCCCAAAATTTTGATTGATTATTTTCTCAATCATCAAAGTTCTTGCACAATCAACAATGGATCTGTTTCTCCTTTCAATAATCTCATTTTGTTGTGGTGCTCTTGGTGGAAAAACTTGTCTTTTAATTCCATGCTCATTATAGAAATTAATGAATTCATCTGAAATAAATTCCCCTCCTCTATCTGATTTTAATCATTTCAATTCCTTACCACTTTGTTTTTCTACCATAGTCTTATACCATATAAACATCTTGAATGCTTCTGATTTATCTTTTAAGAACATATTTGTCATCATTCTAGAATAATCATCTACAGAGAGAATGAAATACCTATCACCATAGTAACTCTTTGTCCTCATGGGTCCACATAAATCAGTATGGACTAATTCTAGAATTGCATTATATGTATGGGCTTTACTCTTGAAACTAGACTTTGTCATTTTACCTTTTTGACAATTCTTTCACATCATATGCTCGGGCTTTGACATGCTTGATAAGCCTCTTACTCTTCTTTTATTGCTTATCTTTATCATATTGTCAAAATTCACATGGCATAGTCTTTTATGCCACAACCATGTGTCTTCGTTTCTACCCATTAAACAAGTGGTGTTAATGTCATCAAGATAGAAAAGGTTACCTTTTGTTTGTTCACCAGTTCTGATCAACCTTCCTGATTCATTGAAGATATTTTCCTTTTTATTCTCAAATGATACTCGGTGACCTGTATTATTCAGCTATGAAATACTCAATAGATTATAATTCACTCCTTTTACCCAGTAAGCATTTTCACATTTGATCAGGTTGTTCAACATTATGGTTCCTTTACCTTCAACTGGACAAGGTGTGTCATTACCCATTCTTACTGATCCACCATTATAGTATTCAAAAGTTTCAAACTTTTGTTTATCACCGGTCGTGTGGTGAGTACTGCAACCACTATCTATAATCCAGACATCATTCTTACTAACCTTAGATATGAGTGCAGTCTCTACATACCTTTCTTCTTCTTTGTCTGAATCATCCTTCATGTCTACAAATACCATGTCAATGTCTTCATTAGATTCGGTGTCAGTATCATCAACTTTGTTCTCAGCCAGGTAACAAGCTTTCTTCCCTTTGTCATTGTAGTCTTGGGTATCCTTTTTGTCAGATTGTCAGTTGCTTCGGTAATCTCTGTTATCACCTTGGTCAAACTTCTTTTCATATGTTCTTTCATTACTTTTGTCATCTTTTCTTATGTTAGGACATCTTGCAACAAAGTGTCCAACCTCTTTATAATTAAAACATACAAGTGGTAATTTACCTTTGTATCTACCTTTGCCTCTCTGCAGTCTTCTTGCCATTAGTGCTCCAATCTCATCAAGTCCTTGGTCATCACTATTACTTTCACTATCATTTCTAATAGTGTGTCTATGACTTGACTTACTTATTTTCAAAGAAGATTTGAATGCAGAATCTATAGATGGTAAGACACTATTATCAAAGTTATTCATCTCAAATGAAATCAGTCTACCAATCAGACTATCTAGAGTAAAATTATTGTTTGCAATTGCTCTCATTTCTTGTATAGAAGATACTCTAATAGCATATACATGTAGTAAGGCTCTTAGGATTTTACTTACCACTATCTCTTCTTAAGGTACACCTCCAACTCCTCGAATAGAATTGACTACCTCTTTGATTCTACAACTATACTGAGTGGTATTTTCTTCTTCTTTCATTCCTAGGTCATCAAACCTCCCTCTTAGGCTTTTTGCCTTGGCTCTTAGTACATTAACATCTCCTCCATGTACCAGCTTCAATTTATCCCACATTTGCTTTGTAGAGGTGTAGATTTTGACATCTTCAAACTCAGCATCAGAGAGTGAGGAAGCAAGTTCTATCATCATGCAATTATGCTCATGCTTTTCTCTCAATTGCTCAAGTGTGTGAGGTCCTGTAGGAAACACATATTCAGTATCTAGGTGTTGAGTAACATCATTACCAATACCTAATAGGTGGAGTCTTGTTTTGCTTTTCCATGATGCAAAGTTGTCTTTGTTTAACTTGGGCACATCTCGTTTGTTCATCTTGTGATATTTTCTTGAGCTGTTAAACTCCCTTTCTAAGCACAAAAGCTCTGATACCAATTGTTAGAATAACTAAGAGGGGGCACTACAACATTTGGGACCATTTTTTGATGGCTATGTGTCACTTTTCTGACACTATCCCGTCGGCCAAGCGATAGAGACCAGTGTTGCAGTTTTGGTGTCGGAAACAACAACGGATGAACCGTCTGTTGTTATTGCGATGGTACTAACCATCGCAATATGAGCCAGCTATGATGGTTACCATGCTGTCGTTACATATTTTAGCTATCGCTATTATGACACGACGGTGTCGCATTTTATCTGTCGCTATTACGACATGTAGGCATCACATCTTAGTTGTCACTTTTTTCAGACGTGCGACAAATTTGCTATACATTCCATGTTGAGCTGTCGACAATTTTTGATGGCTTGATGTTGCATGTATAGAAAATTCGTCGCACACCTGAAGAAAGTGACATCTAGGTGTCGCAATACGAGCCAGCTATAATGTTTATCATGATGTCGCTACATTTTATCTGTCGCTATTACGACACCTAGGCGTCATAGTTTTAGTGTCACAATTACGACAGACATGCGATGAATTTTCTATACATGCCACATTGAGCCGTCGACAGTTTCTTATGGTTCAACGTCGCATGTATTTTTTTAGTGTCTCTTTAGAGTTTTTAAGAGTTTAGTGTCCTAGTGTTGCTATTTTTAGTAATTGTGGTTTTACTTATTTTGGAACCATTATTTCATGTGCTTTATTGGGATAATTTCATTAGCGGTTGGCCAAATAAATGTAAAACAATTGGTATTACCAAATTAGTTCATCCAAAAACTAGAAGAGTGTGACTGTCTGATAAGTACAAGTAGGATTCGTGAAAATACATCAAGTGCCTAAAATGAAATAATTAAATAAAATTTTGAAATAAGCATACCATTCATGGTTAGTGATTCAAAGCTTCTTTTCCTCTCAGTTTCCAACCCCTAAGACATATCCAGAAAAGGATACAACATCTTTGTAAAATAATACATAACAACACAAGGGTATTTGCAAAAGTAACCCAAAAAAGAGAGAAAATAATGAGACTAGCATCCATGCATTTTTGTACAAGAAATATAGAACAAATTTTCTTACATTTAGTGAATTGCCTTCCTCACTACCTTCACTACCACTATCCCCACAAAAACTAGCAGTTCTATTTAGATCACTAACATATAAGTTATAAACATAAGAAGGTTAGAAAATGGGAGTTGCCTAGAACGAAAACTGATTTATCTAAGAAGCATCCTAGACCTTCCCACTGATTATTAAAGTTTAATAATTTTATCAAATTTAGTAGCCTTGAATATCTACCTTTGTGAGAAGGCACCATTTGCAGTAGCAGGTGTTGCTTTTCCACCCTCTCCTTTACTTGTAACTATTTTGAGCTTTCCCAAACTTCCTTTTACC
>MU223136.1:2226117-2239646 GCA_018584345.1 Thuja plicata | reverse complement strand
AAAATCAAATGGTTTCTTATAACTGCGGATTTGCAAAATCAAATGGGTGTTGGAGATTTTTACTCACCTTGCGATGAACTAAATCATGGGCGACATATCCTCGGCAAGCAGCTGAGTGGTTGTGTTATCGGGAAAAACCAAGCTCATCATTAGGGCCCTCTTCCGCTCGCATGCCACAACTCGATCACAAATGAGCCTTTCTTTTTCTTTTTTTCTTTTTTGTTTATAATCAAGAGGGTGTCACAATTACGACGGTATCGTCGCTATTACGACATCATCGGGGGCACTTGGAAAAAAATACACAAAAATCACACACAAATGGTAGCGCCGTTGCAAATTGGCGTCAGAATTTAACCCCAAATGTTGTAGTGGGGGGTGAATCAGTGGCCTAAAAAATCTTCCAATAAATCAACCCAAAAAATTAGTACCACAATATAAAGCCTCTAGTTATCTTCAGTCCTACAAGATGTATGCCTTCAAATAATCTTAACAAATAAATACTACTCAAAGTTCACTACTAAACCTTATTCTTACTGTTTACTAATTAACAGTCTTTCATTTACCGAAAAATAGTAAATTACTTAGTGTATACCGATCAATCCAGATTATTTATGTGTAATGCAAAACACTAAAGTAATGACTCATAAACACATTGACACATGGATTTTTAATGTGGAAATATGTTAAGGGAAAAACCACTTGGGACCGGTAACCCAAAATTTTCACTCTTCTGAAGTGAGCTCTATGAAGAGCCAACCCTGTTAAAGGTTACAAACACACTGTTAGGTGTGACCTTGTTAGAGGATTTAAATAGAATAGTTTTTCACTCGATATCGGGCATCTCTATGCTACCTTCTATGACTAAACCCAGTGTAGTTTATCAAATGGTATCTGGCATGTGATGCTATCTTCGTGATCAAAATTTTTGATACTCCTTGGGATGTATCTCAATATAGAAAGGATTGTTAAGTCCTACTTGGTTAAGAGACTTTCTGAATCAATGGTTAAACTGAAACAATAAATGATCTATTCGCAAATACAACTTAGACTTGCAGATTTTTAGATCTATTGTAAGCTCATTATACCTTTCTGATCAATGTATATTTTCAATACCTTTGCTCCACTTCTTTCTGCTCGGTGATGCTGTGCTTCTCTGTTGCTCGGTGTCTGCAAAAATCTTTAGCTCTTTCCTCAGCTTGATTGATCAGGACTGTATGAAGTTGTTCTTCATCAGTTTCTCTCCAGCATCCTTCTTCTCTATTCAATCCCCTAATTCATAATGAATTAGATTGTCTCTTTATAGACATGATATCGCCATTTCTCACTTCTTGATTTTCTTGTTCTTGGCTTGATCCGCAATTTTAGCCAATCTTTCTTTAAAGATTTACTTCAATTTTATACTGTAGATTTCTCCTTGACAACTGGATAAAACAACTTTAAATCTTTTACTTATCTCTGGCTTTAACTTGTCGATGAAAACAATGTTAACAACTAGTAAGCTCTATCTTTAGCTCTCGCCAGCTAAGTATTTTATCATTTCTAAACTTCAGTTATTTTCAGTGTTTAACTCTTAGATAGCTTCGGTCAACACTTCAGTTCTCCTTGGGCATCTTTGTCAGGGTTGTCTATCTTTCGGGCATCACTGTGAAGTTATGCTCATCGGTAATGCTTGTGATCCTTCTCGTCGGTAATGCTTATCAGTTTTCTTTCTTGGGCATCACTGTGACTATGCTCTCAGGTTTCTCTATTCGTCGGGTTCCACTAACCATTGGTGTTTGTAGTCACTTAGTGAATGCTGATCTATTATGCATTACTAAAGGCATAATATTTATCTCTCTGATTCTCTGAAGTCTTTTGACACTTTGTATATAACCGATCAGATTATATCAAGTTGACATCAATGAAAATACAATCCATTAACTGATTTAATGTCTTGCATTATCTTTCTACATTTTTGTTATCAACTTAACATCTATAAACATTCAATTAGTTATGGTTCATCACCACCATCTTATGAATTAATTTATTCAGTCTCATTATGCTTTGTCAGGGACTTGATGGTTTCCTCATCTTTTCTCATAAAACCCAAAGCATATTTAAGCCCTAGAGCTGCCAGGGTCTTACTCCCTTCTCTTTTTGGTTCTCCCAAATCTACCTCTTCATATGTATAATTCTCTGGTGTGAGTGGTGCTTGAGAGGTGCTATTAGAAGGAACTTCCACCTGTGCCTTCCAGTGACCCCTGGGGTCTTGAGTGACGTAGTATATATTCCTTGCCAGTATATTAGCCTCTATTTGATGGAAGGCCTTCCCTAAGAATGACATATCCATGTCTTTTCCTTCCTCTTCATTTGTATAAGTTCTTTTTTGTGGTTTAAAAAACTCATATGGGGAAATGTAGAGTACTGAAGCCAAGATTTGTGATCCAGGGGTCACCCCCTCCTCTTTATCTAACTCTTCCCTATGTTCACCTTCTTCCCTACCTTCTCCCTCATGCATTTATCCTTCATGGATTTCTTCCTCTCCCTTCTCTTCTTCAATTGTAGACTCTTGTTAACCTTTAGCTTGGCCTTCATCCTCGAAGGGAACTGATTGATATTTCTACATTAAGCCCTATCATAGATTCCTGTATGGTTTTGAAGGGAGATGTTGCTTTTGTGCCTACTAACACTTGGGGAGTCATGATAGAGGAAGGAAAAGGAATAGATGGTGGTGGAGTCGGTGTTTACATTGTAGGTGGTGGAGTAGAAGTAGAAGGAGGTGGAGTTGACATGGGAGTTGGGAGAGAAGGTGTTGGAGTCATAATGGGAGGTGGGAGAGAGGTTGGTGGAGCTGGAATGTGAGGTGGTGGAGTTGGTGTTGAACTCTCTCCTATAGTTTTATCCCCTTTTATGCTCTAGGAAGCACTGACATCTTGAGTTTTTTCCCTTTGGCCAGTGCTCCCATGTCAATTCCTACCATGGAGTCAAGTGTATCCTGTCCCTGGTCTGCAAAGCCCTCTAGGCCTTCAAAATTGAACACGAGGAACTCACCTGAGCCTAGGGTATCCAAAGGATTGTCATGCTCTTTAGGAGCCTCTGCTTTCTTTCTTGTGATCTCCTTTTTTCTTAGAGAGGCTTCCTAAGATCTTGTCATTTTTACCAAGGGTACATCTTCTAGTTCTACTTCCTCTTGTAAAGTTTCCAATTGTGGAGAGGCAGAAGCTCTCTTTCTTTTATAATTCTTCTTTCCTTCTCCAGTGGTAGGGGGAGACAGGTTGGAGGTGGAAGGGCCTTCCCATTGGGTGGCCTGTGATGATCCAATAGAAGTATCTATCTTCCCTATCATCCTATTTTTTGGGGCCTTGTGCCTAGGATTAGAACCATATTCTAATGTATGTTCATGCCCATACACTATTCCCAACTTTTGAGGTGGGGCCTTCTTGAACTGGGGCACTGTGGTCTTCTCTCCACATTTTGTATCTACCTTCTTGGGTGGATCCATTAGTTCATTCATGGGAATGGGATCCATTTGATAAGGCCTGTCGATCCATTCCTCAGTTGTTCTGACAACATGCCTTGCTCTAAATTCAATGCTGTCATTTTCCTCCTTATCTACCTATGCATTCAAGATAGGCCTATTGTATATTTTATCAAGAGTATAGATCGACTCCAGCACATTGTCTGAATCTTTGTCCCAAACCTTTGGGGGAATATTGACCACTAAGGCCACTTGTGCTAGTATGAGGGAAATCCTGTAGTAATCTCTAATTCTTACCTCATGGTCATCCAAACAATTCATCCAATGATCTTCAATGTGTGGCTCATGGATGTAGAACTTGCCAATGATATGGTTGTATGCGCCTATGGGCTCAAATTGGGCCCTAATGTTTTATATAGTTGGAGTGGGAACTCGTCCCACTCAAAGGCCAATGAATTACAGATCTTCATGTCTTCGAGAGTGTAGGGGCCTATGGAAATTGGGAAGTCCCATCAATGCTTCTTCTTATGCTTGATGTGTTCATATAATCCGCAAGCTGTCTAGCCATTTCTAGGATGATTACCCAATCAAATGGGTACCTAGGTAGCTTCTTGGGGTGTAGGGTAGATCCTTCCACTTTGATGTATGTGAAGGTTTTGAACAGTATGTAGTACGCCCCTATGGCCCTTATTTTGGCAGCAACCTTTTCTGATAGCCTCTTTGCATAGTCACCCTCTATGGATCTAATGACTAAGAAGATAAAGACATCGTTTACTATTTTGTAGTCTGAGCTATTTTTAGGCATATATGTTCTTCTTACCAACTATGGATAGACAATATGAGGCCATGCATTTGGCTCACCAAAGTTTCCCCATTTTGTGAGCCCTGAATAGTCTGCTCGTGCGACTAATAGGTACACTATGTATGAAGTCATATAGAACTTTGGGTTGTTCTTCACCGTGGTCAGTTGCTCATCCAATTTATCACTTAGGATGGTGGTCCAATCAAATCAGGACTTGCGGTTCCTTATCTTCTCTATCAGCAAGATCATCTAGTTCTCGAGTTGGATGGACTGAGGTAGTCCATACACTCAACTTATCAATGTGACTTCCGCCTGGATGTCATCTCTCAAATATCCCCTTCTAAGATCTATTTTGTCTAGTTTGTTCTTTGGGAGAGGTTGCTGGAGGTATTCCCGATTTGCAATCTCGCAGGCATCCTCAGTTTGTTCCTGAACCATCTCAACCCTTTTTCTATATAGAAGTCATAGAATTTGTCCATGCCCTTCTAAAGATGGAAGACCTCTTCAATGTTGTCTGGCCTTAGGTCAAGGACTATCTGTCCTTCTGTATTCTTGACCACCTTTTCATCTAGTATGTAGTGGTTGGCCAATGTTATGATAAGCTCAGAAGACATGACCGCTACTGGGTATGCTACTGCATTGACTTGGCCATATAAAATCAGGGAGGTGCAGTCTTCAGTCCTTTCTGTTGGTTGATAACACCTCACTAGGAATTGATCCCAGTCTATATTTTTGATGTTTGTATCGGTGATCTCTAGATGCTTGTTCCCAATCTTTGAGGGAGGGTGATACCCCTTAAATAGGTACTTCATTGGTGATGATGTCTGCTTCTCAAGCATTCTTGCAAGAAAACATGCAAATAATCAATATCTTTTTTGAAAAAACTACTAAAGCAGGAAAGAAAACAAAACTAACTAAGAAAACCAGAAGTAGAGGGCTCTTAAGTAGCCAGAAATGAAGTTTTAGCTCTTTCAGACTTTCAGGATTTCAGATGCCGAAGAAAAGGTTGGGGTGCAAAAGGTCAAAATTTTGAAGGATGAGGTTGTGGCGAAGCAAGCACTTTTCAGATTCGCCGAGTGTGAAAAAAGTTGTAGAAAATAGGGGTGCAAAAACTTGAAATATTGAAAAGATTTGGGGGCTAATGAAAATCTTTCATCCTTTCGATGTGCAAAAGTCCAAAGAAGGTTTTGGAATCTGAAACCTCCGAGAAGAGAGACCTTGTCTTCAAATGTTTCGGTGTTTCAGTGTTTTCAGAGGTCTGAAATGCCAAAAAAGACCAAAATTGTGAACTGCACTTGGATTAAAATCTGCTTCGGGAGGGGTTGTTTTCGGCCTTTTGGAGGCCAAAAACCTGTGACTAGGTCACGAAGCCAAAAAACCCTAACCTCAAAAATGCAAAGAAAAAGGACCAAAATAAGGGAGAGCGACCTGACCAGAGGTCCAAGGGTGTAAATCCTAGGAACCTAAGAGGGAACACGACCTGACTAGGCTGAAAACGAGACCTAAATTGACCTAAAATAAAAAATACAAACTCAAAAAGAAGAGAAGACAATGAGGCCCTACCTGCAAAGCGCGAGGAGAGGGGGAAGACAAAAGCCGCTGAGTGCGAGGAGAGGCAACACGGTGATGACTGGCGAGGAAAAATGATGAGCGCGCGAGAAGGTGAGAAGAAGAAAATGAGAAAAAAAAGCAAGTGAGAATAAAAGGACTCGGGCCACTTATATAGCCCGCGAGTGACATCACTCGAATTCAAGGTTTCGGAGGCCGAAACGCTGAAAGTCGGGTGGCCTTATCCCCTCTCGATGTTTTGGAGGCCGAAACACCAAAAGGTGCAAAGGTTTTGCCCCTCGGCCTTTTTTGTGTTTCGAAGGCCAAAACACTGAAAGGGTCGGGGTTGACCCTTCGCGTGAGGTCCTCCAAAATGCTGAAAGTGCAAAAGGGCTGAAAAACACTTTTTTTCTCTCAACGGGCCCCTCTAAAACTTAGTTTAGGGAACAGAGAGAGGCCAAAAAAAAGCCAAAGAAAGAAGGGGGCCCCATGGTTAGAGGACCAAAATGGGCTGTGTGTTGTGGACCCACAACACCTAATAGGTTCTAAGATCTTCCCAATTTCACAAGGTACATTTAGAATACAAAGCCTCCTCAAGTCAAATCAAATCAACACCACAAGAAAGGATGGAGTGATGTCAATTATGGATTTGGATCTTAGGGGTTTCTATTATTTATTTTTCTTGGAAATTGAGGATGACAAATTAAGTTACCTAAATCTACAAATAATAGAGAGGAAATGAGAATTGAAGTGTGTGTACCTTGGATAAAAAAAGGAGATGTTGTTCTGCTACTATTTTTCGACTTTTGGAATCCCAAGATTGATTATATTTCTAGATCTGGGTCCTAAAACCTGCCTCTTGTCTATCCTGAAAATCTATGCATGTTTCTGAGCTTGCAAAACATTTGGAACTTTTTGTACTTGGGTGAAGAATGTTTAAAAGGTTTTGTACTTCGTGATTCTGTTCCAGATTTGGTAGAGACTTGTGTTGGGATCTACAGAGCTTGAATTTGCAATTATAGATGACCTGTACCTACATAGAAAAATAGGGAAACATATTAGATAAAGGACTTTTCCTTGGTCAAACTCCTATTTAGGAATCACCCTTGAAATATGAAATGTAAATCATAAAGTAAACACAAAGGACCAGTACCGTGTTAATGTGTTTATCCTCATGGATGGATGTTTGTATCACTCAAATCCATGAAATATGCTTGATGTTTTTTCCTTGAATGTAGATGATGACCTTGTAGGAGAGATGTAGGATCAAGATGCCTTCACATGTGCATGGATCTATGAATGTCACCCCTAGATCTTTGATTTTCTTAAAATGCTTGATCACACTTGCAAGGAGAGAGAGAGAGAAGAGTGACAAAGAAAGAGAGATCTTCTTTTCTTGTTTGAGAGCTCCATGAAGACACCACCATGGGATAGAAAAGCTAGTTGAAGAATATTTCCTTGATGAGAGAGAAGAAGAAGTAGAAGAATGCCTTGGCTTGAGATCTTGAAATTACCTAGCTTTCTTGAATGCTCTTGAATCACAATAATTGCTCCAAAGTAGATTATTTCTCGCATATAGTTGATGATGTAAAATGAGGAGAGATATAGGGTTTATATACTTTGCCCCTCATTTCGAGATCTAATACTTAGCTAGGCCAACCACAAGAGAAGAATTGAATTGAAAACCCTGATATTGGACTCTGTGCCCAATCTAGGACAAAATACATGGGTGTAGAACATTTGAAACATCGTGCACCCTATGATTTTGTCCTAAATTTTGCCACGGACATCGGGTTGATTAACATAGGCCCCAATTTAAATTATACGTTGTCGGGATAAAAAAAAATAGGCAAAAAGACCTCAAAATCACAAAAGAGGGGCTATAGGTCCTAATTAGAGCCACCAATAATGGGTGCTAACTTTTTAGGATGGTACAATTTGTATATATGTATGTGTGTGTATAGATGTATCTATGCATATGTAAATTATACATACATAGATGCATATATGTATTGTGTGTGTATGTGTATGTGTATGTGTATGTGTGTGTGTATATGTATATGTATGTGTGCATGTGTTTGTGTATATGTATATGTATATGTATACACATACATACACACACACACATACACATGTGTGTATACAAGATGTCAGTGATGAAAATTTCCCACCACTTACATTTTCAGATAGGTTGTTCATTGACGGTAAAATTTCTTATCATTCGTTAAATAGGTTGTCCTAACATTTATGGTCAACAAAATAGAAAATCCAGCGACCTCTCCCATGATAGGCAAATGGAGTTGTTTGCTCCTATCAACCCCACTAATTGCATCCCACTGGTGAGATCTCTAAAGCCTTCGTATATATGACATTGTGTGTGTGTGTGTACACACGTGTATGTTTTTTTGTTTTTTCTTGTAGTTGCATGCTATTTTGTGTGGAGAATAGCCCCACTATTTGAAATTTACACAACTCCATTATATGCATTTCAAATTAATTTAAATGTTAATGTCCAAATGCCTACAAAAAAATCACATTCAAACTATATATCAAGTACTCCATTGTATGCATTTCAAAAATATTTTAAATGTCAATGGAGTATTGCTTGCAAAATAGTCACTTTCAAAGTACAAACAATTACTATTTGACATTCGTATAGCTCCATTGTATGCATTTCAAACTAAGTTACTGAGTTCTGCTATTTAGGCTTGGGTTCTAGTATCGTTACGCTTTGGGTACTGGTTTTTCTTGGGTTCTTCACAAAAGGACCCATAGAGAACCCAAACACCTAGGAAGTACATAAGGGTCATACCCAAGAAAATATACCAAAATATGTGCATGCATATGAAATAAAATATGCATTACTTTCAAAGTCTCATGAAATCTCTGAATGAATATACCAAGCAAAACTTTGTATTGAGCCTTGAAGTATTGAGAAGCAAACTATGAAGTAGTCAAGACTTTGTATGATGCTTTTATGAAGAAAATATGAATATTAAAAGTCAAATGTAAATTAAATTTTCATTATGTAATGACATTTTGAGACTTGAGTATTTTCATTTTTGTAAATTATGAATATGATATATGAGGTATTTTTTTATAATTTTATTGGAAATTATGGATTTATGAGTATCGCTATTTTTTATATTTATAATTTTGATGTTTAAACATGTATGTATATATATTCATGTAAAGATAAGGTGCATATTTCTAAAGACACATTTCTATGCTAACATCATTTTATTTATACATAATATATTTTCAACAACTACCTATGTGAGAAAGAAAAAAAATGCTATGTTTCACAACTCAGCATGTCATAGTATGTGAATGCACTACACCACTAGACATTTGAGTAGCAACAACTACAAAAATGCAAATCCAAAATTTATGATACTACTTATATTACATAAAAATCTTGCTCAACACATTTCCATTCATAGAAAAAAAATTCTATATTTAATGACTTGTGTTCTTCCCCTTTGGTCTTCATAGTTTTTTTGTACTCGTGTGCTATTTTGTGTGGAGAACAGATCCATTATTTGAAAGTCACACAACTCCATTACATGTGAGTCCACTGCACCGCTAGACATTTGAGTAGCAACAACTACAAAAATGTAACTCCAAAAATTTATGATACTACTTATGTTACATAATTTCTTTCTCAACACGTCCATACATCAAAAAAAAATTATGTGTTTAATGATTCTTGTTCTTTCCCTCTTGTCTCCATAATTTTTCTTGCACTTGTGTATTATTTTATGTGGAGAACAACCCCATTATTTGGAATTCACACAACTCCATTCTATGCATTTCAAATAAATTTAAATGTCAATGTCAAAAGGCCTTAAAAACATACACATTCAGACTATATCTCAAGTATTCCATTCTATACATTTCAAAATCATTTTAAATGTCAATGGCACAATGCCTAAAAATAGCTCCATTGTATGCATTTAAAAAAAAAAGTCAATGACATAATGCCTCCTAAACAATCACATTCATAGAACATATCAAGATGGCCAACAAAAAAATTGCCACAGAAGAAGTCATATAATATGAAGCTTTACAAAGACCACGACTGCCAAAAATGACCCTCACACCAACCATACAACTTGAAATAGTCACAACGATTGTAGAAAACCAAAAAGACAAAAAAATCCCTATTACCTGGACCGGTTAATACACGGTATGAAAAAACATCGTGGTTTATAGCATGCATAGATAGGTTAATACATGTAAAACCATCATGTTTATTTTAGCATCTTGGACATCTTGTACCAAGGAGATGACTTGGATAGAACCAAAGGAATCCAATTGCGTATGTTCTCATCGCCAAATCATCAAGCATGGACTAAAACACTCTCCACCCATGAGATTCTAATACAATGTCCAATTTGGCTTGATCTATGTTAGTTATGTTGTCCATAAATGCTTGCAAGATAATTCCCAAGTTTCAGCATTCTATGATGAACAATTTCTCCAATAGCGGTCTCACCAGGTTATATGGGTCATAAGCCTTGATGGCTTCGTCCAAGGTATTCCCTGGAATGTATTGCTCGTGCACATAACATATTGTGGCTCATTGAAGGTTGCTTGTGATAGGAAAATTCCATGTAATTCTAAGGCCTCAATACCATTGATTCAAGGAGAGGGAAAATAGTTCTGTGATGACAGTGCATATCATCATGCCAACACAAGTACAAAGTCATATTTATACAAAGATAAGGTGCATATTTCTAAAGATACATTTCTATGCTAGCATCATTTTATTTTTACCTAATATATTCTCAACTACCTATGTGAGCAAGAAACAAAGGCTCTATTTCACAACCTAACATATCGTAGAATGTAAGTGCACTACACCACAAGACATTTGAGTAGCAATAGCTACAAAAATGCAACTCCAAAAATTTATGGTACTATTTATGTTACATAATTCTTGTTCAACGCATTTTCATACATAGGAAAAAAAAATTTCATAGCAAAATTAATTTCTCTATTTCACGAATCTTGTTCTTCTCCTTTAGTTTCCATAGTTGTTTCTTTTTTTGTTCAAATAATTCCATGGTTTAGTAACAACCCACAAAAAAAAATTAACTATATAGAAAACCATCCTATTTTTAAACCTATTTTTCTCAACATTTGGAGAAAATCACTAGTGAAAAACCTTGAACAAACATGAGATCTTTGACCAATGGTGGGAACCATTCAACTTGCTCACACGGTTGACGCTGACAAAGACTTGGTATGTGCGGTAATGTATTTTTTTATGTATTGGTACCTTTGTACAAATTTTTATTTCTTGTGGATAATAGTAATTTCTAGTGCCAGAAACGGTTTCACAAATAAGCAACACAAAAGGCTTCCAAATTGAGGCTTTTAAAGCATGCTATGTTTTCTCATCCGAACTCGCCTCGAATGAAACCTGACATGTTTTGCATACAAGTTGGAATGTCAACGGTAAAAAATTCCCATTACTAAAGATTTCTAGACATTTCATACCCTTTGTCAATGGTTTCACTTTAGCATCTGCCAAATGGTGATAGCTAAAAACTACCTCCAAAGAAAAAAGACCTAAACACATCAGATTCAATACCTTTCAAAAAACATTGTTCCAATTGTCTTCATAACTATGTAGCTCTTTAACAAATTTATCATTACATACATATTTTATTTATGTTTGCATTCTCTTTAAGAAAAAAGACCTAAACACATCAGATTCAATACCTCTCAAAAAACATTGTTCCAATTGTCTTCATAATTATGTAGCTCTTTAACAAATTTAAAATAAATTTTCAATTATTTTTATAAATTATACAAAATAATTATAAATTATACAAAATGATTATTAAATTAGAAATTTTATAATCATGACTTTAATTTTACATAATTATAATTGTTTTTTTGTAATTGTCTTATACTTGAAATAAAATTCTAAATTTTATAATCATGACTTTAATTATTACATAATTTAAATTTATTTTTTGTTGATTGTCTTATACCTGATATAAAAAAATCAATTAACAATTCTATTTAAAAAATCTAATTCTAAATAATTAAATTGATAAATTTTATAATCATGACTTTAATTGTTCAATGATTTAAATTTATTTTTCTATTTTTTATCAATATTAAAATTTATCAACTTTATAATCATCACTTTAATTGTTAAATGATTTAAATTTATTTTTCACAATCAGTTTTACATTCACATTGGTGAAGAAGTTTTCCCCGTCCCTGTCTCAGAAAAAAATATTACAGTGGTTTTGAAGAAGTTTTCCCCATCCCTGTCTCAGAAAAAAATATTACAGTGGTTTTGAAGCGGGCGAACGATCCTTGAAATGGATTTTCCCGTGCGGCGAGGGTTCTCTTCCCTCATTAACCTGAATTTGGTACCTTTTTGGTCTGATTTTGGTGCGTTTTTGGGCGATAGGGCACATGAATTTCGGGTTAAGCTCCAATGGTTTTTGGGCGATAGGGCACATGAATTCTGGGTTAAGCTCCAACGGTTTATGGACGAGGTTGTCTAATTTTGGCTATTCGATTGCTCCCTGAGCGAATGGTGGATGCGAATGATACCTTGCTTTAGTGTCTTCTACCTATTTTACGTATAAATCGTGTAGACAAGTCCTTACACAACAACAATCCCAGGTTTATTTTCACACAAGAGGACTCTAGGTAAGATTTTTTGCAGAGCTTTCTCTTCAAATTCCCACATGATTACCTTCACAATCTTATTAGTGATACCCCTTTACCTGTCTATTACTGTTTTTATCGACATATACCACTGCATTATGATATTACACAGCTACTCTGATATGATATCTTTTATACCCGCCTCATCTGAGCTAACATACAATTTCTAGGAACAATTTAGGACACAATTTCTGAAAATACTCTGGTGGGTTTGATTTTTATCAACAATGTTACCCAAGATTATTTTTATTTGCATACAGGTACTTTAGAACCGTTGACAATCCACTTTAGGGATTATACTGATGAGGAGTTGCATCAAATGTTTCTAGGAGTACTACATAATCTGGAGCTCTATTCTTCATGTTTGAAGTAAGTATCTATCCACCATATTTAAACCAATTAGAGAGTGTTTCCCTTTGAGTGGTGTTAAGTCTAGAGATAAGAAAGTTTTTCTTTAACTTGGTATTCATAATAAATTGCCCATTATGCACATGGTGGGACTCAAAATAATTGGGGTAAAGAAACACTCTTTTGAATTCAAGTCCGCTGTACTTTCTAAATATGTTGCTATAAGAACTGTAAAATCGAACACCTTAAGGCCCCGTTTGTTTTGCGGAATTGGAATTGAGTCAAAACCTTATTATCACAAAACCAGGTTTTGAAATCCTGGTTTTGCATCTTTAGGTTATAATTTGGACCGTTTGGTTGACCTGGAAGATGGATTAGTCAATCCATCTTCTGCGTTTGGTTGCCAATTTTGAAATTGGAATTGGAATTGACAAATTCCAACTTCCGCGTTTGGTTCTACATTTCGAATTGGAATTGGAATTCGACAAAGACTTTATAATTTTTTATTATTATTGAATAATGTTTAATTTATATTGTGATTGATTTTGTCCATTTTTTTATTTTTTTTTATTTTTTATTTTTTATTATTATTGAATAATGTTTAATTTATATTGTGATTTATTTTGTCCATTTTTTTATTTTTTTTTATTTTTTATTTTTTTTAATTGCGCTTCT
>MU223136.1:2212088-2226017 GCA_018584345.1 Thuja plicata | reverse complement strand
AACCAATTGAAATATGTAGAGATTAAGTATGCCATTAGAAAATTAAATGAAAAATCCTCAGAAGTATCATATATACCAAATCTGCAACGAACGATGGAAGTAAAAATAGATGCAACAAGTTACCTCGCGCTGGAAAAACAAACTCGCTCGTAAAACGCTCGTAAAATAGTGAAAACGCGGTGAAAACAAACGCGGACGAAACAGTGGAAAATGCGGTGAAAAAACGCCGACGAAACAGTGAAAACCCCATTCGTGCGGCCTATTCCATTTTACCCTCCCCACTAACCCGACGACACATCAAATGGGGTTTAAAAAAATGCATCTTCGGGGTTTAATTTCTAATTCCACCTATTCGGTGGGAAGATGATGCCCCCTGTTTTAGTGTTGAAACCCGGTTTTCGTCGACGAATCCTGAATTGCATCTTAGGCATACAAACGGCAAATTTGGCGAAAACGGGAAGTTGCAATTCCAATTCCTCCCCACTTCCGCGAAACAAACGGGGCCTAAACGATAAATTATAAGCATAACTACACAACCTACGATAGGATGGTCCAAAAATTTTCCCTTTAAAATCTACCAGTTTTTTCAAGATAAATCTTGGACTAAAGTTTTAGTTTGCAGATGAAAGGGGATATAAAATTTTAAATTTTCTAATAAAAGACACAGAGAACTAATTCAAGTTTCAAATTTTTACTAGAATAATGTAAGAAACAATTTTAAATTTTCTAATAAAGTCATCAGAGCAAGGGCAACAACCGTTGTAAATGCTACCAATTCAGTCATTGGTCTCTTCATCTTTGGACGTCTAGGACATAAAAATATGAGGAATTCTCCTCTTTTGATAGTTTCGATACCTCTCCAATTTTGGTTCTCATGTGCATGCTTTTAATGTACAGATTGGTGAACTTTGATCTTTTCAGGGGCCCCAAAACATAAATTTGGGTTGATGTGTTCTTTGAGTGGGAGCATTCTTACCTGTCACACAGTCTCCATAAGTACTCTCATAAAATTTTAAATTTTCTAATAAAAGACACAGAGAACTAATTCAAGTTTCAAATTTTTGCTAGAATAATGTAAGAAACAATTTTAAATTTTCTAATAAAGTCATCAGAGCAAGGGCAACAACCGTTGTAATTGCTACCAATTCAGTCATTGGTCTCTTCATCTTTGGACCTCTGGGACATAAAAAATATGATGAATTCTCCTCTTTTGATAGTTTTGATACCTCTCCGATTTTGGATCTCATGGGCATGCTTTTAATGTACAGATTGGTGAACTTTGATCTTTTCAGGGGTCCCCAAAATAGAAATTTGGGTTGATGTGTTCTTTGAGTGCGAGCATTTTTACCTGTCACACAGTCTCCATAAGTACTCTCATATATATGCTATGAAACCTGTACCTATACCCTAGGGAGGAAATAAAATGCCATACTACTATACCCGAATGACAAACAACTTAGTTGCTTTTTCCTCTCAAATTCACTGGATAAATATTCATTGCCTCCACTACAAAATGCTTAATATACTGCTTACAGTTATTGTCTGAAATTGGCATTTTGCAATCAGCATGGAGGCCTTCCTTGAAATCAACCACAGATTCAAGATTCTTCTAGCATTTTATTTTAAGCCTAGCACCTCTTTGAAAAAGTGCATGTGTGCGGGCGTGCATTGTGCTTGCACTCCACAGATGTGTAGATTGTGCATGTGTGCATGGTATATGTGTTAAGTGCATGCATCCAGGTGTGTGTATATGTTAAGTGCATGCACCTAGATGTGTATATTGTGCAAGTGCATGTGTGTGTGTATGTGGCGTGTTGTGCATGTGTGACTGTGTTAAGCATGTGTGCACACACGCACATATAAGAAAACATATAACTATTTTCACTTGTTGCTAATCAGAAACAAAATTTAAATTCACTCTGTATTAGAAACCAAATTCAGTTTGAAACCACATACTAAGGAGAAAGTGTGAACTTGATCTTCAAACATACAAAGATACCTATAAAACAAAAGACAAAAGAAACCACAAATACACACATTTTTTTGGGTTAAAACAGGATTGGCCAACGGTGCGTCTGCATTGAAATTTACAATGCAATAAAATTCAACACATGTATTCATTTAGTGTCAGCAAAGCCCCATATCCATTCCTAGTAATTTTTTCAATTCCTTCTTCTACGTAGCATCTAAAGGATTTTCAAATGAGAATACAAACACGATCTATGATAAAGGATTCACAAATGGAAGCTTCCGCAACACAAATATCATTCTAGCAGAAATCTCAATCAATTGACAAGGGCATACTGATCTAACCCAAATCTTAGTTGATTGAGTCAATTATTATCCAGTAAAATTCAGCTATTATAAAAATTGTGCACAGATACATGTGCCTTGTATATGTCTGTTTTAACTTTTTTTTAGCTTATGTGTCTGAATGTGTTCTCTGATTTAGACTGACATTGGTGCACTGTTGGTGGTGAAATTCATACCTGATATCTATGGCTTGGGTTCTTTTGACATTTGATAGGTTTGTCTACCATGTTTTTAAAATTTTAAAACATGCATATAAATTAGGACATTTATTGCACTGCTTTCCATATGTTCTTGAAATTTGTATTGATTATTCGAGTATTACAAATAATCTTTATCTTTACATGTTACTGTTTTTAGAAAGCAAGGGCAACATGCACAAGGCATTTTAGAAAACATATAACATAGCAAAAACCTTATGTAGAAACCCATCTTAACAGCCTCACCCTACCAACAGATTCATTACCTTCAACACACATCAAGTGTCACCCTCCCAAGGATGAAGCACCTCCCCATTGTACCACTTTTAACTGAGAAATTTGCAGTCCTGCCCAGAGAATTATGGCTATTCAGATGCATGCCTCATAATGTATTTGAATGATTCTTACTTACATGAGTAGTGTTACACAGAAAGTGGGGATTGTGTGATCACTTGACACCTCAAGCCTTCCATGATAGTGTGTGATCAGTAGCTAACACTCACCTGCAATAGAATTTTTATGCCTTCCTTTGATCCTATATTGTAGAAACTAAGACAAGCCTTTATTTTTTCAAAGTGAGACATATTCTCAATAAAAATGAAGCAAGTAATTAGTCCAAGAAGTAGAGAACATAAATATTCAGAGTAAATATGCAGACTCAACCGAATTGTTGTTTGGAGTACAAGTACAAGAGGCACAGTATAAATATGCAGATTCAAGAGAATTCTTTCCTGGAGTAGCTTGCTTATAAGTGGCTCAACATAAATTGGCCTATCTCCCTATCTCCCTGTATCAAATCAAAAGGACTTTCAGTTGGATGTGCATGAATTATGTGAAAGAGCGGATCAATGCTTTTGGGGGAGGGAGAAGGGCAATTGAAAGGCTCATGGGATATGTGTTTATTCCAGGCTCATTCATGAGTTCTGACCCAAAGCTGGTGGACTACTCTATTGATAATCTGCTAGGTGGAATTGGACTATCAGAGGCCTCTGACAAAATCTTTGATTCCATGGATGCCCTAATCAATGAGGTCATACCCAATTCTTTAGTCTTCCCTTCCACTTCCCAATATCACTCCTGCTCCATTCATGCGGGTCACAACCTATTCATTCCAACCCACTGAAAGCTTGCAACTTATTGATAAATTGATCTTTGGCAGCATATCAAATTAGAAAGTGATATATCAAATTAGAAAGTGATAATTTATTAGGATTTATCTCTTAGTTTCCATTAATATTTTTTTTTAATGAAGTGAACCCATCTGGCTTAGAACGCTTCTAGAGCTTCCACAATGCAAGGGAGTGAAACAACCTCCCCAAATTTAAATTGAAGTTCATTTTGGGTAAAATATAATAGAAGGTAAAAAAGAAGACAACATACTATGTTTTTTTATCGATGAAATTGATGCGTTATGATTCCAGAGGCAGAAGAGACAAGTAACTTCATTGATCTTACCAAGGCAACTCACAATCATAGGTATAATGTTTCCAAACTAAAGCAAATTAGCAGGATGAAGATGACAACTGCTTCAACCTCTAAGAGATAACCAAAGATTTTTAATTGTCCTTAATTTTGCATGTGGTACTTGAACCAAAGACCGAACATAGCCAAGCATAATAATTTAGGACTTACATTATTTATCTTCAAAGAGCCTTTCAGAAGCATCTCCTCTAGAATAATACTCTATAGTCCTTGCTTGAGTTAGGTCTTCTGCTGATTTTAAACTCTCTGTGGGATTACTTTGAACTTATTTCATATAGTTGCTTTCCAGATAATGGCAGACAACCAACCATCCAACCATCCATCGCCAAGCATAATAGACATCTCAACTGACAATTTAGATCAAACAACCCCAACGCCTACGACAATGTAGACATCGGTTAATTGGATGGGCCATGGTAGAACCGATATTATAATGTTGTCAGATATGTTGCGCACAACCTGCAAAGACATAACTAGATGCATCACAGATACAGGTCTTAATGCAAATGATGTGCAACATATTCAGATCCAAAATTAGAGGATGTTACAAGAAAATTCCATGTTGTCTGTAATAAATTAGAGGCACTCTCCAACCTCCTAAAGGAGTTGTCTTACGATGAATATTACAACCAGGGAAACTCGAATGAAATTAAAGCTGCATTCTGAAGCTCTTTCTGAAACCAGACCTAGAAATTGAATCATAAAATAGAGGAATCTTATAGGAAACTACATATATGTGAATTCATTTAGCAAGGAAAAAAGAAGCATTGTGAAAATAAAGTAGTTTTTGATGAATGAACCTTTAATGAATTATATTATTTTCATGAATTCTTATAAAAAATAGAGTTTTGTAATTTGAAGGAAAAATGTTTGGATTGATGAGGCTTTTTTGGCAAATTATTACTTTTAAGGCTTCAAGCTATTTCCATCGTTAGCATGTTTCCTTGTATAAATGTGAACCTGATCAGACTTTTTTGGCAAATTGTTATTTTTAAGGCTTCATCCAAAAATAGAATGACAAATTCCCTAACAATTAAAAAACTTACATTCAAAATAGTTTTGCAGAAACAACCACTCATTACACACCATGGATGCACTACTCACAACATATGCAATAAGCTTAATCCATAGCGGACAATTGCTTCAAGAACCAATTGTACAAATAGTAGCTATCTCCAAACTTGGAGGTAGGGATGACTCCAACAAACGATACAAATTATATCTATCAGATGGAGTGCATAGCCAGAGAGCATCATTACCAACGAGGTACAACCATTTTGTAATCGCAAAAGATATCGTTGTTGGAACGATAATTCAATTGGAAAAATACAGTAGCCCGAAGATAAGTACATGCCGGTTAATATGACTAATTTTTACCCCATTAATAAAACCTTGTTTCATTAATTTGTAAGTATTTAAACTAATGAGTGCACTTCTCACAACTATATAGGTGGATTGTCATTGGTGATCTTCAGGTCATATCTACAAATCAAAATATATTTGGCAAGCCACTGCCTATTGAACTAGACCGGGATGACCCTCCAAAAGAAGACATGGGTGAGCCTTTACACATTACTTCTCACTTTACCAATACTATGTCGCCACAACAACTAGTGCATCAAAGGCTACTATTTGGCATACAATCTCCACTAAACAAGACAGAAGCACCTGCCACAATTACACCTATTAAGGATCTGAATCCATACCCGTCTAGGTGGACCATAAAAGCTCGTGTCACAATGAAGACTGAAATACAACTTACAAATCATAAAGGAATAGGCCAACTATTTAGCTTCGACATCATAGATACAAAAGGAACTGAAACAAGAGCCACTTGTTTCAATAATGCAGCCAATATTCACTACAACAACATACACATGGGTGAAATATATACATTTTCAGGCAGAGCAATAAAGACTGCTAATAAAAATTATAAAAAATTGAAGTGGGCTGGAAATTTCTATGGCAGTCGACTCAAAAGTCACCCATTGTGAAGATGAATTGTCAATTCCAAAGCACCACTTTTCTTTCACACCTATCAACGAAATAGAAGCAAAGACCAACAACACAAATATTGATGCAATTGGAATTGTCACATCAATTAGCTCAACCTCAACAATAAGGAGGCAAAATGGAACTGAAGTTCCACGACATACTATAACATTGTTAGATATGTCTAAGAAGTGTATAGATATCACTCTTTGGGGGGAAATAGCAACTAAGATAGGTGGTCAGATAGAACAAAAGAACCAAAAGAAAGAAACAATTGTTCTTGCAGCTAAAAATTGTTGTGTTTTTGAATACAATGGAAAGGTGCTCAACACATCAAATACTACTAATCTAGCAATAGACCCAGAACTACAAGAGACGTCAAATTTGAAAATTTGGTTCAAAGAAAGTGGATCTAACTTGCAAGAAACTACAACAAAGCTCACTATGATAGCTACAACCGTTCCACGAATAACCATCTCAGATATTCACAAAAAAACATCAACTGAATCCTTCCAATGCATGTTGAGAGAAACACCCTTATTCATCAAAACATACAAAATTTTCTATCTGGCCTGCCCCACTCAATCAGGTGGACGAGAATGCAGAAAGGCCTTAATTCAAGATAAACAACACAAATGGTTTTGTTCAAAGTGCAATGAAAATCCAACCGATTGTAATTACAGCTATATATTGCAAATAAAGTTGTAGGATCATACAGACATAATGTGGGCCATTGCATTTGATGAGGGGGCAACACAACTTATGAGAATCTTTGCAAAACATTTGTACTTCTTACATTTTTCCCACGATGCAGTAAAAGATAACCAACAGATTGTAAGAGATGTACTCAATAGATACATTTTCAGCTTATCATGCAAGAAAGAGATGTACAACAATGTGTCCCGAGTAAAGGCAACCATTACAGGGGTCCAACAAGTAGACTTTATTGCTGAAAGTGGTATTCTACTTTCCAAAATCCATTAGATGACTGCCAATACAATCACTTTGGCATGATGCCAAAATTGCTATGTAAATACACACACTACAACCCCCTCTACTACAGTAATCCATATATTTCTCTTTGTTGTACATTCCAGTACATCGATGGCCATTCAAGGCCTGATTTTCAAAGAGTTCTTTGTTTTTCCATTTATCAAATAAAAGCACTTTTAAGAGAAAAGTGCAGTTAAGAGAAAAGAGCAGCCATATTCAACATGTTCACTTTTAAATAGCTTAAACATCTCTGATTTATTATGGGAATTTCAGACACTATGAAATAGAAACTTCATAATCTATCAAATTATGATCCCTTAGAAAGTAGACTAGTAGAATTACTAAAATGTAGTGAGTTTCTCTTTATATTTTTCTTCTCAAGCAAAGAGAATTGCTTAATATGAATGGACACACTTGACTTCTACGAATAAAACTTACACTAACATGGTCAATAAGCTAATATTTATGAATTAACATTTATTATACTAACCTTTAAATATTTCTTCCTATTTATAAAACTATAAACATATTAAAATTGTTGATGATTTTTAAAGTATACTTTTGAAATTGCTTACTATTGTAATATATTGAGGAAAAGTAATTGTCAATAATAATAGGAAGATGCTTCAATCCATATTTTCATACCATATTAGAGTTTGTGAAGCTAAAATTATAGTTAATAATATCAAAGTAACTTTCCTATCCTTACACAAAAGGCTAATTTTGTACATAAGTAATACTGAAATCAATGCATAAATATCAATTTATAGAGCTGAAAAAATATGTATCCAAATGCACTCGCTAAAGCATAAGAACTTTTTTGCCCTAGAAATAATTTAAAAATCATCATTTACAAAGTCTTTTAACTTTTTCATTTGACCAACTTCAATCGGCCAGCCAAGTTTCCTAACAGTTTCATCACTTGGAACACAACCTTCTTTCTTCATTTGATCCATAATCCAAAAAGTTTTTCCAAGATCATATCTTTTGAAAAATGTGTCAAATAATATATTATATGTGATAACATCAAGAACTAAATCTTTTCTTTTCATCTCATTCAACATTGACAAAGCTATGTCAAGTTTGTTTTCCTTACAAAAATAAACAATCAATATATTATAGGTTACAACATTTGGGGCAATACCTACCACTTTTATTTCTACAAAATACTTCAAGGCCTTATCTATTTCACCACTTTTGAAATGGGCATCAATCAGACAATTATAAGTAACTGCATTATGAGTCAAGCCTTCATCTAGCATCTAATTCATGAGTACATGTGCTCTAAAAAAATATCCTACCTTGCACATACCATCAATGACTGTGTCGTATGTCACTTCATCAGATTTCAAATCCATTTCTTCCATCTCCTCTAGCATCTTTCCTACCATGTTCATGTCTCCCAATCTACAAAATGCACATATTAGTGTAGTATATAATTACATTGGCGAAATGTCCCCAGTCTTGCATCTCAAAAAGAAGGGTAAATGCTTCTTTTTCCCTGTTATTCTGACATAAAATAGCAATCAGAGTATTGTAGGTAACAACATTGGAGAGCATCCTTTTCTTAGCATCTCTTTGAACAACTTCTGAGCCTTTTCCATCTCATGTAATTCACATAGGCTGTGTATCGAAGAGTTATAAATACTTACATCTTGTTGTAAACCCTTTTTGGACATGTCATAGAAACAATCTCAAGCTTTGTGCATCTTGTCATCTTTGCACAGTCCATCAATAACTACACTAAATGTCACTTCGTCAGGAAAAGGACCAAACTCCATCATTTCTTCAAACAGATTGTAAGCTTTGTCTATTTTTCTATCCTTGCAAAAGCCATCTATCAGGGTTTTATAAGTATAGCTATTAAGAAAATGACCGTCTTTTATCACCTTAGCTAAGTCATTGGACTAACATTCCAATTTACCTTGATTAAAAAAACCATTATATTATTTGCAATTCTACATTATTATTGCAATCCACCTTCTGATTTCTTACACTATTGTTTCTGCCTGCATATATTTAATTTTACTCAGTTCCATGAGAACAGAACAGGGCCTTTGATATTATTTTCTCATATGAATTCCAAGAAGATTTGATATTCTTTTCTTATATGAATTCCAGTGAGGTCACTTTGTTAGTATGCTTCAAGTTGATTGTCGATTGTACTGGGTATACATTGGGCAATCATAAGACCACTTTTCAGTCTGAATGTCATTGCTAATCACCCACATTTATTTGTGTTAGCATCCAAATGTTGGGAATACACAAAAAGTTGAGGTATTTTATTTCAAATTCTTTATTATTAATTCACATCCTTTTTTCGCCCCCTGTCCAACAATATCTATCAATCATTCCGGATGCCTTAGATTGAAAGAACACTCACAATGTTGGACAGACACTAGATCAATAATAAATATACATTTTTTAAAAACAAGAAAGGTGACATTTCTCAATTGGGTGGATGGAAGAAAATATTTTATGAAACTTTTCTTGGTCTCTCAGAAAAAACCCATGATTTTAAAAAGGTCGGGACAGAGCAGCAACTGCAGGCATGATTGTTGGTGCTTAGTTGAAGGAAGATAGAATCAACAGTTAAGATTTGACATGTGAATGGGGATTCAAGAAAGGGTGTGAAAGTGGAAAGAGTCTGAGAAATGCTTACAAATACAATTGGAGCCCTGATGGGAAAGACTAATTACCCAATAGGGTTTTTGGAGACGCAAATGGCAAAAAAGAGAAGTTTGCCCTGATGATGAAAATGTACAGATAAAGCATATGCAGTGTCAGCATATTGATGAAAAATGTAAAAGGTGAATAGGGAAGAACATTAATAAGGGAAAATTGGTACCCTTGATTGAATCCATAAATCTCATGAACTCAATCATTGCCTCAAGAGAATTGGAGAAATTCCTAGGCAAGGAATTGAGCTTTGCCCGCCTCTTAGAAAGGGTTGTGTCTATTTGTCTCACAATTTCTGGCAGGGATTTTTTTTTATCCCAATGGCCTAGATCTACATTAGATTTTCTCCCAACACAATTATTCCCACCATGGATTTATCAATCTTTTAAAGATGTGTGTCTTTTCTGAAGAGCTCCCTCTTTATATGCCTTGCTCTGCAATTGATTCATTACTGGCATTCAAAGACATGAAAGGTGAGAGATTTGTTGGTAGGGGGAAATCCCTGAAAAGAAAACTACGAATTACTGGTATTCAAATACATGGAAGGTGAGAGAGTGGTTGGAGGGTAAGAGAGAGTTGTTGGGGGTAAATCCCCTAAGAGAAAACTATCAGCATATAGTTGCTTCCACTTGAATACCTCTGCAGGCTAGGTGATGATGTGCCATGAACCCTATTGCCCCCCCGCCCCCCACTTCAACTCCGATCACCAAACCCTCCTCTTAAAGTCCATTAAAGGCAGAAGCACTGATCTTCAAAAACATGGAAGGTGAGAAGAGCAAGCATTGATTGACATTTGAGTATGGTGAAACCTAGATATCACATTCCTTTCAAAAAGAAGCATATGGATTTCTTAACAACTTTTTTTATGGATCCATTTTGACATTCTGGAATGCCGTTAGAGACTAAAGTAGTTTCTCTGCTGCTCTACAGTTAAAATTACAACTGCATGTATACAGGTCCTATGTCAGAATATTTCCCAGGAAGGGATATTTATATTTGCTTCGGACCTAGAGGGAGAACATGAATGGTAGCTTTTCCAGTATTGTTAAGCAACGTTCTCTCAGGGACTCTATTTTGGACTGAACTTTAGTCAATAATTCTTTGTAAGGCTGCACTTCTCTCAACATTGAAAGAGTTCATTGTAGGACAATACTTAATATGGTAGGCTATTTAATATTTTTTGGCATGGTTTTCTTTATGTTATCTTTGCATTTAGCCACTTTTCTCCTTTGAAAGATATTCCAAAATGCAAAACAATCCACACACAACACACACTTAAAAAGGAAAAAAAGAAGCTTGATTAGAGCAGCTCACCCTCTCAACAATCAAGGTATGTAACACTTTCACTCATCCATCAATTCTCTTCAAAATAAACCAATCGATGTATACTATCCTGTTCAACTAGGTATTTATGAAGCCTGGTTTATTGAAAAATATGTGATTGTGTAGGGTATCCTTACATAATGTTGTGGAAAAACCTTCATGAACAAGGGGAAAAAAGAAGCAGCTCGATTAGACCAGCTCGCCCTCTCAACAATCAAGGTATGCAACACTTTCCTTCATCCATCAATTCTCTTCAACTCTCCAAATGGTCATGTACGATTCTTTCCTTTATATTGTTATGTTTGTAACTTGTAAGATGTTTCCAGTATGACAAGAATTGTTATAACAAAGTATAATATATAACTCTAATCTTATTGTTTGTTTGCAAGGGCTTGCATGTTACACAGGGGAATACATTACCCACAAAAGCACCAACTATTCCTAAAGCTCAAGTCGAGTTCCACTAAAATATTCTAAGTTATGGAAAATCCTTAATGAGCCAACTTTTATACATAAATAGGAAGATTATGATTAATTTTTACTATTTTCTTTTTGTGTTGCTTTCATTATAGAATTTTTGTAGTAAGTTATCGATTGGAATAGATCTGATTTGCTTGCATTAACATGCAAATTTTGCAATAATATTAAATAAGAAGCTCGATTAGAGAAACTTGCCCTCTCAACAATCAAGGTATGTAACACTTTCACTCATCCATCAATTATCTTCAAAATAAACCAATCGATGTATACTATCCTGTTCAATGAGGTATTTATGAAGTCTGATTTATTTAAAAATATGTGATCATGCAGGGTATCCTTACATAATGTTGTGGAAAAACCTTCATGAACAAGGGGAAAAAGAAGCAGCTCGATTAGACCAACTCGCCCTCTCAACAATCAAGGTATGCAACACTTTCATTCATCCATCAATTCTCTTCAACTCTCCAAATGGTCATGTACGATTCTTTCCTTTATATTGTTATGTTTGAAACTCGTAAGATGTTTCGTATAATATATAACTCTAATCTTATTGTTTGTTTGCAAGGGCTTGCATGAGGGGAATGCATCCTTAATGATAGATATGATTTGCTTTCATTAACATGCAACTTTTGCAATAATATTTGCACTGTAATATGTTTGAGAACTATTACATTTTAATTTATATCGAACTATAAATTTACCTTTTTATTGCAATTTTGAATTTCCCATTATATATTAACTATCGGCGTGACCATTGCACCTGACCTATGTGCAAGTGCTAGTTTATTTATGTTTGCATTCTCTTTAGGTTTGAAGTTGAATACTTGTGAATACATTTCCTACATGTAAATAAACATTTACCTTAATATCCCAACATTTCTATGAGCTTGTTAATTAAAAATTTGTTCTATCTATCATTCTATATATCTAAATTAATATTTTAAACAAGATCAAAGAAATCAAAAAGAATTATGCACTATGCCTAAAACTTAATTTTGTCATAGTGTTGATGTCATTAGATAATTCTCTAATATTTTGTGATCTGAAACTAGACAATCTACATAGAATTTTTCCTCTTATAAATCACACTTCAATCTTCCTAATACCAATATTAAAGACCTTGTGCAAGAAACATAAATTTTAATATGTTTGTGTGTCATCATGTATATGCATATGAATGTATAACTATGTATATATACATTTATACCATTGTGTTTGATAACTATGCATTCGAGAATTTTCTCTATGTAGGTTTGCATATGACTGTATACCTTTGAGTATGTATGTATATATGCTAAATAACCATTGTAAATGCTACTATATATATATATATATATATATATATATATGATTTTGCGCAATTCTCTGTCCTCAAATTGTCTACTGGCTCCGTCTCTTTATTTAGGTCCTATTATACAAAGAATTTTTCCAATGCTTTCCATAGGAAATGTTTTTATCGATAATTCTACAGATTTGCCCATAATCTGTGCACGAAATGTAATGATTAATTATTTATCCACTTATTAATTAAGAACTACAAATGAGCCCCAACACCTTTTATAGCTTTTTTGGAGGGAATTTGCAATTCAAAATTATAATATTTTTTCCCCTCGAAATTGTCATTTTGAAATAATAATAACGTTTCATACACAAAGCCACCTTTAAATAGGCATGCAACTTTTAATACATTTCATTACCTCTCCAATGAGCTAGTACACTAAGTAGTTCATTTCTGATTTCTCAACATTAGATCACATTAGTGAAATAGTAATTAATTATTTAATAACTCATCCAACCTGTGGAAAGCATTGAAACTGAATTGGAATCAAAATTTGATCACACTTGGATGCTACTAAAGATGTAGGATGATGATTGGAGCCAATCGCATCCCATAAAATGTCTTTTAGTGCAACCATGCCATAAGTATGGCTGTGCCCCATAAATAGAATTGCATATACTATTTTTTCACACTAGCCTATTCATATCTAATTTATCAATTTGATGCTTAAGAACACCTTTGAAGATATCACTAATTTGATGCTTAAGGACACCTTTGAATATATTCTATAATTTGATATGCTTGTTTCATTTGAGAAGTTATTTGGCACTAGAATGTTGAATTAGCTGTTATGAAAAAGTAGCTGTGATGGAAAAGTGATCCAAAAATAGGCATTTCCGTGATGGAAACAAAGCAGTGTTATTTGTGAGCTTGAATGCAGTTGAGAGGCAAAAACATCCAGGACTGCTTGGGTTCTGTGGCTGCATATTTACTCTGGGTTTCAATATTTTATCTTTGTTGTCTTGGCCAAGCATTCAGTGTTAATGTTCAAGTATAGGTGGTTTTGTAGTGTTTAGCTTTTAGAAGTTTCCATCATAAAATGTTTATCACTTGTCGAATTCTATGTTCACCCAAGAATTTTTACTGGTCTAGTTGGCCACGTGTTGTACAAGTGTTGAGTATAATATCAGA
>MU223136.1:2156575-2198020 GCA_018584345.1 Thuja plicata | reverse complement strand
TTTAAAAGACTGGTTTTAAAGTTAAACCTGAACTACGATGTCTCTACGAGTTACGTAGGCAAGGCCATCTATGATGAACCCTCGAGGCATTAGGTCTGGCCCTTAGGTCTTGTACTTTTGAGTTCTTCCTTGATCTTGCCACCCCTTACCAATATTTTACATATTTTGCATCTCTTTACGATACTAGTTTTAAAAACCTTATGATTGATTTAGCTAAGTTATTTATGTAGCTTATCTTACGATCTTGTATGTAATAAACTATGAATTTTATATCATGCATCTAGCTGTGTAGCCGTATATACAGGTGCAAGAAATAGAGAGGCAAGGAGAATATGATACACAGGAAAGAAAGTGAAGTTCAGGTATGCAGTTGCAAGTCATGTTGGTTATTTGAACATCGTAATAAGCTTTATAGTTTCATTTTCTAGATGTGTAAGTCAGAGGGGGCTTACAATAATAAATCATGTAATAATATATATTAATGCAAAGTAACACTTGAAGATAAATATCTAGACTAATCACCGATCAGGATGTCGTTGGTGATTACTCTGGATATTTATCTTCGGGTTTTTTTTTTAACATTCCATATTGGTCGAAGTTTCGACACACTTTGGTCGAAACCCTCACCAAGACTGGTCTACATATCGACCATTATGTGTCAAAATTTAGCGTCGTGGATTTGGCATCCTGGTCGGATGGCCAAACATTTCGACCGACATTGGTCGAATGTTCGACGCATAAACTTGGCAATTGCAAAAGTCAATTTCAACCAAGATTGGCGTAGAACATTCGCCCTTAACAAGGATGTGTCGCAATTTCGACTAGAAAAATAGCGACAAGACCATTTGTCGATCATTCCACCAATCTTGGTAGAAAATTTGACCAATTGTTTGTCGAAAACAGGTGCCAATTCTACTAGTGTATGTATATATATAATACACACACACACACACACACACACACACGTGTGTGTGTGTGTGTGTGTATATATGTATATATACATATATGTGTGTGTGTGTGTGTATTATTCTAGTAGCATTTACAATGGTTATTTAGCATACATACATACTGAAAGGTATATGTAGTCATATGCAAACCTACATAGAGAAAATTCTCAAATGCATAGTTATCAAACACAATGGTATAAATGTATATATACACAACTATACATTCATATGCATATACCTGATGGCACACAGGCATATTAAAATTTATGTTTCTTGCATAGGGTCTTTAATACCTAATGGATGCTAGAATATGGATAGCATTGGCTATAATGCAAAATTGCATGAAAGCTCCTTACATTATCACCATCGCTCCAATTCAATGGTACATATGAACTATAGGAATAATAATGGCACTTTTACAGATGGAAGTCTCTCTGGATTTCTGAGTAATTCTGATATTCAAATGGCTAGTATGCATAGTTGTTATGTCTACAAAGGAAACTTATATTAAGAGCGTATGGATTACAAACGGATTTCCTCTTATAAACACATGTTAAAGAGAAGTTTTAAATAATAGGAATAACATAAACAAAAAGATGAATCTGCTTACACATAGACAAGTAAACAAATACACATAATCTACCAATCGATTATCAATCTAATCATTCCATTTATTCAGATTACATCTAGCAATCGATTTAAAAATATATATTTGTTTATGTCAGCAAATCAACTCAAATTCAAGAATGATTACTATCTCCTTTGGCATATTAACAATGTTCTTAGCTGAAAGGAAAATGAGAAATGCAGATAGGGATCATGGACAGGGTGCACTAGAATCTCCACGACAATGGATTTAGCAACTATAACTAGCAAGAAATGGTAACTAAAAGTAATGAAAATAACGGGTGATGTTATAACACTATGATGGATCTCTAGACGAGGAAATTTAAAAAAACCAGGGAATATTTACAAAAAAGAAAAAGAAGCTCAGCTTAATACACTCTATATATGTAACAACTATCCACATAGTTGGCAAAGTGAGTATTCACTTCAATCATATACTTATCACATTTAAGAATAAATTAGAAAAGCCATGTATAAAAATGGACATGTAAAAGAGAGCCCATGACCTCAAATATCCCCATTTGTCCAGGGGTAACATATGAATTTTGTATTACATTGATCTGGACTACAAAATCTTGGGCATGACCGGAGGTTTTTTTCGCTCGATTATTTCCTACCGGTGTCCGCAATGAATGGAGCAATTTTGTATTATTCATTAATTAATTAATAAATTTCTCAGCTTCGACCTTTTACCGATCAAAAAAATAATTTAATCATTACATTTCATCATAATTAAATTAATTAATAAAAAATACCCTTTATTTAATATACTATTATTTTTACATAAATATCACAACTAATAAATAATAACTATTTTGACTATAAAAAACACAAATATCTAAATTTCTAAGATAAAAAGGCCCAATTTCACATGCCCAAAAATAGATAGTATACAAAATCGTTGTGTTTTCTAACACACCAAAGCCAAATAATACACACTATGCAAAACCTTCGTGTTTTTTAACATGCCCAATCTCATAAGAGCACACAAAATTGGCGTGTTTTGAAATGTATAGCAAAAAACCTTTTTCACAGTCCCAATCAAGAATGTCAAACTAGCATATATTGAAGGGTTGTCAATACATGCCTCGACACAAAACACACCAAAAAAAACATACCACCCACAAAACCTTTGTTTTTTGCCTCCAACATTACACAAATGAAGAGATGCACCATACTGAGTAGGGCAGGTATAAGAACAAGATATTTTTCTACATTATTTTCAAAACATGAATTTTTGTAGACTGTTTATTTTCAGAGCTATCACATATGGATAAGCATAACAAATCCCTGCATAAAACCCTAAACCCTATTTCACATTTCACCCAAACCAAAATGGCAAACTAGCAAAGTATTGTAAGGGCTTGATATATATACCTAAAAAGGGATGAAACTGTCATGGCTAACTAGACCACCAACAAATGCCCATGAACCCGCCTATGAATGAATGACACTACGATTACACAAAACATTAGGAGCCCCTCACAAGCGCTTGGAAAACAAAGTGTCGTTGCAAGTCAAAAATGCCCACAAAACTGAGGGTTTTTAAAAACTACTTACATATTAAATTCATTTCCCCAAACTCCACTGCCGAATATATCCTCCTCCAACCTCCATGAGATCAACTCCAACTAGCTCGACATCATATACCAATAAGCTTGATAAACAAACAGACTTCATGTAGGTTGCAACACATTTCAAATGTTAAAATGGGGGCAATAGTGTTTTTAAAATGTTAAAGCATGTTTTTGTTTGGTCACCATCGCAATGACCAATAATTTTTAGTTTTTAATTCGTTTTTTAAAAATTATTGGTGACATCAGACTGTCCGCCGAAAAAACCCTCACTGTCTCGCCCTCCATCTCCTCTTTTTTTTGTTGCCTACATCCCCTTGTTGCCTCCCATCGTTGTCTCCACTCTCCACGTTTTCCCATCATAAATGTGTGTCATGTTATGTCATGCATTATCATGCCATGAACATATCATTTTATGTGGAGAATAGCTAGAGGCCTGTTTCAACGACCCCCTGCCACATGAAATTTTTCATGATCATGCTGATGTACCTAAAGAACAAATGGAGGGCATGGATGATAAAAAAATGGTTGAATGCACATGGGCCATCATATTGATTTGAGAAAGTTATTTCTCAGTGCTAGGTTGAGCCACCTACCCTTCCATGAGGCTACTCTATTGGAATCTGTCTACCATGCCCTTACAAAGAAAAGAGGCCCTTACCTGAATGTTCATTCGGAAATAATCCAATTTTGAAACCCCAAAACATCTGCTAGTTAGGATTGTAACCAGAAACGTTAATTGAAGAACAAATAACACATTTATTGGAATTAATCTTTTGCCTGGATGTACGGGATTATCCATCAAGAATCTTCTTTGAGCTTCCAAATTCCTTACATTCAGTTGCCTCAAACAATTACGTGTTGTCAGCAAAGTCAAAAAAACAGAATGGATTCACTTCCCCAATCACCAATAAACTTTTTACGTCCCCAGCATTTTTTGTTGAATACAGAGACCTACCCAATGCCTTTGCAATCATCATGAAAAGATAAATTCCCTAGACGCAATAAAGATTCAAATCAGTATTTGTCCTTGGTCCATGATGACCAATTTACCATAGAATGGTGCTTTCTTTGTATTTCAATCCTAGAGTTGCTTCCTTCAAAATAACTTTTAACCTACAACAGACCTTACAAGTCTAAATTTATTATGGTAAATTCATAGCATATAGGAGTAAAATCCAAAGTAGAGTTCAATAATACAAATACGCATGAAATGCAAGCCATTGAGGTTCTTTATTTCCTCTTTACTGGCCAAGTATATGTTCATTCAGATCACTAGATTTCTCAAGTTTGTATGCAATAATTGAAAAATGCCGCCTCTAATCAAAGTACGGGATTATCCATCAAGGATCTTTGAGCTTCCAAATTCCTTACATTCAGTTGCCTCAAATAATTATGTGTTGTCAACAAAGTCAAAAAACAGAATGGATTCACTTCCCCAATCACCAATAAACATTTTACGTCCCCAGCATTTTTTTTTGAATATAGAGATCTACCCAATGCCTTTGCAATCATCATGGAAAGATAAATTCGCCTAGATGCAATAAAGATTCAAATCAGTATTTGTCCTTGGTCCATGATGACCAATTTACCATAGAATGGTGATTTCTTTGTATTTCAATCCTAGAGTTGCTTCCTTCAAAATAACTTTTAAGCTACAACAGACCTTACAACTCTAAATTTATTATGGTAAATTCATAGCATATAGGAGTAAAATCCAAAGTAGAGTTCAATAATACAAATCCGCCTGAAATGCAAGCCATTGAGGTTCTTTATTACCTCTTTACTGGCCAAGAATATGTTCATTCAGATCAATAGATTTCCTAAGTTTGTATGCAATAATTGAAAAATGCCGCCTCTAATCAAAGTCCTATATTTACCCAGAAATCAAAACAATGTGTAGAACAGGTCAATGAACAAGTGTATGATTCTCACTTTGCAAAACCTTATTAGGGCTGTTAACTCCTACAATGCAAGGGACTGAAATTATAGGCTACATTAAAAAAGGTAATCAATTAGCCCCACCTCTACTACCCAAATTATCGACTTGATTTTAGAATGTAAGTGTTCCTGGATAAGGGTTAGCATGTAATTCCTTCACTTTAGTGTGGCTTCTGAATTTGGGCAGATTTGCAAGCTTCGATTTCCTTTGAGCTTCGTCCTGAGGTCAAAATTCAAGGGTGCAAAATTTGAACTAAATGAAAACTAATTGGCATATAGGTTGGTCTTGACGTAAAAACAAGAGATAACCATATATATGCCAATTTTCAGTTTTTCTTGTTAGAAGCTTCAGGACTATTGAAGTGCTATTGATCTTTTCTAATTAATTGTAACTTTCAACGGGCTTATTTCCGAATTTCTAGATATTTGAATATTTAGCTAGCAGATTCTTAATTAGTTCCACATCAAAACAATCGATTTCACTTCCCATATGTACATATAAATATATGATATATCTGTACACTGTACAAATTTGCAAAAGTTTGAAATAAACCATGTTTGCCTTTTCCATAGCACAAATGACTGGCTTCCCCAGTTAAACTGCCAAGGTATAACAGGTGATGCTTACACCAAGATCCCACTGATCTTGCACCTGGCCTAGTTGCATTTTAGGTGTCAGCACTTCTGAACCCACTGCCACTTGACTATTATTGTAGATTTGGTCCCATATATTGAAACAATGGCACTTATACTGTGAATGCTGAAAAATATTCAATATTTAAATCTCCAACTGAAAAGATTCAATCAGATGCAGAATAAGGATATGCATTAGTAACTAGCAATATAGTACAGAAGATAGCAGGCTTTGCTACTTATTCTGCATGCATTAGGAATTTAGAAGACACCTACTGTACATTTTACTCAATTTATATCAACACTGACCCAATCTTCCTTACACATAAAAGACTTGACCTACATTTAAAAGGCTTTCATGGGGAATATTAAAAATGACACTATTTTCCCTGCATATCCTTCTAAGGAATGCATAGATATAATCAACTGCAATTTTCTTAATGAGACCAGATTCCCTCCTTGCTCTTACAACAGTATTTCCAAGGATATGTACCACCCCAGAATCCCTGCACTCGGCTAAAAATTGCAATTCATCTCTGTATGTTGGAGGTTGAGGAGCACTATAGCTAACACAGTAACCTGGTTGTTGATGTGGAGAAGATCTTTCAGAGATAATTGAATCATTAGATGAATCTGCTGATACCATGCCTAAAGTGATTGAATTTCCATTTGCTATGCAGAGACTAGGAGCATTTTGAGACAGCTGCTGTGACCCAAGGCTGTACTCCTCAGAATCTGAGAAACAATCCATCAGTGACTCATTCCTGATAAATTGGGACAGAGCATCCAAGAGCATTTTTTCAAAGTTGTCATCTTTCTTATGCAGATCTTTGTAACCATACCTTGCAATGCATCTGAACATGTGGAACTCATTGGGGCCAATGCGCCTTACAAGGAAACGTTCTTCAAGAGGAACAGTATTTACTGGCAGATACTTCACACAGACAAATACAACCACAGAGTGTATTGCAGGAAGATGAGTAACAAAATGGGAGAAGATGTGGGGCACTCCATTTGCAAGCTCTGTATATACGAGGCCAACCCCTGGAACTCTAACCAATCCAAGACTCGGGCCTAAACCCAGAATCCATGCCATAGAAACCTTGCTCTCCATTTCAAATTCATATCTTTTCAGTGTACCATAATGCCAGACATACATGATTATGAGGAATACACACGCAATCACAAGTGGAGCCCAACCTCCTTGGTCCACTTTGAACAAGACAGCTGAGAAGTATACAAGCTCAACAAACAAGAAGAACCCACAAAAAATCAGCACTAGAAGCCAGTTGCTGCGCCACACGATTAACATGATAAGCGCCATCAAAAGTGTTGTCACTAGCATAACACCTACAACTGCAGTACCTGTTTGTAAGCAACCCAATTGCTCGTTAAAATCATGATTATCATAGTCTTCACAAAAATACTTTGCCAAAAAACACATTCAAATACAGAATCATTCTCTGAAGCAAATACTCTGCTTGGACATCAATACTGCACAAATTAGGATCAAGGTCCTTTTTCAAAAATATTCAAAATAAGCTGCACATTAAGTTATTAGACTCACCAATATATGCCTGTATAAATAGTAAATCCCACATTTTCCCTTCATTATTAGTTTATAAGACATATACCTCTATACGATACTAGCAAAAAAGTTTCCACCTCTTCAATTTTGCCTGATATGGGAGAAGTCCTAAAATTCTTCAAATTTTATGATGTTATTTATCAAGAACTTGTCTGACAATGAATTTCTCTCCATTTTAAAAGTTGCTTTTTTTCAACTCTGGAAAGCTTGAGCTGCTCCAACTCTATTTTAATATTCTATCCACATGATGGATGATAAGAGATCAGATGGATTGTGGTTTCGAAACGCACATTCCAAGCATAGATTTCAATGTGTATGTATGTATGAATATGTTTTATGGTGTTTCCAGGACAAGGACAACTGAGGACTTCAGGATGCATTTCTGGAATGGTAAGGGATGGGAGACCTTTTTCTAGGGACAGCAAGGGATGGTGATTGAAAAAATGGAAAATTAAAAATACAGAAATTTTAAATTATTCATATATAAGGCATTCATCAAATCTATTATGGAACCATATTAAATAACATTAGAGCTGATATAAGAAATTATGTGAGAGTCAACAAACCAATTAACAAAATTTAATTGCTTCCATTGTCAATGTTATTAGGTAAACTGTTACAATTAATAGTCTTAGAAATGCTAGCTAGCATCCCAACAGTTTACACAGTGAGTGAAGCATCAGCTTGTGTTAGTGTATAATGTCCCCTAATGGGACATACTCTAAATTGCCCTAGTCTTCCCAAAGAAGGTATGGACTATATTTAGTTACAAATTATCAACTTTATATATCGATTTAGAGCCACAATATTTGATAAATTTATAAGCTGTTGTTTGATATATTAATTCTGAGTATGTAATATTTCGTTTGATCGAATGCTGATTACTTCTTCAATCTTCATTCTGTTCTTCTCTTTTCTGCTATATATACTTCAATCCCTCGTTATGTTCCTCGATGTCAATTTCCTTGAATGGTTTTATCACTGTTGTTGTTCTTCTCTGCTTTGATATTAATTAGATCACCTACCTTGGTCGATTGCTTGAATTATTGTTCTAATTCAATGCTATGGAATTACTAATGTTTTATTTTGTTCTCACTTGCTGTCATCTCCCATTGTGGCCCTCTATTTGTATCTTATCATTCTCTTTAAGTAAGGCATCCTTGGGAAAAGGCTGTCTTTTCATAAGGAGGTGTGTCTCCTTGAATCTATCCTTAGTGATGCCTCTTCTTAATTAATAGTTATCATTAATGATTCCTATAACTGCACCTCCTCTTAATGGAATTGATTATCACTGCTTGTGATATATAATCACTGTCTGTCCCTGCAATATTAGTCTAAAAAATAATAACTTAGTTTCCTTCCTTTACTCGAGCGAGTAATCCTTAATTAAAACCACTGCTACTTAATATTGTTGCTTGCTTTCCATTTTCTAATCGTTGTCTCTGGTTTATTTACTAATCACTGCTTAGGGTGTTCTAATCGCTGCTGTCTGCTCTTTATTTAGATAATTTCTCTTTATCTTGATTATTTCTGCTGCTCAATGCCCTTCCCCTTTTAACCTCCATCTTAGCATCTACTTATACCCTTCTGTTGCCAAGGGATGCAATTCTTGGAGGGACAACTTCTTGAGAGGAAGGTGACTTTTCGTAGGGGCGGGCACTGCTGATAATTATATTTGCTTAGCTAATTGGCCCTGTTCTCAACAATTTACTCTCTCAAAAATTAGGTCGGTCCTCCTTGATCACCCCAAAAATTAATGATTTATATCTTGGGTCGGCCCCCTTACATTTCTTTAGTCATTAATACTTAATTATATATGAATCTGTGACTAGATTTAAGTGTTGCAACTAGGGTTTAGGGCCTCTGTGACTAGGGTTTTAAACTGCTGCAACCAGGGGGCATGACTGGATTATGAGTAGAAAGATGGGCTTACGCCCACTTTCTAGCTTAAAATGGATTATGAGCAAAGAGATTGGGGTAAGGGCCACTTGGAAATGGATTATGAGCAGAAAGATGGGGTTAGGCCCACTTTAAGGCTCAAAATGTATTATAGGCAGAAGATGGGGTTAGGCCCACTTTCAGGGTCGAAATGTATTATGAGCAGAAAGATGGGGTTAGGCCCACTTTTTGGCTCGAAATTGATTATGAGCAAAAAGATTGAGGTTAGGCCCACTTTGTGGCTCGAAATGGATTATGAGCGGAAAGATGGGGTTGGGCCCACTTTCTAGCTCGAAATTGATTATGAGCAGAAAGATTGGGGTTAGGCTCACTTTCTTGCTCGAAATGGAGTATGAGCAAAAAGATGGGGTTAGGCCCACTTTCTAGCTCAAAATGGAATATGAGTAGAAAGATTGAGGTTAGGCCCACTTTCTCGCTCAAAAAGGACTATGAGCAGCAAGATTGGGGTTAGGCTTACATTCTAGCTCGAAATGGATTATGAGAGCAAGATTGGGGCCATGCCCACTTTCTGGCTCGAAATAGATTATGAGCAGCAAGTTGGGAAGGGATCTAACATTACATGTATTTATGTGTATGCCCCATGTCTACATATATTCAGGTGTATACTTCGTGTCTTTATGTGTATGTTCTGTGTCTGCATATATTCATGTGTGTACTTCGTGCTTTTATGTGTATGCTCCGTGTTTGGTTCATGTCTGATGTGTTTTCAATAAGGAGAGGATCAATCTCAAGATCATTACCTACAATCCTCTCTAGAGGCTTACTGCATGGTTGACTTGGGAGATGATGTTATTAAAGATTGAACCAAATATTGTCTTGTTATTAATGTTGTTATAATGTACAAATTGAATGTGAACAGTATTATATTTTTAATATTGTCATGATTCATTAATCATTAATGATTCTAACATGTATTTGAAGAGATTATATAGTGTGCAGGTAAAGAAATCAGGGTAATCCCCAAAAGGGGACATTACAAGTGATTTATGTGATCAATTTTCATTAAAAGAAAATTGCAAAGGTCAAGCCATCTTCCCATCAATGAACAAACTTAATCATCCCAATTTAAATTTTGCTTGAGGACAAGAAATCTAGGGAAGAGCAGACTGTCATGCCCCCGTGGTCACAGCAGTTTAAAACCCTAGTCACAGCAGCCCTAAACACCAGTCACAATATTTTAACCTAGTCACAGATATAAATAATTAAGTATGAATGATTAAACAAATGTAAGGGGGCCGACACAGGATAAAAAATAATTAATACTTGGGGTGATCATGGAGGGCCGACCTGGTTTTGAGAGAGTAAATTGTTGAGAAGAGAGCTGACTAAGCTAAGCAAATATATTATCAGCACTGGTTGACCCCTATGAAAGGTCACCTTCCTCTTAACAAGTCGTCACTCCTAGAGTTGCACCCTTGGCAATGGCAGGCTATAAATAGATGCCAAGATGGGAGGTTTAAAGGGGAAGGGCATTCAACATCAGAAATAATCAAGATAAAGAAAATATTATCTAAATAAAGAGCTAAGAGCGGAGATTTGAACACCCTAACCAACGATCAGTAAATAAATCAGAGACAACGATTAGAATATGCAAAGCAAGCAGCAATTAATATTAATAGCAGTGGTTTTAATTAAGGATTACTCACTAGAGTAAAGGAAAGAAATTAAGTTATTAGTTTAGACTAATATTGCAGGAACAGATAGTGACTATATATCACAAGCAGTGATAATCAATTCCAGTATGAGGAGGTGCAGTTAAATAAATCATTAATGATAACTATTAATTAAGAAGAGGCATCACTAAAGACAGATTCAAGGAGACACGCCCCCTTATGAAAAAACAGATTTTCCAAAGGACGCCTTACTTCAAGAGAATGATAAGATACAAATAGAGGGGACCACGATGGGAGATGACAGCAAGTGAGAACATACATAAAACATCAGTAATTCTGTAGCATTGAATTGGAATAATAATTCAAACAATCGATCAAGGAAGGTCATCTAATTAACATTGAAGCATAGAAGAACAGCAGCAGCAATTGAACCATTCGAGGAAAAGTGGCATCAAGGAACATAAGGAGGGATTGAAGTATATACAGCAGAAAAGAGAAGAACAGAAAGAAGGTCGAAGAAGTAATCAACATTTGATCAAACAAATGATTACATACTCAGAATTAATATATCAAACAACAGCTTATATATTTATCAAATATTGTGGCTCTAAATCGAGATATAAAGTTGATAATTTGCAATCTTAAATATAGTTTATACCTTATTTGGGAATACTAGGGCAATTTAGAGTAAGTCCTGATAGGGGACATTATTTTGTGTGCTCCAGCCCTAACAGAAATATAACCTCCGACTCAACTATACTATTTCCTATCACGCTTGGTCGATAATCTCTCATAATTGTTTTTACCTAAAGATGGATCCATCAGAAGGATCTGAAAAGTTTGCAGAACAAAGTTCCTACACCGTTGACGCCAGAAGCCTTTAACATTACAGAACACTGTAAAAAAGACAACCTGAAAACTAAAAATAATTATCTATTATCTGTTGTCATTTCTAATCTAGTGTGAAATTCTTCAGGTTTGTCCTATTTTTATTCTTTTCTAACATGCATGGTTGTAGAAAAAAATTATATCCATAGAAGTTCGGGTAATAATTGGAGGTATATATTTATATTTCCATTTTGTCTTAACTTCTTATTCTTTTCTAACATCCATGGTTGTAAAAAAAACTATATCCATAGAAGTTTGGGTAATAATTGGAGGTATATATTTATATTTCCATTTTGTCTTAACTTCTTAAGTGATTGCAAACTAGCCAAATCACAAGTGCATGCTCACAATGAGAATCTTATAATGACTATTTAAGAAATCATTCACTCATTATTGGTTATATGTTACAATATGCATCTGATATTTTAAGTTGTGGTGTCCAAAGGTCAGTTCTCAATATTCCAATTTCCTATTGCATGTAACACCAAATCTACATAAATAATCTTGCGCCAAGACTACAAACAACCATCAAACTGGTTTTAATGCAGCAGAATTGTCAACTATGGTCCTTTTTTTTCCTTACTTTTCTTTTGTTTTGCTTCCTTTCTTCTGTGTTTTTTTTCAATTTCTGATTTTTTTGCTTGCTGGGCCATAGGGAACAGCTGCCCATCCCCTGTCAAGTTTTGCCCATTTCTAGGATGTCCCCTCCTTTTGTCCTGATTGTGGACAGCCCTGTGGATGTTTCCTAGCCATCCCTGTACCCCAAAACATCCCAAGAACAGAAACGGCAGGAAAATCCCGGGGAAGGCTTCCACATGTAACATAGTATAATACATATACACACAAGTATGCATATATGTCAGTATGTACATACATACGTGTGTGTGTGCAGATGTGTATGCGTGTGTGCTTTTATAATATATAATTAAGTAAATTAATACATTGCAATGGCGTTGTTGTAACAGGCCACAAGATGTAGCACAGTGAAAAGATTACATATACCAATGCTTACAAAAAAAGGGTTATAACACCAAATGTTACTAAAAAAGACACAATACAGTATCTACTCTTGTAGACATATAACATAGCTGCGAAAAAATGGCCTAGTTGCCAGCCCCAGTCTATTGTGCAGACATTTATATGATTCCCACCAGTCTGGGTCATTGTTTGGTATTATGGCAGTTTATGCCAGTAAAGTGCACAAATTAAAGATTGAGATCACTAGAGAAAGCAGAAGAGACACCAGAAAATTGTGAGATTAATTATCCAAGGTGATAGATGCAGGAGAATAGATAAACATTTTTTTACCATCAGGAGAAAATGCTTAAGACTCAAGATAACACAAAAACATGTTTGACTTAAAGGGAAGGTAGGCACTGGTGAAATGGATCTGAGCTGTATAGAGTAGCTTGAGATGGATATCACTCATGTTTATTACAGAATGGGCCACATGAGTATCTTTTGGAGTATGTCATTTAAAGAGAAAATATTTACCATCTAATCATGAGAGAAGTTCCACCACATAATAATCCAAATCCAATTGAAGACTCTTGTAGTCATACAACTTAAGCCTAAATGCTAACCTCTTATAGTGAGATTGCAGATCTGCCTAAGACTTTCTTTTCATGTTTGTGTCTGAAAAGAAGAAATAGAGTAGTAACATTGTAGGAGAACCCAAGACTTAAATCCTAGAAAATTCTAAACTAACAATCACGAACAAACAATAAATAAGAACTTCGGAGAAATATAAGAGCGAAATGTACTCTGCAAGGGTGTGAAATGGTACAAAGTTTAAACTATTCCATCCTGTCAATATATTGATGGGGAATTCAACACATCTTTTTTCTTTCTGGGAACAATTCTTGAAATTGAATGATTGTAATATGTATTAAACATTCTTAAACAGCTCATTTTCATCGCACATTGCATCACACTTTAAGAAAGCATTACTAATCTCTTCAACTGCTTGTAGGACATAATTGTTTGACTTGAATGTGGATTCAACCTAGAATATTACAAATGAAAAGTGGTGTCTTCACTTGTCACAAAAGTGCATCATAAATTGTTAACTTCTTACCAAATTTATAAAATGCTATAGAGCTTAGCAGCTTTGTAACATGATAGGTCATGATTTGAGACAACATTAAGATGTCAACATGATAGGGCTTGAGCTAGCATATTACAAATGAGAAAGCGGTGTCGACACTTGTATGTCACAAAAGTGGATCAGAAATATTTAGCTTCTTACCACATTTATAAAATGATATAGAACTTAGCAGCTTTAGCACATCATAGGTCATGATTTGAGACACATTTAGATGCCAATGTAGGTTACATCTTAAGAAACCAAATAATTCATTCTGATTGCTTGGGATTGCATGGAACACATGTTGGTGTAATTATATAAATGCGCCTTACATTAAGTTCACTAAGTCAATTTCATTTATTATTTTAAGGAAATTAGGAAATAAGAGAACATGTCAACTCCCTTGATTGATGGGATTCTTTGTCACCTCTACTTCATTCACTCCTTGGTTGACAACATCTCCCTTGTCAAGGTGAATTCATTGGACACCTCTACTTCTATAGTGTAGTCAATCCTCTAGTTCACTGCCCCTTTGAGACGCTTGTCATCCTAACTTGTACCTGCCTGGAGTCTATATATTGCAGTCCATTTTCTTTGTTCTATACATTGATCCATGAATACAGATATTGGAATGTTGTTATTTTCATCTTGTTTGCATTTAAACTAGTGTCATCTTCTTGTTATTGTTCTTAGGGACATTTTGTATTGCAACTTTATTAAATTTTACATGATATTGGAGCAAGGGAATTTAGATGCAAAATAGTTCAATCTAGGCTATTATCTTCAGCTTCTTTCACCTGTACAGTCTATATTCTTTTGGATTGGATGTTTTTCAAATGACTAATTTTAGAAGGCATTTTAGGGCTTTGAAAAGATCATTCCGTGCATTGAAAAAAGTCAAGTTAGACAAAATAGGCTTTCATTTATCCTCATCAAGACATCATGAAATCAATTTAGCAAAAATTTTCCGATGGGAATTTGGTTTGAATTTGCATTTTGCAGGCAGCTCACTTGTCAGAGCGCTTTAGCACAAAACAGTCATTTTTATTGTGTACAAAGTGACCAAAAACTATAAATCAACTACCAATTTTCCAAATTTGAAGCAGGACAACCAAAGGCAAAAATCAAGGTCATACATGTGCCTACACGAGTCTAACATAGTTTTTTTTAAACTTTCCTACTCTTTGTATTTTGAACATTGTTCGAAAACAAAAAACAAATGAGTTTTTTTAATAGAGCTAAAGCACATACACCAAATGGGTACATAATACTTGTCGTGGACAAGGCTATTCAAGGCTGGGATGTAATGTCCCCTTTTGGGATTTACCTGGATTCAGTCCTGAAACAACAAATCAAACTCAAGAGGAGAAATGTATTATCCTCAGTAACATAAACTTGTAATAAAATTGCCAACTTTGAAGTCCCTTATTCGAATTATTTCCGATTTAGGATCTGCACACATCATTAATCTCTAGAAACTTCTATTAGTACATGAATAAATATTTATAAACCATAATGGCATTTAATTCCATAATTCTATCATTAATATCTAATTCCACATCAATATCATTTTGAGCAAGCACATTTCTATAGTCAATCGTATTAGAATGCATTAGTGTAATGTCTCATTTTTAGCTCACCATGGTTGGTGGTTTGGATTAGCCTATCAGTGGCCCTTGTAGGATAAGTCAGTTGGTTAGAGGGTCCCGATTAGCAATTCAGTGGGCCAATTCCCTTTCGGAGGTCAGAGGTGTTCAGGATTGCTCTTTGTTTGGGTCAGTTTGGTACACTTCCAATTTATAGTAAGTCATTTATCCGGCATTTCTATATTTGGCAGGGCACCTTGACCGGCCTCAGTTGCAGTGATGACCCTTGGAATCTTTGTTGATCAAGTATTCAAGGATTTGCTAATTATAGCAAATCAAGGGTTAATAGAGGTGGACCCTTACTATTTTTAGTAAGGTAGTCGAATGTACAGTGGATGCAGTGGTTGACTCCCTGGTTCAGGCGGAACTGAAGAATAATGAGTATTCATGGAGTTATGTTGTTTTAATTATTAATAAAGTAATAATTATTCATTTATGGCACATTATAAAATAAGGTTATATTTGCACTTTATGACTTGAGGGGTCTTTAGTCATTAAAAGGGGGCCATTTTATAATTAATTGTTGAGGCGCCAAAACCAAGGAGTTTATGAATTAATATTATAAAGTCAATTCAAAGCAATGTAATAAGTCATTAATGTGACTTATTTGACAAGCCTCTTGAATCGAACCTCTTGAAGGAATTATAAAAAGGGCAAAGAGCAAATCGATTTCATGGTGATTGGATGAATTTTGTTTGTATTTGGAGAAGTCTGGAGAAAATCCAAGGGTTTCAGCTTGGCTTGGGGAATTGTGAATTCTACAAGCTTTCAGCACTTTTGAGTTGTAATACCCAATGAAATTGTGCAACTGAAGAATGGCTTCAACCAGGAGTCATCAATGAGCTACAATTGTTGAATTTGCTGAGGGATGGTTTCAGAATTTGTGAAGTTTATCAGCAAATATAGATTATAAGTGCCCAGCAGCAATTGGCATGGCTCAAGAGGTTGTATTTAATTCCATTGCTGGCAGTCGTACTTCATTTCTTTAGCCGTGGGACCTTGTTCACACGTGATTCACCAGGAATTGGCGTTAGGGCTTTAAGAAGAAAATCGATCATTGTTGGGGCTTCCCTATTCATTCAGCTATTGCGTTTGGTGTTTCAATGAATTGTGTGAGAGTTTGAATGTTGACTGTTGGTATAAACAATCTGCTGCGTTGGAGAAATCAGGTTCCTCTTACATTTGCAATTAGATTTAGTGTTGTTATCAAGCATTAGCTTCATTGTAAATTGTCTAGATTTGCAAATAAGAATTCCAGTTCATGGTGCATAGCAATTCTATTCTAGTTCATTTATTTTTTATTATTTTCAAAAAGCAATATTCTGAAAATTCAAAAAGAAACACAAAAATTCAAAACAAAAAACATTTCCAGCAGTGATTGTCAAAGTTAGAACCACAGGGGGTTCTTACAGTGGTTTCCTATCATCCTACTGGGGGTTCTTACAGTGGTTTCCTAGCTTCCTCAGTTGAAGTTAGAGTAACCAGTACACTTGTTTTGTTTTAGTATGGGTAAAACGAAGCCTATACAGGATCTCATGCCAAAGCTCATGCAGGCCTTTCAAAATTATGATAAGAATTTATCAAAGCTTCTACAACATTTCGAGATCTTGGATCCTTTGTTTGCAAAGAAAAGGGAAGCAAACACTAATACAAATAATCTTATCAGTTCAAAGAAAATAATGGAAAAGAAAGTGAGTTTTGAGGAGAGTGTTGACATTATTAGCACTCAAGAAGTTGTTATCAGTCACAATAAAAATTCTGATTTCTATGACAGCAGCCCTTTGCTTGAGTGTAATGATGGTGTTGACATCATGGCAAGTGCAGAAGATGTTGTGGGATTCACCTATGACAATTCAGATTTTAATGACAGCAATGAGTTATGTTTGCATCAGCATGAGACAACAGAGATTTCACATGTGGATGCAATTTATGATGAAGATTCATGCCACAATGAGTCTGATTTTTCACATGAGACCTTAGAAAATGAATCAGAAAATTCACTTATTGGCAATGAGTCCCAAGATCATTTTTCTGATGGACTTGCAGATACATTGGAAGCATGTAAGAACCCTTTGTAGATTCAAACTTTGATCACCGCTGCAAATGTCTTTGGTTTTATTTTGATTTTTGCTTGATGAGTAAATACAACAATGCATGAACAAATAAATAATAAAGCCTAATCAAAATCGAACTCTTCCAGTTACTTTTATTTTTAGCTTGTGAAAGATAAACTATTTACAATGAGAACCTAATAGCAAACAAGATACACAAATGCAACTATATAAGAACCTGGAGAAATTAACTGTAGCTGCTGGTAATTGTATTGTGGAATAGCTGCAAATTAAGCCAAGAGATAATTGGCGCTGAAGATGGTATACTAAGGATGTGACGCCAAATACCAACTACAATCCGTTACCCCTGTGGTTTACAACTGCGATGTGTTGTGGGAATTCTTCTTGGAATGACTGCAGCTTTAAATAGTCCTCACGCAGTCCTTTGAAATAGAAGATCGAACACACTATTAGCCGTCACCAGCTCTGCAAATTCCTTCTCCCAAAAATGCATACACAACACCACAACAATCTCCAATTAGAGCAAACTCGGCCACTATGTGTAGCCGCAGATGGGTGCACAATTCACCGGCCTTAATCCGATTCAAAGTGCTGAATACTGAGAAGAATGTACAATTCCTCCAGCAAGAAATCTGAAGCCCTTGTCAAAGCTCCTTTCACAAAAGCAATGAAAATTCACAAGCATAGAGAGATGGTTCGATTTTCGAAACAAACATTATATATTTCTTCCAAGTCCCATCGAACCAAAAGCTTCAACAAGACTCCTCGCATAGCTTAAGCATTTTAAGCATTACTCCATTCAAGCTTTGAAATATTTGAAATATTATAAACGATTATAAGCCCCCTCATTAAGTTGGCGCCACGATATAAGTTATTCAAATGATAATTTAATAAAATTTAATAAACTTGGTCACTTATAATAAACTTAGAATATCATTATTAATTAAGTATAACCACTTAATTAATAGTCACTAAATTAATAGGACATCCATCAAATTAACCAAAGTGACCAATCCATCACTGTCAAAGCCAACACCTGAACGTCCTGCCAATAATAGCATCTAACCATCCAATGACTTACTGTAAATAATAAGTCTTGAAATGCAATAAATAAAATCAAATAACACAAATGACGGGGAATGTCACCACCACTAAATGCAACTAACTGGCCAGAGACCCTCAAATCAGAACATCAACCCACGAGGGTCGCAATGATGGGCTAACATCACCAAACTCTGACTCCTACTAAAAAGGGGACATTACAAAGCGGAGGTGTGCGAAGAGATTGTCAAAACAACAGCTGCTTCCACTTTTCCAGTTGAGTCATCTTTTGAGGTACATAGCAGCAATACCTTGGTTGATGATGTGTGCGCTGATGATAGCACACATGATGTTGTTGGTCATGAGGTGAGCATTGCAGATACAGCCTCATATCACAGTGCAGACTTTGATTAAGAAAGCTTGCATGGGGGTCATGAATTTCAGAGACATCATTTGGTTGGGCAACTTAAGGTCAATGATAGCATGATCGCCACAACCATAGAGCACTTTGGTGTTGCTCGTCAGATGTTGGCTACCTATGGTTGGAGCACTCCTATGTCAGATGAGCACGGTGATAGTGGCCTTTCCCTTACACAGTTTCATACACTTCGAGAAGCCATTGAAATAATGAAACTAAACTATTTACAGTTATTGGCTGACAAAGACTATCTTCTCGAGTGGGATTGCACTTGCTATGATGCGTTGAGGGGAAAGGAAGAGGAGGTAGATGAGCTCACCCATGAGCTGGGAGTGACTAGGGATTCGTTGGAGAGAGCACTATTGGCCCTTCAGAAGTCACAGTCAAGGTTAGAGGAGCTTACCGTGGAGTTGAGTTTGGCACAGTCTTCACCAACTACAGATACAGTTTAGCACTCTACAGTGGCAGTTGGTGATGACCTTATGTCCACGGACTATGGTTGTGAGCAGGTTGAGGATGTGGCCACACTTACAACAGTTACAGGTGCAGTTGATATAGTTGGGATGAGTGCATTTGTTGAGAGCAACAGAGAACCATATGTTGCACTAGGAATAAAAATGTCATTTACATGTAGAGTGGGTTTAGAATCCCATTTCAAAATTTCACATCATTTTGATGAGATTTTGGTATAGTTTTTAATGGTTTTCTAATGTAATGGTGGACTTTTTTAGTCCAGTTGCATATCTTTCATTTAAACTATAATTACATGTAGATTTTGAAAAGGCATTTTTATTCTCAATAAAATGGAGTTTTTGGACAATTTTGCATATCATCACTTGTGTAAATTGCTACCTTTAATATCCATTTTATATCTAAGTATGTGTATGTGGGGTTTTTATATGCAAATACATATTAAAGGTTCATTTTTATAAACCTCCATATTGAAGGAATAAACGGCGAAATCTAACCCAAGTGCATATGCATTTCTTTCCACGAAGTTCGTTTATAAGTCTTCATTTGTTGAGTGGCGAATTCCAACCCAACTACATGTTATTTCAGAGATATGTATTTGATGTTTAAAAACCCGTTATGACTTCACATGGTGGCATTTTTCGAAGAAAATGCATATTTTGAAACATGCAAGACATGGCATGTAGTTACCTTCATAAAACCCGTTATGACTTCCTTGGGTGGCAATTTTTGATACAAATGCATGCTATTCAAAAACATGTATTTAACTTCAAAAAGGGCATTTTAAGTGGGTGGTGAATTCTAAAGGGAATGCATATGTTTTAATCATAGATTAAAATATGGCAGATATATCGTCGATAAGTAAACTTATCGCGATAAGTTGGAGGTTGCGATAAAACACGTAAATTTATTGCAGAGTACATATCGCAGATAAGTTTCAAACTTATCGCCGAAAAAACATCAACTTATCGCCAAAATATCGACGATATTTCGCCAAAATATCTGGCCACAGTCTGCTAATAGGGACTGACGGCCCAAATAGCAGTTATTTCACATTTTCTTGTTTGCAAATTAGTGTTTGGGAGAGGAAAAAAGGGTTTGAAGGGGAAAAATGTGATTTGTAGTGTTTTAGAGCAATTTGCAAAAAAATGCATTTCAAATTAAATTTAAGCAATTTATTAAGTTCCCGATATTTTTGCCGATAAGTTGCCGATTTATCTCCGATATTTTCCCAATACTTTTTTCTTGCCCTTGGCGATAAGTTGCTGATAACAATATTTTGAACTATGGTTTTAATGCCGTTGCAATTGTTGCCATAAAACCCGTTTTATATAGATAAGGAGTAAGTGGCAAACTTCAGACCAAGTGCATATGCGTTTAAACTCAAGAAGTACGTCATTACTCATCAGAGTTTTGAGTGGCGATTTTTTTTGGGACTGCAAACACATGTGATTGGGTTTGAAAAGCCTGTTTTTATCTCCTCCATGTGATTTATGGTCGCTCCCTTGGGCGGCGATTTTGGATGCGTTTGCATGTTTTCAAGCTTATGCAAACTCTTGAAAACAGCCCGTCTGGAGGCATTTTTGCTGAAAGTGGCTCATTAAGGGAAGATTTATGGATTGAATCTCAAGCGTTTTGCCTTGAAGGAGGATTCTAGGGTAAGGATTTCGTTTCAGTTTGTTCTTCATCTATTTTAAATCATTTTTATGACCTAGGTGCCTTTTTTTATTGCCATTGCATAATGCATTTGATTTGGTCAAGGTTGTTGCTATATTTGTGCATTTTGTTTCTCCAATCATTCAACACTTGGCAACCAATGGATCTTGACTCCAAAATGCATTAATCTCAAGAGGATTGAGTCAAGATTCGAAGTCTATATAATCCTCTTCTTGCACTCTTTTCTAAATCCGAAAACCTCTTGGATTTGATTCAGATTTTGGCTCAAGTTTTTGGTAAATATTTCTACTCTTGTTTTTGGTGAGAGGAGGTAAGTCTTCTTGTGTTTATGTAGAGTTTTTTGTGCATTTTTAATTCTTCTTTGTATATGTAAATCTTTCATTTCTCTTTTATATTTGCATGTTTGTATTGTTTTAGTTTGTATTTTTTGTCTTCGGTCTTCACTTCTTTAAGATGCATATGCAGAGACTTCATCTATCTTGCATATGCAGTCGGGACTAAAAACCCCTTTCTTGTAATGAGATACGGCAAAAAGAAAAGGAAAAGAGCCAAGTCTCTCCCAATATGCAATGTAGACCAAAAAGCCCACCTCCATGCTTATATCTCAAAGAAGAATGACTTGTAATGAGACATAAATATCTCACTTATAAGTAAACAAACCAATTTCCCAAAATGCAAAGTGAACGGAAAAGCCCACTTCATCCTTTATTAGGCTTTGCATGAGTTGCAAATGTTTCCTATAAAAACACCATCATGTATATAATCCATCTTGCATATCATTTACCATTTTGAAGCTTGCTGTCCGCATATGTACTGCTCCTAGAAAAACCTGTTTTTGGTCTTGTTGTCACCTATTCACACCTTGCCCATTGTAAATGGGACCCCCTTGTTCTTTTCGTTCGTTTGGCTCCTCTTGGTTTATCTTCTCAGTAGCTCTAATGGTAGTCTCTTAGGTTCACGTGTTCCAAGTGAGAGATGATAAATTGATCCAAGCCCTAGGAATGAGTTTGAATGATTAGGTCTGAAGAATTTGACCTACATGCCCGATTGCACTAAAAGATCACAGAAAGTATAAAATCAGTAAGTGTGGAGGGTTCATGATTCTTAAAGTGAAAAGTTGAGGAATTTGGCAAATGGTTGGATCCACGAAATTGGGATTTTGTCATTATGGGGGGATCTGTCGTCTAACTTCGTATGCATCCAAGTTAAGCACGCATAATCAAACCCTCATTGCCAATGATGATAAGATCAAGATTCACCATAAGCTAGAGTTGCACCCGTGTGCACCTAGACGTCTTTGTTTGAATATGAGGTCCATGCCCATGTCTAATTGATCTTTTGAAAGAAGCATTTGATATCCATTTGATAATATTGGAGAATACCAAAATTTTAAAGGGGGGGAAATTTTAAAGGGGGGGCACCTCAAGCATTCCATTTCAAATCAGAAGAAAAGAGAAACATGAAGGCTTCAACTACCAATAGCCGCAAATACCATAGAATTGGAGAAAGAGTTCAAATTTTACCATCATACCTGAACAGAGACTATTCTAATGTTTAAGAGAAATGATCTGACTTCAATGCCGACATCTCTAAGGGTTACCTCAGTGGAAAAGTAAATTGAATTGTCTCTAGTATTTGAATATAAAGTATCACCACTCCTAATTTGTGCTAAATCGCCCTACCTACGGGAAGTCTTAGAAATATTAGCATCCATGAAAGGTCTCCATAAGTGCCAAAGTGCAAGAGCAAAGGAATTTTCCCAAATCAAAAAAATCCACAACCTAGCTCAAATCGTGCTTAAGCGCATTTCTAACTGAATCAAGGAATTTATAAAATGAGAATAGTTTGGCATGCCTTCCAAAATGCGCTCAGCACAAAATTAAGTCAGTGGGGGGAATATGTTTGAAATGAAAGAACCCACAAGGTGTTGAAAATTGCGCTCAACGCGAAACCCATGGGGTTGAGGAACATTGCGAAATAAATTGTCCATGGTGGGGCCTAAAGTGCGCTCAAGCACATATTACCATTAGTCATAAAATGTTTTAAAGGGAAAACACAAAAAAGAGGCTAAATCATCTGATGAAAACAAAATAGCGCTTGAAGGCGTTGCTTTGTCCAAGCCGAGCTTCAAATAATACATGCAGAGGCACTACTCCATAAATGTTGCTGGAAAATATCACAAAGGCCAAGACTCCCGAATAAGCCTCAAATTGCACACAGATATGCTCAGGAATGACCCAAAATCTTAAAATCTTTTTAGGAAAAACGCTATGAATGGAAGAATTCATCACCAAAATCAGTGTAAATCAGTGTATGCTCTCAACACTAATCTCCATACGGATGAGAATTCATCTATTGTCTGGTCCAAGGTGCATCACGGTTTGATCAGTGCAAAGAAATACTGAAAGTAGGAAGTTCGTGGAGAGAATTTGGTCACTAGCATGACATGCTCAAGGAGACGTTAAGTATGAACAAATGGAAGTTCCACTTCTCCCTATCAAAGAATGATGTGAGCGCATATACGCAATGGATAATGAAAGTGGAGGAGAAAGTTTTAGAATGAGAAACCCTACAGCAGTTTACTAAGTCTGCCACACGCTTCAATGCACGCTCAAAGCATAGTTTCCAGCGAAAAAGGAAATTTTTTAAGAGGTGAATAATCTACAGCGGTAGCGATAACATCCCCAGCGCTAAACCAAAGCAATGAAGGAAACATTTTGGGGCTCAGTATAGACATGGTGAAGGAACCCGTCAAAACAAGTAATCTGCAACAAACATCAATCCGCGCCAGAGTGCAAAGTGAAGAAAGTCAGAAAATTTCCAAAATCCGTCATGCAGTTCAAAACACGCTCGAATACTCTTTCCAGCGCATAATGGCTCTAATGAAGGAAAGTCTTAGCAAATGAAACTATCTACGAAAACCCCCAAATCCCGCCCGCGCATAATAAGGAGCGCAATTCAACTCAAGTGGAGGATAGTCAATGCAAAGAAAATCTGCTACCCCCACTCAAATGCGCTCAAACTCATTCTCGAGTGCATATTCACCTATGTGAGGGAAAGCACCAAAATAAGAAAATCCGAAAACCCTACCGAATCATGACCAAACACACTCTCGAGCGCAAAATCTTGGCAATGAAGGAATCCCCAACCAATGAGAATATCTGCCAGTTACACTAAACCGCGCTCTGAGTGCGAATCAACGAGGGTCATGGAAAATCCGAGAATGAAGATCTCTGCCAATCACGCCCAGCACAGACACAGATTCTCTATGTTCAAAAATGGAATGTAAAACAAGAAAGAATCACAGGTAATGGTGGAACAATTTCTCCACACATCAAAGCATCATGGTGTCAAATTAGCAAATTGAAAGTCCAAAGGTCAGAGAAATAACACAGCCAAAGAAGTGATAACGAAGGTCAAATTAAATTGTTCTTGATTCATCCGTTCATGACAAAGGTCGAGGCATGGTGAAAGGCTATGAGGAACTCTTCAAAGAATTCATGTATTATGAAAGAAAGTCCACTGCAGATCATCGTGAAGGCTTGAATCATTGACAGTGAGGTCAAGGAGGCCTCCACTCTGTACAAACCATGCTCAAAATCACCCAAATACAGAGCACATAAAATTGTTTGGCCGACATAGGCCCAAGTGCATGGGTTTATTTACAGCAAGTAATGTTCGATAAAGAAATCCACGGAGGAGCTTCAGTTGTGCTCATGGCACAAATACCACATGCTCAGAGCGTGAAAAACATTTGGTCAGGGAATGTGTCTGTAAAAACAATCCATAGTCGTGCCCTCGTTCATGCCCATTGCATTTTACACGAAGTCATGGACTCAAAGAAAAAACATCCATTGAAGGCTTGAGCGCGCTCGAGCACGATGTTGCGAGAATCAAGGAACATTAAAAATGAAGTATCCACTATGGTGATACGAAGCATGCCCAACATATTTTCTTATTGGTCGTGGAATTAATGCAAAGCGAAGGGGTCCGCAATCGCGAGATGTCTTGGGAAGAGAAGAGTCCGAAGAAGATGTAAATAGCGCCCAACACACACGCCACTAAGGCGGGAAGGACACAAAAGGAGTTTGAATGGAGGAAATGGTAAAAAAACAAAATCCATTACCACCCCTCAAGCGCGTCGGGCGCGAAACAAGCATTATGAAGGAAAAGTTGGACGGAGAAAGAAAGTCTGTGAGAAGACTAAAAATGCGCCCGAGCGCGGGTCAACTCGGTCAATGGAAATCTTGCAAAGCTTGAAAATTCCCCCACAACCTTCAAAATGCGCTTGGGCGCAAGTTAGTGTGTTTAATGGAATTTTATTCCAAGTCAAAGTAATCCTCCACATGCCCAAAATCGCGCTCTAGCGCAAAATGCAGTGAATCAAGGAATATTGTGATGTAATTCAAAAGTGTCAAATACCTTGATTGGTAGCCATTGGATAAAATTATGATGGAAGAATTGTAAGTTCGAATAGAAATTTCAAGTCGAAGGGGGAATTGAAACAAATCAATTTTGGGGGAGAAATTGAGATTAATTAAATATTAAATTTTAAATTTAATATTCAATTAATAAACTTTTGGAGAAGAAAGACAAATGTTAAAGGAGAAGAAAGGGGACATTCAAGTTGAGTTTTGGAAAGCAATAAATCAATTTATGAAAAACTCCGAAAAATTTTGAAAATGGAAAAAAATGAAAATTTTGAAAATCTTGGAAATTGGAAATTTTCACATTTTCAAATTTTCAAAATCATGAAAAATTTCTCGAAATCTTGAAAAATTGAAAAAAAACTTCCGAAAAATTTCAAGTCTTGGAAAATGGCAAAGATGGATTAAAATATTGTATTTTGGAAAAGCGGCGAATGTGGAAATAATTAAAATTGCGTAAGTGTAGAAATTCCACCTCTTCAAATCCGTGCCCATGACGAAAATGTACTTGATGGAGATGAATGATGAGGAAAGAATCGTCGAACATGGAAAAGGGCATAATAGGTGGCGTTGGGAGAAAGAAAAAGGGAGGTGCAAGAATTGAAAAGGCATACGAGTTCTAGAGAAAGAAAATATCTTTCTAGAGAAAGATGAATTTGTCGAAAGTTTGAAAAATCAGGGAAAGAAGCATGAGAATGTTAGAGAGAGAAAGGATCTTGGAGAGAGAAAATCTCTATCTAGAGAGGGGTGAAGTTGTATTGAGTCGGGAAATTGAGAAAAGATGTTGTGAGGAGAGAAAATCTCTTTCTAATGAGAAGTGGAGAGTTTTCAAGTTTTTTCTTCTCCATAGTCAAGATTTGCAAGTAGTAGGATTAACCTCCTCTTATTCTTCTAATGTTCTTATGACGTTTATTTTGTTTTGTAGGAGGAAGAATTTTAGTCCGAGATGTTTGAGGAAGACACTCATGTCCAAGAGTTCCAGTTCTGATGTTGAAGACATCCAAGTATCAAGCGACCCAGCGCAAAACATTCAAAATTCAAGATTTTGAAAGATCAAAGTTCAGTCCATAGATATAGAACCATGGCCGAGATAGTTCAATGTGAACAAGTCCCAAAATGGATGAATCATCTCAAGTCATCAAGAACAAGGAACAATTATCGAAGGTAGAAGTTATTTCAAGACACCCCCCATCGTCGTGCCATCAACAAAAACTGGCGCCAAGAGAGCTGAATTGAAATTCATTTTGGAACAATTTAGAAAACCATATCATTGGTGGTACGTAAACCCTCCATCGTTGCGCCATCAACAAAAATTGGTGCTAGAAGGAAGGCATGAATGTGAACACTAAATCATCGACAAAGGAGTTCAATACATTTTCAAAAGATAAATTCTCAAGCAGGGGCATCGGAGGTGAAAAAAGATCGAAGGAGAGATAATTTCAAAAGAAGTAATCAAAGTTGGATTTGGATTACAAAATGATGCATTGTTGACATGGTGCCCAGTCATCTACACCAGCCAGTCAAAGTCAACACATTTAAAGAAGGGAATCAAGAATAGTCCATTCGAGGCAGACAATGCATGGGAATCAAGAATAGTCCATTCGAGGCAGACAATGCATTTAATGCATAGTGGGCACGCTTAGTGGTCATTTATTGCACCCCACTCTTCCTCTGGATAGGTGTATGTAGTGGGCATTTATTGTCCACTATGGTGGAGATTCTCCTTCTGATTGGTCCTTATAGTTATGCTCATTAATGTAGATTCCTCCTTTGCCCTAACCCTAATTAGGGTTGAGGTGGCATGTCTGGGCCATCGGTTATTGTTTTGATCCAGGCCACCCTTTGTATTCGAGGACCTATATAAAGGCCTCACTTCTCATTTGTAAGTAGTGGATTTTGAGATTGTTGCTAAAGAGCTACTGAGACAATAAAGTTTTCATTGAAGTTTGGTGAATACTTGATGTGTTTTAGTGCTTGCTTGGTTTCATAATTCCCTCATTTAGTTTAGATTTGTTGGATAAAGTTAGATGACATGTTGTGATTACAATGGGAAATGTGATGGTGTTTTGATGAGTTCCTTTTGTTCATACTTTTGACATTTTACTAATTGTGAATCGTTGTGCAAAGTTAGCCTGAACCCCATTCCTGCATATTCTTAATTTCTATCATACACGTACATTGTTCTTCATGATGGTGTTCGTGGTGGTATGAAAATCTTTTGCATTATCCTTGAAGATTGCAACGGTTCTCGCGTAGTTGTAGTATAACTTGGCGAAGCGAAACTTGGTTATTCAGGAATTTGTCCACCAAAGTACTGACCATTGCTATCATTACCCTTAGGAGTAGATTAAAATTCCTAAACCCTACCTCTTTTATTTCCGCATATCTCGTGAAAATCCAAAAAAAAAAAAAGAGCTTCATTGCAAATCTTTTGATACTTCCCGTGTTCATCACGATGTGAAACCATTCCAAAACTGAAAACGTAAGGCCCCTTGTGATCATCAGCAAATCACATTTACCACCGAGCGTATCCAGAGTCAAGATGTAATGACCCGAACCGAGTCTTTCCCAATTTTTACCAATAAATCTCATACAGATTTAAACATTCAAATGCATGCAATAAATCATTGATTCGATAACAATCAACCAGCAAATATTATTGCATAAAACAACAGCAATACAATAATAATGGGATTTCCACAATCCAAAATCTGAACTACAATATTCAGCAGAATGACAATCAACAGAAAAGAACCTATGGATGCAATGGCGAACTCTGCAGTGAATCCGCACCGGAGACGAACTGGGGCTACGTCCAATCCTCCTCTGAGCCAAAAAGGGTTTCCGTCCTGAAGGCTGAATTCGAAAGCTGAAGCTTCCTGATATCTCCAAGAGATAAAGTATAATATCAAAAAACTAAGCATGTCCAAATGAGCCTTCAATCCTTCTTTTAAAGCAATGGTTGTGACTCTTCAGTTTCCCCTCCCTGTCTTTTCATATTCTCACTTAAAGCCACTTTTTAAATAAATATAACCATTGATTATAAGTGACATAATAAAATAAAGTGAGGAATCTTCTGGCATTAAAACGGAGGACCAAACGAACTCGGATGGAGATGTGTGATAGCTTGCCGGAAAGCTCTCGGCGAGACTCTCCGAGTCCACTACTGAAATGCCAGGAACACTGAGTTCTTCCTACTTACTATAAATAGTAAGCACCCTGGAAACCCTGTGGAAACTGATCTGATTGGCCTGAAGCTGAAAACACCTAGGTCAAACACCCCTCTGCTCCTCTGCCAAACCTCGGTTAGCCCACCAGACCATGATAAAAAGGCTAACTATAAGGTACGAGATAATGTGCCCGAAAAGGGACATTACACAAGACCTGACATAAAAGGAACCTTGGAGTCATCATATGATCTTCTCGCAATCTTAGCATGCACGAGACTTTGATCAAGAGAGGATAAGATACCTCAGTATTTTGTTCTACTGTTTGGTGGGTCATAAAACGCACATCAACAGGTCTTTCTCTCCATTTCAAGAGCTGATTTTACTCAAGATCAATTGCTCTTTACTACTCCAAAGCTTTCCAGTTATATTCCCCACTTGTACACTTCCAAATCTGCATCTTGAATAAAATAAATTCTCTATGGATCCATCTTATGATGATGTACTTATATTTTGGGATTTCCTTGTAACAATTACCCACGCACACATGCTTGCCATGTCAGGCGAAGCTATTGCGTCCAAAGGAAAAGAAAAGAAAAAGATGAAGTATCAGTTCGACAAAACTCAAAACTTCATTCCTCCTTCCCAGGTTACTTCATATTGTGAAGAGATCTGAGATACTAAGCTTGTTCATTTGGATATGGAAGACTTTTTGGAAAGAGTTGAAGCAGCTGCAACAGAGAACATGCATAGCATCAAGCAAAGTTATATCCACATGGTGTCAACTTTCCCTCTTGCTGTTCTAGAACCAGAGTTTGTCTTACCATGTACCAGGAACTTTGATTACAATTCCAGAACTATCAAGGACCAAGATAGGAATACCATTATGGGTCTAGATCCAGACACTAGATTGAATTTTCAAAGTACCACCTACTCCTGTTGTCATTAACATTTCAAAAGAGAAGGCTTTGGCGGGATGGGATGAAGATAAGCATTACCGCATAAAGTATGTTAATAATCATTGGCTGATCAATAAAAGACTCAATCTTTCTAGATGGCCAAAAAGTATGCATTGTTCAGAATTCAAAGAGATTCTCATTACACTACTCAGCAGGATTGTGGGGTTCAAGGAATCCAATATCTTCGAGCCTTAGATGTATAGGTTTATATATGTTATAATCAGGTCCAAACAGAAGATATTCTGGGGAGAGATAATTAGTGACATCTTGTGTGAGCAGTTGTCTCAAGTTTCTTCTACTTGTACATTTTATATGAACTCATACTTGGTGTATATTGTTGCTGCCTTGGATCATTTTCTGGGCTCTCCACCAGAGGAGATAGGACACTTGTGCCTATATGGGAGTACTATGATTAGTTGCCTCTGAAATCCAGCCAGGTGCATTACAAAAGGGTGCAGGATGCATTCTTTGGACATTACATGTGTCTCTTTGATAAAGAGCTTCCTAAAAAGCGAGTTTCAGATGAAGCATGGAATAAAGTAAACGAGCATGACTGTCTTTTCTTACAATTCCCCAACTTCACGTACTTGAACGTTAGTTATTTTCAGGGTGAACCATATACCTTTCCACGGTATCCCACTAACAAGATCATTCTAATGGAGCTAGCAAGACAACTTATGGCAGTGCAAACATATCAATCTACATTACATAGGCCAGGAGTGGGGATTTCTTCACGAAATCCACTCAAGCTTGGTGGGTACTCCTTAGATACAGTGCCAAAAGCAAAGAATATGGAGTTCGAACTTCAGAGAATTACTCTCAAATGGTATATGGCAAGGAGTTGTTTTGATTGGAGGGGTCTAAATGACAAGATGAGGAGGCAGTTTGTGCATGTGCATCGCCTTGAGGACCTTTGGATTGACTTGCGCACATAGGTGGACATCCGGAAGCTAGACTATTGCAGATTAACCATCAAGCAGATAGTTGACTTCAACCTTGCAAAGATCCCAAATGGGGTTGAAGATGATGTAGATATTCTTGACCCAAATTATGTACAACATCAGGTGGAAAGTTTATCAATTCTACCACCTTCATGGTCATTGAAGGAAAGCTTGTCCGTCTGGGATAGATTTCAGTCTATTCTGGCAAACACAAATATCTGGCTAAAGAGAAGAGGTCTTAAGACCATAAACATCAAACCAGGTAAAGGTTTTGATCTTGCTGGTCCGATTAGGATAAGGTCTGAGATCAGAGGTAAAGGGAAAGATGGTGCTTCTCCATCAAATGATCCAGTTCCATCACTTCCGAAACTCACCATTAAAGGAGGCAAGTCCACTGGTAGGGTTCTAGAGATAAAGGTTGCAGAGCCTGAAAGGATTCTCATTGGGTCCAGTGAAGATGAAATGCAGGAACCTATTCCACAGAAGCCCCATTCCACCGATACATCAGTCATGACGGCACTCCTGGATTCTGCACTAGCGTCAAATGAATGAATATCCTAATTCTCCGCTGGATACAAACGTGGACTCATTTTCCACAGTGCATGTTTCTTCAATAGATCCGGTTGGGATTACGCCAGCTCTACCTATCTCCTTTGTTGCTCCTGAATTCATACTAGAGGACCAATAATGCAGTTTTGAGAATGTGTTTGACACATTCTACTTTCACTTTCGTATCTATTCCACCTTTGACATTGTTGGATACTACTGCTCAATTTGACCAATTCATGACTGAGGTTACACGGAGCAGTCCTACACCGGTTGTTGTTCAGACAGAAGCTCCTCTTATAGTTTCTACTGTTGCACAATCCGAGGCAGTTACTACATTGGCAACAACATCAGCATCTGGTTCATCTTCTTTCACCTTACCTCCATGGTTGAGCTCTATTACACAAAAGAGGAAGAAAGAAGAGATTTCACCTGAGAACTTTGATGTCAAAGTAGTCAACAAGGTAAAAACTATAGAGAAAAAAAGCAAAAACAATTGCTAAAGTCGCAGTGGATGGGAATAACATCAAATATGCTGAAGTAGCCGAGCCCATTACTGGCAGGCCAATTGAAGAAATGCAATCCACTAACTATAAGTTCTCTTGGATTGAACTTGGTAGGCAAACGTGAATAGGTTGCTAGTAGGATGCGCAGGATGTAGTTGCTTTGCTCACACAGTGGACTGACAAATTGTGGGAGGAGAAGAACAGGTTGAAAGAAGAAAATGCACGTCTTCTTGAGACCATTGAAATAATGAAGAATTCCTCTCAGAGGACTGATCCTATTTCTACATCATTTCCTGAGTATACTAATAAGATGAAACAAAAGGTCAAAGCTATTGATGACTAGTGTAGTCACATAGAATCACAAGGTGAACAGGTAATTTGTGATGCTTACAGAATATTGGAGCATAAAAGGGAGATAATCGTCAAGTTGAATGAATTCCTTACATCATTCAACCAACAACTTGGGATTCTTGATGGAGATCTAGGTGCTTGGAGGAGCATGACAAAAATTGATTGGGATATTCTATGCAAGGCTGAGATCATCTATTCTGTAGGGATCTACTATGACTATTTACACTTGATGGCCAACAAGGAGAAAGTTGTGCAGGAACTTGTGGTCGAGATCAAGGCAGCAATAGATGGTCTTAATAATCAAGAACGTGTGATTAATGAGTATTTTCAAAAACTAACATGCAAGATTGTCACTGAAAATGGTGAATTGATCAAATATGAAGATGTTATTCACAAGAGTTATCATCTGCAGCTTGAGGCGAATGATTTTGATTTTAGCATGATTGATACATTGACAGGCTACAAGACATCATTGAATTGTCTATAGAGCAAATTAACTTTATATAATTTGGTTATCTCTTAAGGTGCAAACACAATCTGAAAGGTAACTGTTATTGCACAATATACAAGTGAACCAGATTCAGCAATTATACGTGAGTCTCTGCAGAAGTTCGAGGAGTTTTTGGCACTCTTTGAAGGCACTTCTCAAGCGTTTTTGGCACTTCCTCTTTCTTTATGCTTTCATAGGAATAGTGTAGTTTTTGTGACAAGTTACATGTAAATGGAGAACATGAACCTACATCAAGGTTTCATGTAATCATATTGCAAGTACTTTAGATCTTGTAATATTGAATAAGTCAAAGTTGGTTAGTTAAGGACAAGTATTGAATAAGTCAAGGAGGTTAAGGGTTTCCCCTTTCCTCTCCACCTTTCTCTCTTCTCCTTTCCTATATAAAAAAGGGAGCTCATTATAAATAATCATCTTTTGTTGTGTGCAAGAAAACTATACTCATCTTCTGTAGTCTGAAAACTTTGAGTTTCATTGTGCAAAGTTGAGAAGTTGAATAGAAGGAACAAGGATTCTCAAACTTTGTGTTGTCAATCTAGAAATTAACAAATGTATTCTTAAGTTGCGTTTGTTAATCCTTACTCTATTTGATTGATAGTTGTCTTGTGTGGATCATTTGAGTGCTTTAATTCACGTTCTTGAAGACTTTGTGCTTCAAAAAAAAGGATTAATAAAGATAGAAGTGGTTGCAATAACTTAAAGCTGAAGACTTTGGGCTTTAGTGAAAAGTGTTTTTATTAAGGTAGAGGGTATTCAGTGATAGACTTTGTGCTTTCTTGGCTATTATGGTTTAGAATCATCTTTCGAAGCAAGTATTGGAAACTTTGTGTTCCAATCTTTGTTTCACTTTATTATAAGTAAAATGTTGTCTTAAGGGTTGTTCTTACATCAACCATTAAGCCACCGATATTACTATAGCGATAGAAATTGTTTGTATTTCAGTTCAGTTTCTGTTGAAGCCACCTGTGGTAAGAAGGGAGCCTCCCCTATTGCTGAGAGGAGAAAGAAATTTCACACATTGTTGTCTAAAATTACCATTTTGCTAAGTTGTAGTATTAGTTACTTGCAAAATATTTAGCCAACACATCTGCAGAAAATAACTCTTCGACCCCTGCATTTGATGGCATCAACAAATCACTGATTTTCATTTTACCCCATGACTTAAAAATGTTCACAACCCCTCTTATCGGTCTTCTACCACCTACTTGAAATCGGTCTTGAAAGATTTCTAAAATTGATGAAACTTGAATTTCATCTTTTTCTCAAGCGTGATCGTTGGCTCTTTTGACTTTGGATGAGCACTTGTAGCACTGAGATGAAAGACCAAAACACCATTGTGTCAGAACGTGTTGACGTTAGTTCCATATCATTCTCCATGAAGCTCATACTTTGATTTTGGAACTTGGTAGAACGTGTGTGCAAACTAGGCTTCAAACAAGGCTGAAGTGGAAAAGTTGTTTTTTGTGGGCCGGGGATTTTGAAGTGCACTGCAAGTAAAAGTGGAAGTGTAGTTCAACTTGTAAAAGTTTATGCAATTGAACCAAAAGGTTCCTACTACAAGGGAAAAACATAAGTATTAAGTGAAATCGGGGTTTTTGAACCCAACTACACTTTGGATTACATGTGTAACTATATATGTAGTTCAACTTGCAATTGGGCCAAAAATCCCCGATTGCACTGGTATTTGAAATTTTCAAAAGGGCAAACTTGGGTGTTGTCAGGGTTTTTGGGTGTGATTGCACTTTAGATAACATGTAGTTGGTGTGAAAATCCCTGATTTCCAAATGAAATTTATGGAGATTTCAGGGGTAGTTACACTTTTCATTACATGTAATAGTACATGAAATGGGTACTAAAAATCCCGACTTTGGAGCTTGGTAAGATTGAAACAAATTGTAATCGGGGATTTTAGATGTGATTGCATAATACATTGCACGTAAAGTGACATGTAATGGTAGTGAATATCTCCGGTTTCGCAAAGTATGTAGGTGTGCAAATGGAATTTTTAATAAGTGCTGCACTTTGCATTTCATGCAGTGAAAATGGGAAGATCTCATTACATGAAGTGCCTTGTATTTATCAGACTTCAATGTCAATGAAAAACCCTTAGATATGGCTTCAAAAATGCACAAAAACGAATACAAATCCTGTTTTTAACAAAAAGACATATAAAATCCTAGTGCAGGGCAAAAATGATGAAAATAGAGCAAAAACGTCCTTTAAAATTGTAGAGATAATCACGTTTTTAGCAAAACTGACCAGTATAAGTGTGTGTGTGTGTGTGTGTGTGTGTGTGTGTAATCATGCCACAAGATTTATAGCAAGATGGAGGCAAGTGGCAAAGGACGAAAGAAGCGCTATTCACATCAGCATAATGACTTCTACAATTCAAGAATACAAAGGGATCTTATTACTGATGGAGAGCAATGGGGCTTCTCAAACTTCTGTACCAAAACTTGTCAGCATCTCAAATGTTGTGCTACTCCACAGTACTCCCTAATGCACCAAATGGCTCATAAGTGTCAAACTATGAAATTAACCTTCCCAAAGGTCCACAATGGCTCTAAGGGTCTCCACTTACCCAATCCAACCAAGATAAACCCCTTCCAAAGTTCCAAGTACCCAACTTATAGGAAAACCCCAAATACTGTCCTAATAGGCCTAATCCTCTATTAGGTCTTTAGCGACTGTTTTTCAGACTTTACACAAGAACTTCCCAAATGACTGAAAAAAAATTAGGGATTCAAACACCCATTTGGCTTCTTTAGAACATACCAAAAACTCAATACCAGTTGTTTTGGACCAAACCACCCATCTGACCAACTGTGACTGTCTTAACGGCTAAATTACCCCACTTTTACAAAGCAACCCTATCAAGGACTTAACCCCTGACCTTGGCTCTTTCAAAAGAGTTTTAAAATGACTTCAATTAGAGGAAAATGCAATCAATTTGACTTTGTGGACTCTCTAAGCGCAAAAGCCCCAAATTGCTCCCCAAAACCCCTCAAAACTAGGGCCTGATCAACGTCGGCCTTCCAAACTCAATTCCAACCAAACAAAGGTTGATTCACCATTAGAATGACACCCCCTAATGGATTCCAACATAAAACTATGCCCTCCTTTGAGCAAATCTCATGTTGTTACACACTAGCCACCAACTTAGTTACTCTTCAACCAAGTGTACATGGTGATCACCAACAATCTCCACTTTGTCTGCACATTAGAAGGTTAGATCTCTACTATAAATGTTACATAAAGGTCATTCCATGAGAATCAGGCATTAGCATTCATGGAATGACCATCAAACCCTTGAAACAATCAAGACTATTATAAAAAGATGCACTTTCCTGAGTCTGTCAGCAAATTCAGTGAGGAATCGGAATAATATGAAACTTTAAAACATAACCAATGCTTCAACAGATGCTTATTAATGTTCCTTAATTCATTGGAAATGCATAGGAGTATAAACAATAAAACTATCATGAGAGAATTTGCAAAATTTGATTATTTTATTGCCTTCAAATACTATAGTCCGTACAATTTATGTCTTCTATGTACTGTGTCCTCCATATGCCTCATCCAGGCTATATAGGATGTAAATCAACTGTTTCAACCGATTCCAATCGGTTTCCCATGTTTACAAACCCATTAAGACCTCTAAACATAGTTTCCTACCTAATTGGCATTAGCCGTTGGGATTTGAATATTTGAATTTCTAATTTTTATTTAATTGCTTTTCCAAGCACTTTATTCTATCAAACTTTTATCCTAGACTCTCTAAGTTCTTATCCTATCTATCTTGACTCCTTTCGGCACTATTGGCCCTTATTACAAGAGATTTGGTCCTAGGGTCCTTACCATGATCCTCAGGACTTTGGATCATTACATCATTGCCAAAGGCCATTATTGGTCTCAAAATGTTCCAATTGACTCCTGTGAATGTTTTGAAGTCTTCATTCATCCCTTGAGTCTTCATGTGTCCACATGCTTGTCTAGGTGCTCCTGCACCATACTCCCCACTAACAAAAAATCTCTTGTACCAAGAGATAAGGGGTCTTGTCTTCACACCTCCAAGTCTCCTTGATGGAGCTCTACAACTTTGTCCTCCTCTACAGGTATGTGTTGCCATAACAACTCCACATCCTTCTTCTTTGGACTTGCAACAAACTTGTTAGAAACATGAAAAGAAAAAATGGCATTAATACCATCATTTGACTTCTGTTTGGGACAGTCATCATAGATTTGTTTGGACTGTCCTTCCTTCTGCATTTTAGGATCAAAATGACCCCTGCTACTGCCCTCCATGGACAGATCTTTGTCACCTTGTATTGGTGAATCAATAGGACACCAATGTGTGCCCACAACTACTCCATTTGCAACCACATTACGCTGCCACTCTGCCATCTTGCATTCTCTATCCCTTTCATCAGTTTTCACCACCAACAATGATGCTCTAGTCCTCTGATCTTCTCTCAGAGATCTACACTTCATAGAGTCCTGCAAATCAACATGTTCTTTCCTCCCAAAACAAATAATTCTTGACTCAAAAGATGAACTATTTTGCAAAGGTTGCAGGAGAAACTTTCTACCATCTTCATGCACAAGATAGGTGTTCTTGTACCCATCATGTATTGTCCTCATGGACTGCCAAGGCCTTCCTATAAGTATATGACAACATGTCATTGGTATTATGTCACACAACACCTGCTCCTTATACTCACCAATGGAAAAATTTACATAAGCTTGCTCCCTAATCACAAGACTTTGTTCATCACTTACCCAAGATGCTCTATAGGGTCTAGGATGAGCAAACTTCTCCAAATGCAACTTAGTAACCATTTCATAAGAAACCAAATTATCAAAAGAACCTAAATCTATGATCATTTTGCAAACCTTACCTTGACTCAAACAATGAGTCCTAAAGATAGATACCTGTGGTGGTTGCTGCAATGGTTTACCTTTTCTGATCATTAGATATTCTCCAACTTCAGGATATGTCATGTTTGGCCCTCTTTCTTCCCTTTGTTGTCCATCCTCCTTATCTTCATCTCTGTCTTGTGTCAATGTCACTCTGTTATCGGACTTCCTTGCATCTTTTTCAAGGCATTTGTAGAAAGGGTGCCCTTCCTCTCCACAATTATAACACTTCCCATGGAAGGTACTGGTTCCTCTACCTGCACCAAATCTTCCACCATATCTTTGTCCACTCCTCTGATCAAACATAGGTTCCTTACCTTTGTCACTGTTTCTCTGCCCTGGATTTTCATTGTTTTTGTTACCTCTGCCCCTATTTGACTGGCCTCTTCCACTTCCTTGTCTCTCTTGCCTTCTCTTTATCTTGTCCTCTGCCTTTACTGCCAACTTATAGCACTCTTCCATCGTACTAGGTGGAGTAAGGCTAAGTTCATCTTGTAAAATTGAACCTTAGCCCACCTAGGTATCTTGCCACTTTCTCTTATGCATCTTCATCATGGGTAACCCTGATATCAAGTTTGTGAAACTCCTTGGTGTACCTTTGGACATCCATGTCCTTTTGTCTCAAACTTTGCAATTTCTTGTATATCTGAACCTTGTAGTCTTTAAGAAGGAACTTCTCCTTCATTTTGTCCATCATCCTTGGCCATGAAGTAACTCTAGGTACTCCCTTCTTCCACCTATCAGCCTACAAGCAATCCCACCATAGCAATGCATGCCCCTTCAATCTAGACTTAGCAATCTTAACCTTCTGACCATCCTCCACATCTTCACAATCAAAGAAATTTTCAACAGCACTAAACTAGGGCCCCATCATTCATTCTTCCATCATACATTGGAATATCAGACTTACCTTTGTAATCATTTTCCTTAATGGCTTTGACAAGCTTAGCCATCCTTGCCTCCTCAGGATCCAACTCTTCCCTTGGTGCTCTCTCTTCTTCAAACTCTTCTTCTTCATGGTCTTCTTGGTCATTGTCTCCTTTCTTCTTATTCACCTGCCTCTTCATATTTTACATCTTTGCTTTCATCTTCTTATTCTCCTTTGCATATTGTGCCACAACCTTGGCAAGTTCCACATTGGTCATTCTTGGAGGCATCTCTTGAGCCTCTTCTCCAAATGTTTCAAACTCTTCTCCCTCAGACATATACACTTTATCCTTCTCCCGAAGGATACTACTGTGCTCTGATACCAATTGATGCAGAGCAATGGGGCTTCTCAAAATTTTGTACCAAAACTTGTCAAAATGCTCAAATGTTGTGTTACTCCATAGTACTCCCTAATGCACCAAATGGCTCAAAAGTGTCAAACTATGAACTTAACCTTCCCAAAGGCCCGCAATGGCTCTAAGGGTCTCCACTTACCCAATCCAACCAGGATAAATCCCTTCCAAATTTCCAAGTGCCCAACTTATAGGCAAGCCCCAAATACTGTCCTAATAGGTCTAATCCTCTATTAGTTCTTCAGCAACTAATTTTCAGACTTTACACAAGAACTTCCCAAATTACTCCCAAAACAAATTAGGGATTCAGACACCCATTTGGCTTCTTCACAACATACCAAAAACTCAACACCAGTTGTTTTGGACCAAACTGCCCATCTAAAAAACCGACTGTCTTAAGGGCTAAATTACCCCACTTTTACAAAGCAACCCTATTAAGGACTTAACCCCTAACCTTGGCTCTTTCAAAAGAGTTGTAAAATGACTTCAATTAGAGGAAAATGCAATCAATTTGAATATGTGGACTCTCTAAGCAGAAAAGCCCCAAATTGCTCCCAAAACCCCCTCAAAACTAGGGCCTGATCAATGTCAACCTTCCAAACTCAATTCCAACCAAACAAAGGTTGATTCACCATTAGAATGACACCCCCTAATGGATTCCAACATAAAACTATGCCTTCCTTTGAGCAGATCTCCTGCTGTTACACATTAGCCACCAACTTAGTTACTCTTCAACCAAGTGTACATGGTGATCACCAACAATCTCCACTTTGTCTGCACACTAGAAGGTTAGATCTCTACTATACATGTTACATTAAGGTCATTCCATGAGAATCAGGCATTAGCATCCATGGAATGACCATCAAACCCTTGAAACAATCAGGACTGTTATAAAAAGATGCACCTTCCTGAGTCTGTTAGCAAATTCAGTGAGGAATCAGAATGAAATGAAACTTTAAAACATATGCAATGCTTCAACAGATGCTTATTAATGTTCCTTAATTCATTGGAAATGCATAGGAGTATAAACAATCAAACTATCATGAGAGAATTCGCAAACTTTGATTATTTTATTGCCTTCAAATACTATTGTTCGTACAATTTATGTCTTCTCCGTACCGTGTCCTTCTCCATATGCCTCATCCAGGATATATAGGATGTAAATCAAGTGTTTCAACCGATTCCAATCAGTTTCCCATTGTTACAAACCCATTAAGACCTCTAAACATAGTTTCCCACCTATTTAGCATTAGCCATTGGGATTTGAATATTTGAATTTCTAATTTTTATTTAATTGCTTTTCCAAGCACTTTATTATATCATTTATCCTGGACTCCCTAAGGTCTTATCATATCTATGTTGACTCCTTTAGGCACTATTGGCCCCTATTACAAGAGATTTGGTCCTAGGGTCATTACATCATTGTCAAAGGTCATTAGTGGTCTCAAAATGTTCTGATTGACTCTTCTCGATCTTTTGAAGTCTTCCTTCATGCCTTGAGTCTTCATGTATACATATGCTTGTCTAGGTGCTCCTGCACCATTACACTTCAAGCTTTATGAAAGGGCGTGTGGTTTTTGTATTTGGGCACAAGCAAAGGTAGAATTCATTCATCTCCATTAATCACCTCTTGTGTAAATTAGGTGGCTACAAAGTTTTGAACCAACATAGGGCTTGACAATGGAATCAAGCTCTAGAGAAAGTGGAAGGAAGGAGAATGCCGAAGAAAGATTAAGTTGCAAACAAAGGTGGAAGCTGTAGCAAATGACCTTCTTCATATGGATGGAAAGAGGTGTCCAAGGGATTTGTGGATTAAATCATTGGAGAACTAATGAACCTAAGCTACAAAAATGGATAATTGAGCTTTTAGGCATAGCCAAAGAAATCAATAGAGGAGATGGTGTTGTAATACAGGAAGCCACGATAAGAAGAGGAATGTCTTGAACACCACTCAGTCCTTCTCCAATGCTACTATGTTATTTATGGCAGTAGGAACTTTTATGTTGCACAAAGATTCCAATGGTCATAAGGAAAAAGCAAAGGTTCACTTGGACTGCTTGGTGGAGTGTCTCCACACTATCATGAAGAATCGGGGAAAACTAATGTTCCATGACATTTCAGCAGTGTAACCCGGGGACGCATACCAGGCCCAAAACCCCAGAGTATCGGGTACCAAGACGTCCCCGGGACGGGTACTCCGCGTACCGGAGTACCGCCACCGCCGCCCGAGCTTTGCCGTTTCCCTGCCGCACCCCCACCGCACCCCAGCCGCACCCGTCCGATACTTCGGTACCGGTACAGTACTTCGGTACTTCGGTACTCGACGGGGTGCGGCCGGCGGCAGACTTGAAAAAGTGCATTTTTTTTAAGTTTTTAAATAAAATTTGATTTTCTAATTGGTTCTTATGCTACTCATTGTTGATTGTAATCATGATCATCTTTATGATATTTGAATATCAATATTTCATCTTTGAACAATGAATTTTGAATCTTTGATAGAATCATAGAACTAATATAATTTTATGATTATGTTATTTAGTTACTATGAGTATGTATGTTCGTGTTGCAATTTTCAAATTTTGCTATGTTCAAGTATTTCTGATTTCAAGAACCAATATGGTATGTTATATAATTATATTGAAACACCCCTGGCCCCTCCCCC
>MU223136.1:2125824-2156487 GCA_018584345.1 Thuja plicata | reverse complement strand
CCTGGCCCCTCCCCCCCCCTCATCCCCCCCCTCGTACCCCCGTCGTACCGAAATTGAGGCCCTTTTTTTTCGCGTACCCGAAACTTGTCCTGGCATCCCCTCGTCCCGACGTACCCCCATACCGGTGTGACACTGCATTTCAGGGACATGGACGAGGGGATGCATTTTTGGGACATTTCCTAGAGGGTCATTTTTAGGGGACGGCAAGGGACAATTGTATATATAATATAAAGAGAGGGAGAGAGATATGTCAATAACTAATAACAACATCAATATGTCAATAAATTATGAGAGCAGTTGTAGAAAACTCATTAAATGTTTAAAATTGTTAGGTACTCTTTTAAAGCTGTAGTGATCTCAACAAGGTCAAGCTTGAACGGTAATGGTGGTAATGACTGTTCATTCTAAGCTATGTCATGTGTCTAAGTGTTTGTCTATTCAAGTATACAATTAAACACAATATTCTATAGGTGTAGGTTTTTTTGGTCAAGATTTTGTCGAGGATTTTTGGAGAAGGAAATGTTAGACTGCTAACCAGATTTTGTTCATATTGTGTCAAGTGTCCTTATTTCAAGCATCATTTGTCCCTACTAAAAGCATATATATATATATATATATATATATATATCATCAGTTGTCCCTACTAAAAGCGTGAATATATATATATATATATATATATATATATAGTAAGTTGTTTTAACTACGATAACTCATGAATGTTTTGTATTGGAAGCTACAACATAATAAAATAACTGAGATTCGATTTGGTGAACTGCGAGTTACCACAATCCATACATTAATGCTAAATTTTGAAGCTCTTCAATGGCGAACCCAAGTATATTTAGCAACAACAAAAAATGTTTTGGAATTCGCAAGTTAGAGCGTATTTTGGATAGGTGTTTCTACATAGGATTCAAATGGTGAAGCTTTGTATCACCTACATGTTCCCAATTCTGGTGAAAAAATTTCAACTTAGTGTTTTCATGAGATTTCAGCAGCTCCATTACAAAAATTAAACTCTCATTTTCATTGCCCTTGGGGAGGAGCTGCTAGTCTACTTTATTTTTCCTCTTCTCTAAGTTATACAAGTGTTCCTCTGCGTATTCAGTTTATCTAAGGTTTCTCCCTTTCTCTTTTTCTACCTTTCCTTTCCTTTCCTGCTTCTAGGTAGAAACTGTTAATGTTTTTGTAGCGGCAAGAGATATCATGTGTACCTACGATGGGCATGCTATCTCCTTGTTGATGATTTGTTGCTCTCAAGTTTGATCAAAACGGTTGCTTCATTCTGTTGATGCCTTCGTGAGTATTTTTGGGATAGTTGTTTTACTGTTGTCAGTTTATATATATGTCATCAATTCATGTAAGAGGAAGACGTTGGAAATTCAGATGACGTGACTCTTGAGTCGGTCTTTCATGTAACGGGAGATGTTCATGGCCTTTGTTGTAAAATAAGAACGGTGCATTCATATGGTGGACCCCGTCTCTTGATATCGTGCATTGAAGATATGAAGAATATGAAATGACTCAAATTGGGTAACTATTGTCTGTACAAGTGCAACGACAACGTGGATATTGAAGAGTCTTATTCCGCGTGGATACTGGAATTAAAAGAGACATTATGTGTAATTGTCACTCAGTGTTAGGTCACATGTTTTTGTGACTGTTGAGTTACAAATCTCCTTGTAGTGTCACCGCTTGGAATATATGACTCATCCTATAGTGTTGCATTTTATTTTATTTTCTCTACGATATATATTGTGAGGACGTTGTTCTAAGCGCAGACACAAATATTTAAAGTCGTAGTTATTGGGTGTGATCAATGTCATTCTGATTTTTATCTACAAGGTGTCGTTATTTGCATAGGGATATTTTAGCAGAAGTTTTGGAGCATTATTGAGTGTCTTTTCAGCATATCGTTGTTTTCCTGGCATATGATTATCTTGCTGATGGGGGTATGGAAATAGTTGATCTAATTCAATATATAGTTGTGAAAGCTCAAGAGTTTATAAGTTGTGATCTTGGACTCTGATTTTATTTCAATAAAAGGAGTCTTTTTGTATGGCTGGGTTTTTCCCTCGAGTAGGAGGGTTTTTTCAGGGTAAATTTGTGTCTAGTGTTTTCGAAGTTATCTATGCTCTTTGTTATTGCTATTTTGGTTCAAAAAACATTAACATGGTATCAGAGCGGGTCTAAGTAAAGATCCAGAATCAGAATTGGACAATTGGGAATTTAAGATATGCAAGAAACGAGGGATTCATATGAGAACGTGTAGCTGAAGAGCCTTGATGGGTAGAATCTCTAAAGAAGCTTCTTACCTGGAAGAATGTGCTGGTGTTCGAATTTTTCATTCTCTGCCTACAGTATAACTGAGTGTTGCCGAAAGATCTATTGGTGGATTGTGAGGAAATTTAGGCAATAAAGAGATAAGTATTTTATGATTATACCTTTGACTATTAATTCATGTTATAACACTAGAAATAGTGTATGCTTTTAGCATTTATCTGTATATTTCTCTTCATGATAGTTTGATTCTATGAACTATTCTAATCTCTCTAAAAAATGCTTCCAGGATGGATCAAAAACCAACAGGATAATGAGAGATTACATGCAAATTCATGCAAGCTGTAGAAATGAGTATGGGGACACTACTTGCAGCCATGGGACTGAATTGGTGACACATAACTTCATTAAAGAGGAAGAACTATACAATTTGTCATTATGATTAGTTTTCTTCAAAGAGGAAGAAATGATATTCAGAGGGAGACTCTTCAGCTACAGAGAACAGATTTGCACAGTCAATCTGAATTTGAAATTGGTAGCTCTAGAATAGGGTGATCTAGAATGAGGTCGAGGAGGACAATTGTGGATTCAAGTATGTCAGAAGTGGAGGTGTGTGTTGAAAACCATTCCTCTAAGGCAAGAATTGCAGGCAATCTTGTACAAGGAGGTCAAGAGGTTGATGCAAGTGCTTTAAGATTCAGAGGGAGCTTGTGTGGAAGAGGGAGAGTGCCAAGTCCTTTGGAGAAGATCAACAGGCTCGTGTATCTGTGTGACTGCAAAAGCTCCTTGTTTGGTCAAACTTTGGAGTCAATTAATTTATTGTGATAATCAAAGCTGCAAGTATGCTGCCCTTGTTGAGAGGGAGTCTCAATATTCAGATGATCTTTTATGTGCTTTAATGCATTTTTCTCTAAGAGGGAGAAATTTGAGGTGAAAGCCCTTGTTAATACATTCTTCTCTATGAGAGAAGTTTGAGGAGCAAGCCCTTGTTAATGCATTCTTCTCTATGAGAGAGAAGTTTGAGGTGAAAGCCCTCATTCCGCCCTTTGGGAGTAGCCATGGTGGATCCACCCTCTGGGAGTAGCTATGGAGGATGTCATGTTGAGAGACTCCGTGACTTAACACTTGTGTTTATTTCACACATGGGAGTAGCCATGGTGAACATCATGTTGAGTGAATCCATGATGATATCACGATGAGAGAATCCATCATAAAGTTTTGTTATTAACACATATGGGTGTAGCCATGGTGTTTGTCATGTTGAGAGATTCCATGACATGAAAGTTTGTAAATGATATCTCCTTTGCTAAGAGGGAGTGTTAATGTTTTTGTAGAGGCAGGAGATATCATGTGTACTTGCAATGGGCATGTTATCTCCTTGTTGATGATCTGTTGCTCTCAAGTTTGATCAAAACGGTTGCTTCATTCTACTAATGCCTTCGTGAGTATTTTTGGGATAGTTGTTTTACTGCCGTCAGTTTATATATATGTCGTCAATTCATATATGAGGAAGACGTAGGAAATCCAGATGATGTGACTGCTGAGTCAGTCTTTATGTAACGGCAGATGTTCATGGCTTTTGTTGTAAAATCTGAACGGTGCATTCATATGGTGGACCTCATCTCTTGATATCATGCATTGAAGATAAGAAGAATATGAAATGCCTCATATTGGGTAATTGTTATTTGTACAGGTGCAATGACAACGTGGATATTGAAGAGTCTTATTCCGTGTGGATACTGGAATTAAAAGAGACATTATGTGTAACTGTCACTCAGCGTTAGGTCACATGTTTTTGTGACTGTTGAGTTACAAATCTCCTTGTAGCATCACTGCTTGGAATATATGACTCATCCTGTAGCGTTGCATTTGATTTTCTTTTCTCTGCGATATATATTGTGAGGATGTCATTCTGAGCGCAGACACAGATATTTGAAGTCGTAGTTATTGGGTCTGATCTATGTCATTGTGATTTTTATCTGCAGGGTGTCATTATTTGCATGGGGATATTTTAGCAGAAGTTTTGGAGCATTATTGAGTGTCCTTTCAGCATATTGTTGTTTTCCTAGCATATGATTATGCTGCTGATGGAGATATGAAAATGGTTGATCATTATTATTTCTGTAACACTTATTTAGTATGTAGTTGTGAAAGATCAAGAGTTTATGAGCTGTGATCTTGGACTTTGATTTTATTTCAATAAAAGGAATTTTTTTGTGGCTGGGTTTTTCCCTCGAGTAGGAGGGTTTTTCTAGGGTAAATCTGTCTGGTGTTTTCTAAGTTATCTATGCTGTTTTTTTTCTACCTTTCCTTTCCTTTTATGCTTCTTGGTAAAAAGTACACAGAAATTCAAAACACACCATCATAAGAGGGAGCAGCCCCTCTCAAACATAAAGGGAAACCACTCTATTCAAGGTGATATTCCCACACCTATTATGGAATTTGTCACTACCAATTGACAAACCACACATTTTGCAAAGGAACGGGGCAGCAAATTTGACCATTAACAATTTTCCAATACAGAAAACTAGTGACAAGGACCAAAATAATCATAAGGGTAACATGTATTTGAGAATATAATCTAATTCCAAATGACTCCTCCAATTCCAAGAGGTGGAAAAACATGCATTTTATATTTCTTCGTCCTTTTTGAGATGATTTAGGCCATTCCAGCTAATAAGATTCAAAGGAGGACAAGAATTAAAAAACAAAGAGAAATATTCCTTTCCTTTTTTACTTATTTAAATTTAAAAGCAAAAGTCGAATTCCTTAGCTGTAAATAATTAACAAATTTTTACTTGAATCGTTAAAAACAGTGTTTTACGAAACATCCCATTTTTTCCAGTTTACTACTGCTCAATTATTTTTCAACTTTGAACCATAGATAATTGAGGTCAAGCATCCGGAGCATATAGGAGATACAATTTCTTGTACCATCTTGCCATCAACCTCTAACCTCGACTTTCCTGTACTGTGGAAATTTTTATGTTTATTTTCCTTTTCCCATTTTTGAAAACATAAGGTGTAATCAAGAAACCATGCTTCTTTGCTCAAGTCTAGAGATGACCTCAAGATTTATTAATAGCTTGAAATCAACAGATTTCATAAAAATTGGGAATCAAGAGATTTTCAAATAACATGCAAAAGTAGGGCGGGCTAATAAGAAAACTAGTAAGCATACCATATGCATTTCCAATTTGAGTTGTGTTATTGAAGCCAGCAGTAACTATGATGCAGAGAACCATAAGAATCCAATTGATTTCAGGAATGTAAATTTGTCCAGAGAAATCTTTTGATGTGTGAACCACCTTTACCCTCGGGAAACAACCAAGTGCAAGTGACTGCTTGATAATTGAAAAAGTTGCAGATATTGTTGCCTGACTAGCAACAATGGCAGCTAAAGTTGCAATGATGAAAACCGGCCAATAAACTGCATCTATAGGACAGCATAGCCACCAACAAATTAATACTGATTGATCTTATTTTCTAGAAGGAAAGGTATTAGATTGTACTTGAATAAGACCAACCTGGAATGGATTTATAAAAGGCTTCTTTAACATGAAGTGGATTCTTCATAAGGTATGCAGCCTGTCCCATGTATTGCAATAACAGGCAAGGGAATACAACTGAAGTGAATGCAATCTGCACAAATAATGAGGGAAATTTTATGACAGGCACCCCAAGATGTAAGAAAAAAAGGCTTATGAGGGAACTTGAAAAATCAAAAAGAAAGAAGAGTATAGAAGCCTTTTACTTTAACTAATACGTTAAGGACTTCACCTGAACAGCTGTGGTTGAGAAATGGCCCAAATCAGCGAAGAGTGCTTCTGTACCTGAAATAATGATGAACTTTATAGCAAGACATGTTTCCCTTCTCAAGTACATGAAATATCAAACTAAGACATCAAAAACAACAAATATAAGTGAATTACTTAGAAAAATAATTTCGCACCTGTTATGCTGAGCATAATCCCTCCCAGAGAAACCCAGCTCTGTTTTTTTCCCCTTTTGAAGTAGCGCACTATATAGAGAGGAGAGAAAGCTTTTAAGACTCGTGTGTCATGCTTACAAATATTATAAGCTCCGATACTTCCAATGGATAGGAACCAAAGGAGAACTACTGGTGCAAATAACCACCCAACTTTGTCTGTACCATAGTGTTGCACACTAAAAAGACCAACCAAGATGACCAATGCAACAACCACCACTACGTCTGCAAGAAGTAAAATACTGTCAGCAATATCAGATATATGACATAGGGATAGCGCCACAGCCTTCTCCATCATTTTCAACAACAACAAACAAAATGTCGTTAAATTACTATTGGAAGTCACTTGATGAAGTGTGTACTAGAATTTCTTTCAGCCAATTGACTTTAGCATGTGACACGTAAAACCAGGCTGCCAAGCAAGACAGTTGAGGTAGTAGAAGTATAAATTTATCGTTTCAACATTTCAACCCTATTTAAGAATTCTTCTCTTGTTACCTTGAGTTGTTTTTCTTTTCCTTAATGACCATAATTTAGTTTCACATTCTGTTAAGAGTATCAAAGCTCTGAAATAAGTAATCTTTTGAACATCAAAACCTAAGTTACCAGATTCACCTATGGCAGGCTGAAAGTCGGGTTCAGTTCGTAGCAAATTCGAATTCAGATCAAATTCGTTGCAAAGTCTGCAGCAGGGTATCAAATTCGGCCCAAAGTCTGTCAGAAGGACCTGGGCTGAATTTAGGAGAATTTTAAGAGAATTTCAAACCTAGCAGCAGAACCCGGGCCGACTTTGAGCAAAAAGTGACTTTTTTAAAGTTTTTGTTTTGTCTAATTTAGTCTATTCGACCTTCCAACCCTAAAATAGACCACTAAAAGGATGTTTTATATGTCATTTGTGCATTTGTGAATGAAAAAGAAAACTTCTTAGAGTGGATCTTATATCCCTCAAGATGAGAATCGGGAATTCTGTGAAGCCCGACCTAGAGGCAGCTCCTAGGGTCAAAATCCCCTTACTAACTTAGAATAGAGTATGAGTCATATAAATAATGTGTAATATTTTCTACTAACGTCGGTTTTGCAGGAAATTACATGAGAATGAGAAGAGACATTACATTCTTGCCTCCATTGCTAAATTTTCTTGTTTGGTTGACATTGCTCACGGAGTGTTGAAAGGTGATTGTTGCATGCTCTAAGCTTGTTTGTGAACTATTTGTGCTTCTAATTTGCCACAGCTGGATGATGATGATATGTTTGATGATTTTTTATGATATTTAATCAGTGACGGCTGATTGTTAATGTTGACATCATTATTTTTGAACTGAAACATTGATATGGTGGTGTATTTTGGCATTTTGTTATGTCACTTGGACTAAAACATTAATATATATGGTGGTGTAATTTGCTATGTTGCTTTACTATTAGCATAGTGGTGTATGAACTTATTTGCTGCTGCATATACATACATGCATACATACATACATATATATAAAAACATATGTTTTTGTATAGACGAACCCAAAACAAATTCGAACACACTCCCAAAAAAAAATTGAACGAATTTTGAACCCGAATCTGAACCAGCAACTTAGATCAAAACCAATAATACACTAATTCCAAAATGATGCATGGTTGACTACTGATAAGAATTAAAATAACCATATCATATGAGCAAGAATCAGAAGTCGCAAGCATTTATGGTCAAACAGATTTTGATTAGCTTACCATCGTTCATATTAGGATGATCTACCTTGATACCACCAACACAAGAAAGGACTGCAAAAACATAAAATTCCATTAGAACAGCCTCTACTTTTAATAGAAAAAAATAAATAAGACATGTTAAGATATTTATATTGCTCAGACTGATTTGAAAACAAGAATAAAAATAAAATAATAACAAAAATGGTTTATTCATAGAGCCAGTGTTAATGTCTTGCTTGAGAACTGTTATATATCCTTAATTGTCTTACACAGAACCTGGCTAGGTTTTCTAAAACGATAGATAAGTATGCAAAATCAGGTTGTCCTGGTAGAAATTTATTTTGTAGAATCCAAGCTGTTACTTTAAAAGACTGCAGTTAATTTGACAGAATGTATTGCTAAATGACAATATGCATGGCAATAGAAGACTGCAGTTGGCCTTGGAGTATACATGGGAAGGTTAATATTTTCATGTTTATGGCTTACAATACACCATTGCATTATATACTGTTTGTGCATATGGATAAGACCACACAATATTTGTATGACCTATCCCAATACAGATTAAAAGCATAATGTACAAGGAACCTGTGAAACAGAAATTAATTGCATCCATACTGCCAATCTGCCAGTATTCAGATAACCCACTACATTCTATTGAGCACTAAAAGTGAGCTATCTCAGATAATAAAATAGCCATGTCAACTAAGCTACATCAGATCAAAAATTGATCAGCTGAAATAATTGATTTTCAGTCATAATTCAGTTTCATGACGTATGTTTAAGAGACAATCAAAACAAGCCAGTCAGACTAATCCTTCAAAAGACGGAGACTATCAGGATGACACGAACCATTAAATTCCCCTCTGGTATCTCTAACTTATGAAAACAGTAACATGATGTACAGTTATCAGTCAAAATGTATATCATACAAATTTGATGGCTGAAAAATATGTTAACTGTTAAGTGAATTTGATGGCTGGTGAATGTGTCATGCAAACTTGATGACCAACAAATGTGTCAAGTAGTTTCAATATCATACCTGTAGAGCAATAAGGGAATGGAGCGAAATCGAGAGCAGGGTGTAGGGTTTCGAATGGACTCTGGTTCGAGCTACAATGGTGGCTCCCGAGCTCGCTTACCTTTCAACAGATGACTGCAAACCAATGATTTCACATGAGCAGGGTCCCAGAAGGAGCGAGCATGGAAGGCTCCGGTTTTTTTCAACAACCGAACATTTTATAGGAGGCATGGCGGTGAAGGTGAACCAGGGATCGATCTCACCAATTCGAGAAGAAATCACTCGGGATCGAGAATGGTTGACTTTAGCAAAATTGAAAGAAAGTTTTGGAGGCCAAAACCTAAGGTGAAGGAGAATGAGCAACCTCAGCAGGTAAGTCCAAATATAGAACATGCCCTTGTCACTTCAATGATGATAGATAATAAATAATGGCATGACTCTGTGAGTTTTTTGAAAGAGAAAACCTTTTTTATGAAATGGGCAGGATCATGGCCTGCTTTCGATAAGATTTGGAACTGGTGTGTGAGACACCTAAGTAAAAATTGTATTCTGAAAACCCTTTCAAACGACTTCTTCCTGGTTATTTGTCCGACGGGGAAGGACAAGGAGTAGATTTTTAAGCACAGCCCATTTCTAATTGAGGGACAATGATTATATTTTGTGGATTGGAAACCGAACTTTGATCCTGCCTCAAAGAAAATAAAAGAAATTCCTATCTGGGTTAAAATGCCTAATCTCCCTCATGAATATAGGGACCAACCGACTATGAAATTGATAGGAGATATGTTGGGGACTTTTGTGCAGTTTGAGGAGGCGATGGATGGCAGAGACTTCTCCATATATCCGAGAGTGTTGATTCTTTGGCAGGAGGCCCATCCATTTCCGGACATTATTGAAATAAGGACTGATGAAGGGCTTTGGAAACAAAAGTTAGAAATAGACAATAGTGAAGAATCAAAGAATGATGACAATGGTAATGAAGGGTTGTGCAAAGATCAAGAAATGGACAAGGTAAGGGATTGGAGAATGAAAGGCTGAATAAACTACTCTTAAAGATTTGAGCAAGTCAGAGGAAAGCAAATTTGGAAGAACAGATTCTGGGAGTAACTCTGGAAAATACTGTTATGTGGAAAATGCTCAGGCTGCCATGGTAGGATAGGATAAAAACCAAAAGGCGGAGATTATTAATATTTTTGAGGAGAATGGAAACTACTATGCAGAGCCAGAACATTACAACTCTGTCCAAGGGGAAGAGAATCTAAGCAGTGATGGTGGATATGCTTCTCCTTTGGAGATGCAGGCTAGTGGGGTGAGGAGCGATGAAGAATCAGACGAAGGAAATATGGTGTCAAATGAAGGGGAAGAGCATACGAGGCAACTGGGACTGGATAGGGTGGAGGATGACCTTCAATCTGCCAAAGAGAAGGGCCAGTGGTAGAAATGGAAGGGAACGGAGGGTTATATATGACATGTAAAGCTAATGAGGAGTTGATAAATTGTAATATAGATCAAGACCCTAAATGCCCCTTACAGGGTGTTGGGAGGATAGAGAAGTGGCTTTAAGGTGCAGGATTGAGAATCTGGTTCCTGATTTTATCCTACATTCAGGAACAATGGAATGTGCTATTGGGATGCTAAGCACATTTAGTCCAATGAGCAGGAATGACATTGAGGAAGATGATGGGTTCAAAGGCATTTAAGTTTCACCCATATGTAATCTAGAAAGCTCTTTTGAAGGGGTTAAAGATAGTAGTGGGGGCATGGGTGAATCAAATTCGGAATATGCATCTCAGGAGGAGGGAGGTGTGGATGACTTGGGGTTCTTAGATGACTTGGACGTTGTAGAGCTTAGAACAATAGATCATACCTAGGCGATCAACAACAAGCCAAAGAACGGGGAAAAGAAAAAGAGGGGTAGAAAATCGAATAAAGTGAAGCTCACACTGGCAGGGAGTGTTGCAAATCAGAGCAAAATATTGAGATTGGGAAAGGGATATGCCCTTTCCCGTGAGCCATGAAGGTCCTTTCGTGGAATGTTAGGGGTTGTGCCCCTGACAAGATTCGCTTGATCAAAAGATGTTTTGATCAGGTAAGACCGGATGTTATTCTTTTACAAGAGACTAAGCTTAGTGGGGAAGATATAACGTGGTTTAAGAGATGTTTCCCTCGATGGAGTTGTTGGTTCTCTGATGTTATCCTCTGGTGGTTTGGGGGTGCTATGGTGTAATGTTACTGTTGATATCAGGATTAAGGAGATTAGTAGGAATTGGGTGTGGGTGTGGGTGGAGGTGGAATCTAAACAAATTTTTACAAAGTTCCATATCATTAATATTTAGGGTCCTAATAGCCCTACTTTGAAGAAAGGTTTATGGCAGGACTTAACCAAAATCTTAGAAGATCAGTCAGATGGCTTATTTGTGTTGGGTGGGGATTTCAATGCTATTCTTAGCCTGGCTGAAAAATTGGGGGGGCATGGTTGGGCAGGCCAAAGTCAAAGGGACTTTGATGAACTTACTACGAACAATGGTTTAATTGAGGTGGAGATGAGAAATGGACATTTTACATGGACCAATAGGAGAAGTGGTTTTCTTAACATAGCTGAGAAACTAGATAGGTTTCTTATAGCAGGAAATTGGGCAGAGGAGGATTGGATATGCCATGCTGAAATTCTCCCCATCACGGGGTCAAATCACTATCCAATAAGCTTAAGAATCCAGGAATATATGGCTCCAGACCGAGCTCCTTTTAAATTTGAAACAATGTGGTTGCGGCACAATGATCTCAGGGATAAAGTCTTGGAGTGGTGGTCTTCAACCCCTCCGAGAGAAGGTAATAAATCATTCATATTCTTTAAAAAACTTCAGTTCATTAAGGAGCAGTTAGAGATATGGAATAGGGCAATTTTTAAAAATATTTTTGTTGAAAAATTGAGAGTAGAGGAAGAAATACATGATTTGCATTCTAAGATCATTGAACATGGTATGGAGGAAGTTGATTATGTTTTGGAGAAAGGCTTAAGCAAGGAGTGTACTGAGATTCTTGCCTGAGAAGAGATTTTTTGGAGACAAAAGTCTCGGGATATTTGGTTAAAGGAGGGGGACGGGAACACAAAAAAATTTCATAACTCAGTCAAAGTGAGGAGATCTTGTAATAAGATTTTTTCTATTAGAGATGAAAGAGGGGTTGTGCTGCAATCTCCGGAGGAAGTCAATAATGAAGCAATTAGATACTTTAAAAATATTTTTCAAGGGGGCCTTTTGATGAATGTTGCAGATGATGATATTCTTGAGGTGATTCCAAGATGTGTCACTGATGCTCAAAATAACAGTTTAATGAATCCTGTAACAAAAGAAGTTAAGAAAGCCATTTTTGGCTTGGGGAGTGAAAAAGCACTGGGCCTAGATGGGTTTCCAGCCATTTTTTTTCAGAAGTTTTGGGACATTATCGGTTCAGAGGTATGGGAAGTTGTTGAGGAATCTACAAAAGGTGGTTTTGTATTAAATGATTTTAATAATACTTTCATTGCTCTAGTCCCTAAGAAGGCTGGAAAAAACACTTTTGCAGATTTCACGTTGATATCATTATGTAACACCATATATAAAATTATCTCTAAAATCATTGCAACAAGGTTGAAAGGGATATTAAATATGGTCATTTCCAGTGAACAAAGTGGTTTTTCCCAAATCGATCCATTTATGAGGGTATTATTGTGGCTCGTGATACTACCCATTATGTGCATAAAGCTGGAATGGAGAGGATGATGATTAAATTGGATATCAGGAAAGCTTATGATGAAGTTAACAAGGGTTTTCTATTGAAAGTGCTGGAAAAGTTTGGTTTTTGTTTGGAATGGGTTAGATGCATTGAAAGTTGTATTAGCTCCCCCAGATTTTCAGTTTTGGTAAATGGTAGTACCCAAGGCTTCTTTGACTCAAATAAGGGAATCGAGCAAGGTGATCCAATATTTCCTTTTCTTTTTATAATAATGGGGAAGTGTTGTGTAAGTTGATTAGTAAAAGGAGGAACGAAGGGCAGTGGAAAGGAATAAAGGTGGCGGAGGGTCTTGACTCCTTATCACATCGTCAATTTGCAGATGATACATATCTTACGGGGGTGGCTTCTTTAAGAGAAGCAAAGGTAATGAAGGCAACCTTGGATAAATATAGCAAAGCCATGGGTCAATGTATTAATTGGCAAAAATCAGAAATATGTTTCTTTAACACTAGTTTGCAGGTGCAAAGAGAGATTTGTAGGATTCTTGGGATGAGGGTGGGTTCTCTCCCTGGCAAGTATCTGGGGGTTCCACTGTTTAGTGGTGCTTCTAAAGCCAGTTTGTGGAAAGATCTTGTCGACAATTGTTTTAAACGTATGGAGGGATGGAAGAGTAAATGGTTAACGTTTGCTGGCAGGATTTTAATGCTCAAGACTGTCATTTCATCTATTCTTGTCTACTCTATGATGTGTTTGAAGATCCCAAGCAAAGTTATTAAACTTATAGAACAAAAAATGAGAAAGTTCTTTTGGAATGGGGCTAGTGATGAGGACAAATGCCCTTTACTTGCTTGGAATCAAATATGTAAAGCTAAGATTGTTGGGGGTGCAGGGATCAAGGATTGGAACCTGATGAATATGGCTTTAGGTGCAAGATTAGTTCGGAGTATCTATAAATCTCCGAGTTTGCTATGGGTGAAAATTTTGAAGGGTAAATACTTGGATAGCATGGAGAATTGTAGGATATTGACAGTTAGAGAGCCCCCAAATGGCTCGGCTATCTGGAATTTCATAGTGAGTTGCCAATCAGTTATAACCAACCACCTTACATGGCAAATAGGGAATGGACACAATGCCAAATTTTGGGAGGATTCTTGGAGTGGATTTCCAGTTCTAAAGGACAATGCTGATTTTCATGATTTAAGAGGATTTTTCTCTCAAAGGTGGGGTGACAAAGTGAGTAATTATGTAGAGAAAAAATAGAACGAATGTGGGCAGGTTTGGGGATGGAAGAGCTTAGATGGGCTTGGTCTTTCGGATATGCAAGTAAACCAAATTGAATGAATTATTTCTACAGTGGACTATAGTGTTAGTCAAAAAGAGGACAAGGTAGTTTGGTGTGCTGCTAAGAGTGGTGAATACTCAGTTAAGATAGGATATCAAAATCTGGATCAAACAACGATTGAGAATGTTTGGCCGGCAAAGCTGTTTTGGGGATGGGAATGCTTACCAAAGGCAAGAGCTTTTGTGTGGCTGGCTGCAAAAGGAAGGATCTTAACAGGGGAGCAAAGAAAGCGGTTGGGTTTGTATGGGCCCTCTAGGTGTGCTTTATGTGAAGAGGAAGAAGAGAGTGTCGATCATCTGCTTCTGAACTGCAAAATAGCTAAGGATTGTTGGGACATGTTTTGGTGTAAGTTGGGGAGGCAGGGCCCCTTACAGAATAAATTAAGGTTGGTCTTGATAGAGTGGCCATGTAAACAGAAAATATCAGTGTTATCAAGTGTGTGGATTGTCAGTCCTTCAATATTAGTGTGGGAGCTTTGGAAGGAAAGGAATTGTAGGATTTTTGTTGGGAAAAAGGAACTAATAGAAAGAAATAATTTTAATCATTCAATAGAAGAGGTGGTTGGGGCTGCCACAACACTTATACATGATCAAGTTCCTTACACATTAGGTGATCAAAAATTACAAGCATGCTGGTCGGCGATTATACTTAGAGTGAAGAATGCCTGTGTAAAGAGAAGACAGGGAAAAAATCCAAGAAGGGATGTGAGATGACAGAAACCTAAGGAGGACTGGGTGAAAATTAATTTTGATGGAGCTGCAAAACAAAACCCTAGTCAGTCGGGTGCAGGGATAATAGTTAGAAACAGCAATGGGGAGACTTTGGCTATAGGGGCTCAAAGATTATCATTTGGTTCGAATAATGTGGCAGAAGAAAAAGTTGCTTTATTAGATGTGAGAATTGGAAGAGTGATGGGGTTTACGAAAATCCATTTAGGAGACTCCTTAATTATAACTCAAGCTATAAGTAAGAGGAAATTGGATGCTTGGCATCTGCAACCATTCATAGAGGCAATTGTGGAGGAGTTGAAGCACTTTGAAGATTTTATGGTTAGTCATATTTTTAGAGAAGGAAATGTTGAGGCAAACATTTTATCAAAAATGGGCGATGTCTTTTGAAAAAGTGCAGGAAATTCGCTTTGAAGACCTTAGGATTGAATAAGGCTTGGTTAGTTAATTTTTTATTCACAAGGTGATATTAAAAATGACCTTTCTTCATTTTAAAAAGATTAATATTGTGCATTGTAGAAGAGATAATGATGGAGATTGTATGGCAATAAATGATGCATGATTACAATTTAAAACAGCGGGTGGCCCAAAGGAATGAATTATGATTGTATATGGCACGAACTTGTGTTTATAACATGCAGATGAGTTATTACTTTAAATGGCATCCTTAGCAATGGTGCATTTATGATTGAAAGTGATTTTCGAAGGGAGGTTAAGTTGGTAGGGAAGGATGAATGTCTTGTCTTTCTTAAATTACACACAAATGATGGAGATATGCGAATCCTGCCTTGAGAAAAGCTGATGTTTCTTCCTTATAAATCTCTCATTTTAAAGTGAAAACGCAAGTCTCAACATTGCAGAGAAGGTGAAAACAGGGGATTTGCAGGTGCTTTGGACTAATGGAGGCAATGTTTACGGTGTCAACTTTGAAACAGCATAAGGCTTTTCCGAGGCCTGCTAGTAAGGAGAGACTCCATGGCCTGTTGTTAATTAAGTCAGACAAAATGGTTGAACTCCTAGAAGGGGTGTTGAGGATGAAATTCCAGGAGAATAAGCTGCGATGGAAAGTGAACTTGGATGTCATCGCAATGGTAATTGCTTGGGGTTTAGAACTTGGGGATAGCGCAGAAACTGTTCGTTGGGTGGCCACATCTATTTTTAAACAGGATTTGCTAGTGGGTCTCGATCACATCCTTGAATGGGCAGTTCCAGGGGTAGGAACTGACATCTCAGAGGGTATTGAAGATGAGGAGGAAGCACATAAATTCGGGGTGATTCCTTTCATCCGTCGGTTTGGGAAAATTGACAAAGAGGAATATAAATTGCAGAGGCTACTCAAATGGGAATAAATGAAGCTTGAAATTAGGCGCCAAGAATTCGAAGTGAACAATGCTATGCTGATGTTTCCAAATGAGGTGCGGCGTTGTCCGAGGACACGAGCTGCTACCAAAAAGCACCGAGGAAGAAAGGAGTAAGCCGGGTCTGATAGGTTTTGTTTGTCTTGATGTTTTTGTGAATCTTCGTCGAAAAGTATAGTATTTTTTGCAAATTGTAAAGGAATGGGGGCTGATTATGTATAGCTTTATCTATGAAACGAGACCAGTCAAGCTGAATTTTCTGATGGAGGCTTATTAAGGATAGTGTCAGATGATGGAAGGAAATTGTCTGGGTCATGTTGTTAGTTTTTTCTGCTTCAGCATCCGGATGGGGAGGTTTTTCAAAAGAATGTAAATGCAGATGGTTGTATTTTTGGGTAGTTTTTTTTGTTTTGTGCAGTTGCAGTTAGGTTGTTTGGGTTGATGGCTTTATCTCTTATGTAACTCTATTTACAATATCAATAAAAATAATCACTTATTACCGAGCAAAAAAAAAACAAATGTGTCAAGTAGATTCAATAGCAACAAAATATGGCAGGCAGATATGTCAGCCACCAATGTGTCCAAATGCAACAAACGCCAACCTAGAATGGAAGCTGTAGAATTGTACATCCCAACTGTTGAAATTACTTGTCCAATATATGCACAATATGCCTACTGAGTTTCGCAATTGCACCTATCATCAACCAGGGTTCAATCTACAGATGATGTACGCATCCATATTGAGTGTAAGAGGTGTTATAGGGTAGTTCTTAACTTCTGAGAAAATTGCAGCATATAGAAGCAAGAAGATGGACCATAGAGGTGTTGCTATAGTCTGACAGTGATATCGGTGGCTCCAAATAGAGCACTGTCTTGTAATCTTTCTAATGTCAATTGACATGAGGAGGCACAGCCCCAAGTTGCTGGAATTTTTGCAAATTGGATTTCTCCAAAATATATCTTGTGTCCCTCTTGTTTCATGATGCTGTCTCTGTGTTCTTTAGTTCAATTGTTCATTTCTTCCACACTGATTTCATTTCCAGCATTTAAGCAAATGTTAGAACTCTATGTTACACTGATATTAAGAATAGGTCATGATTTACTGCAGCAGATATAAGTAAACTCAGTCATATACTATTGAATTGGTGTGATGATGAATCATACAAGTAATAAGATTAATTATCAACAGCATAGGCACAAATTTGAGCATGTAAGCATAAAAATTTAATAAAAGATGCAGATGGCAGACAAATTCCAGCCTTATGTATGACTTTTCTTTGTAAAAATTTGTGTTGGATCAGCACATGGGAAAAAACTAATCTGCATTGGAGTATTGTACATTAGAATATCCAAGTCAATTACAGATCAATTCATGTAAATGAAAACCAGATCAGGCTTCAGAATTTAAAGTTTATGCAAATTGCCACTTTGCAGCTCAAGCATTCTCTATCCTGAATATCCTTGTAAAGGTAACAAAGATAAAATAAAACAATGCATCACAAAGTAAGATAGTACACCAGACACACAGTATTTTACATATGTTGCACGAACCACACATTTGCACAAAAGTATGTAAAGAATACATGGTATAGGATATAGCTTAGACAGTCTTGAGTCTTGACTAGACAAGAAGAAAATTGAAGCCCAGTCATCTTCTCAATATAAACCCTTTATGCATAAACATGTTGCCCATGTTCCAAGCAATGCAACTTCATCAAGCATGTATGTAATAATTTTTAAATGACATTTCCGAACTCAGAATGCAACTTACCAAAATGACAGTATCAAAAAAATGAAAAAAATTATATGATCAATCCATGAATAGTTTTAATGTATCTTGACATATTGATTGTTCTGTCTAAAAAGAAACCTTAAATTAAATTTCAAATTTGCAAGCTAATCACCTCTTCGCTATGTAAATAAAGAATGCCTTGTCTCCAAGTCATTGAGCTCTTCATGACCACATCTGCAGCTTATTTTCATTCTATGCTACTTCTTTTTCCTCATGGTCATTAAAAATACATGGTTGGCACTATTCTATCGCTTCTCCATCATTCCTATTAAATGTGAAATTCTTGTAGAGCTGATGGTGCTCCCGAAATATAGATATTTTCGTACTACTCTAAAGGTCCTACATTTTATTGCAAGAGGGCCTGAAATTGACATTTTAAAGCTTTGCATCTATAGTATGAGCTAGATTTCGCTTTATCAGTAAATTCATAGATCATTACAAAATTGAGATCAAAAACAATAAGAATCTAAATATTCAACAAGAAAACAAAAGTAAATAAAAGAAGATTTTGTCTGAAAAAAATGTATTTTTATTCAGTCCTAGCTACTAGAAAGAAAGGAGAGCAAATGCGAATCCTTCAGAACCAACTACCTGATATAGCAGGAGTAAATATCCCATCACCAATAACCATGCAGGTACCAACAAGAACAAGAATAAGGAGCGCATTTCGGCGGTAGGGTTTGCCTTCCAGCCATTTTTTTGTTCGTGCTGCAAATGATTTATCTTTTATTTTGTGTCGGCTGTAGGTTGTAAGATCTTCATCTGTTCGGTGTTGATTTGGAATAGTTTTTACATTAGCATGCCTGCAGAGTAGTGAATATAGAGCAAATGTTCCACCTACAACACAGCAATGTAAGATACTGTTAATAAAATTACATTTATATGAATGCTAAGAAGCCGAGCATGACTAAGACTTGTAAACAGAAAGGTTGATAGAAAAGAAAAATATTTAAGTTTAATATAGGCATAAGCATAGAGATCAGAATGGATCAATTTTTTGATTAAAATAAACCAGGATCTCAGGGTTCAAATGTCAAAGATTCACAAATGACAAAACTGATATATTGAGCTACATATATGCACAATATTTTAATTTTATGAAATGCAATGCCCAGTCATGTTATGTTACCTTCTCCATTGTCATTAGCCCTCATGACCACAAAGACATATTTGATCAAAGGAATTAAGGTTAATGTATATATGATTAATGACAGAGCTCCCATCACATCATCATTATCAGGAATGTTATCTGAAAATGTACTGTTATAAACATATAGTGGGGATGTGCCCAGGTCTCCATAAACAACACCAAGACTTTGAAATGCAAGACGCAGAATCATCAAATATGATAGCTCCTGCATCAACAATAGAGTAAAATCAAGATGTTAGTATTTTGATATTTGAAAATACTAGCGAGAAATGCATCATTCAAATTTTTTAAGCAAGAACCTTCTATGCAGTTGCTATTAATCGAATCATATGTATGTCAACTATGTCATTTACATTTGCACTCCCAACTAATAATTTGAAGTATATTATGAGGGAAATTATATTGACCTTTTTAGAGCAAATCATTCCAGCTTTGACAGAATGGAGTTATTCTCCCCCTATTTCCTTATCTTCATGAAAAAGTATGTGCTTACAATCATAGTTGGTAAACTTGGCAAGTACTCACCAAATGGGGAAGTACTCACCACTTTTTTACTTTGCCAAGTTACTCACGAGTTAACTCGCCAGTTAGACTTGCCAAGTTTATGGCGAGTGCTCACAAGAAACTTGGCGAGTTTGACAAAAAAACTTGCCAAACACATTTAAATTGTGAAACACGGAAAAAACAAAGAAAAATAGTGGAAAAATAGACAAAAAAAAGTCACGATTCTGCCCTATAAATCACTGAAATGCATGAATCCTCCTCAAATTTCCTCACTCAGCACTTGGAGAGAATACATTTTTCACAAAAATGTGCCAAATACCTAATTTCTCCCTTAAGTGATAAAATTGTGAAAATAGTGTGCAACGTGAAGTTTTGTGCCTTAATTTGGGCTTGGTGGTGGGGGTACTGCCCCTTGATACCGTTGGGGGCATTATCAACAAACCCCCATGAGGAGCACTACCCTCAACACCATTGGGGGTGTTGCACCCAAACCCGTATGAGGGATGCTGCCCCGCAACCCCATTGGAGTCTCCACGCCTAGACTCCACTAATTATTGGGATCCCTTCTCATATAATAAATTTGATTACAAATGATGGGACTTAGGAGTGAAGACTAGAATCGACAACTAACACAATTATCTTGATAACTTCATTGATCGACAATAAGGTATCATACTATCAGTATCAAAGATTCAAATGTCATTATTCCTTCAAAATGCAAGACAATCTTCAGGTCTGCACAAGAAAGGTAGACAACAAATCAGAGATCATTGATTTGGTCAAGTCAAAGCCACATACAAAACCTTCAATGTCAAATGAGAGAGAACACCAAACAACTTCATCACATTGCAAAGCATTTCTCTTAAGTAGATGTTTTTGAGTTTCCATACTCAAAGAAGACCAAAAGTGGAAACTTGAAAGGGTCATTAAGACCATTATTGATAATTTGATAATGTGTTTGCCAAAAGCATGGATGAGAACCTCCAGGTAACTTTAAACTTTATATTTAGGAACTTACAAAGTAATCAACTCCATTATTATTTTTTCTATTTATTATTCATTTATTGTCATTCAAATTTTTATTAATTTTTATTTTTAAAATCCATACTACTTTTCTTTAGGCGATAGAACCTTGGATAGGATTCTATGTTTAATGGATGGGGAAAAACCTCAATGGATTATCTATAAGAGGCAATGGAGAATGGCAAGGAGGCCATTCAGCATTACTACGGACCCAACAAAACAAATATGAACCCATTCGGTACAAATTGATTGAAAATGAAACAAGCACCTTCACCAATCCATACATGCAACAACCTTTTACTTAAATCCCAGTTTCTTGTTCTCTAATTCCTTTAGGGACAATGAGGAGGTTATGGATGACTCAACAAATGCATGGATAGAAAGACACCTAATGAAACCCTGAGACAATTTTGGATGAGTTGCAAACTTACAAGGTTGCATGCGAGCAGTGGTCTTCTTCATCTCTAAGCATTCAAAAGAGAATGAACTCACAGCCAAGTTAAAAAACAAAGTCCTTCAAAATTAGATCATAGCCTCCTAGTTAGAAAATTTTTTTGATACGTGCAATTTTAGTTTACTAAGCCACTTACAAAGTAATATATATTGTCCTTCCAAATTTGTTGTGGGAAAATTATGGTGCAAAAACACCAAATCTCCAAAGTCTTGCCACCTGTAATTTTTTAAAGGCTTGTGGTGCTTCTTTTTGAGTAAGCACAATGGGAGTAAATTGAGCGTGAAGAAGTGCAACAACTTGACCCAAAAATGCCTAAATGAACCCATTTTTGTTTCGTACAACCTTCATCTCCGTGTCAAGACATTGATCCATATTTAGAGTGGATTGCCATAGATGTGAATCCCATTTTTTCCATTGAAAATATTAGTGATTTTGAGAGGGAAGTAGTATAATGGGCAACAAATGTAGAAGTGCAAGTAGAGGACTAGAGAGTGGGTTTAGGAAGGGCTTGATTAGATGATAATCATAATATGCTTGAGGATGAAATTGTTCATCAAGAGTAATCTTTACCATCTAGTTCGATGGCACCATCACTAAGGAGCTTTCGTCACAAGAAAAGTTTGTAAAATTTTCTTATAGATTTGTATTTTTTGTGACGATGATAGTTGATTGATCACCATATCATATAACAATGATGTGCCTTGCACTCCTTTTTTAGTCTAAAACAAAGCTCCCCCAAGTTTCGAAGACAGGTGAAAGGCTTTTTTTAGGCTACTTTTTAGGGGATGGCAGGGGATGACTATTAAAAAATAGAAATAAAATTAAATACAAGGAAATTTTTATTTCTTTATATATATTTATATGTATATATGTAGATATATATGTGTGTGTGTATGTATATGTATATATATAGCACCTTCAAAAAGTGAAGAGAATTTGGGAGGAGAGTCAATTAGATGAGTTTTTCAGAGTAAAATATTGCGAAGGCTTGACAAAATTAATAAAACACAAAATGAGACCGACATATGTGTATGAAAGATCTAAATGTTCAAGAGCTATGCGTGCTGGTGAAGGATGTTGGGTGGCAGCAACCAGAAATATTTCTTTTGTCATTTTCGGCATTACAAACATGCAGGCAGTTTCTGCTATTCAAGCCAAGCAAGAGGAGTGTTGACCACAGGCCACTGCAGGGTACTTACTTTTATTTCTCCCTATAACATTCAAAAGAGGAGTTGGAAAATTATCATTTTACTAAACCCTTGAGTGTGAGGTCAACATTCAAAACTCAAAAAAGTGTAGAACTAGCCTTTTATAAAATTTTGTAAACCATTTTTCTGCCAAAAACCCTGAAAAGTCAGTACCTACAGTAATGTTTATCAATGTGACTTTGTAACAACCACATTTTCCCATAAAGTGGATATTTTTGTAAACTAGTTTCTCTTGGGATTCCAACAAAACACAAACACCAATGGGTACAGCTTGTTAGACTAAGGGTCCATTGTACCTAAAACTGGAGTGGAATTTTATAACAGCATGTATTTCTCAACTTTGTTAGCATTTTTATTTAACTCTTTCAAGACAACACTCAATAAAACTGTGTATGGTTGAACCATCTTGAAATAAAACTGTGTATGGTTGAACCATTCTTCAAATTATAGGAGAAGCTCCCTAAGACCTAACTAGACTTAAAACTAACGGAATTAATGAGTATGCACACTATACAAAATTTTAATGAAGGCTTTCCAATAAATGTAAATATCTGAGAATAATTTTTGCCCCAAATGCAAGTGCCGAACTTTCAACAATCAAAGGCTAGTATTTGGTTGTAAACAAAGTTCTAGCAACAAACACCAAGGGATGCTAACTACTAGCTAAATCAGAGACCAATATTCTAATCAACAAGAAATGATTAAAACAAATGAACACAAAATAATTTCATGAAGGAAATAATTAAACTACACTCAAACCAACAATTCAAATAGACAGTTTGACAATGCAAATTTTGACATAAAACAAACTATTTTTTATTTACTTTAGGAAATTACAAACATTGAATCAACAATCACTAAATAACAATTAAACAAATTCTAAGAATAAGCTTAAAGTCAACTATTGTAATGGCCCCATTTTGAGCAGAATCAGTTTGTGAGTATTTAGCTCAGTTTCTAAGTTTTCCCATAAGCTTCTTGGTGAGTTGGGGAGAACTCCTAACTTCTTGGAGTGCTCAGGGTTGGTTTTAGTGACTTTGGTTTCTAGAAATGAGCTCAGTGGGCAGTATGGATTAGTATGCCACTTTCAGAAGTGATGACACATCAGATGTTCTCCAAACTTCTTGGAGAAGCCATCTATTTTAAATAAGTCACCCAGTTGGCTCTGATCATCATCCTGCATCTTTAGTATCATCTCAGAGTGATCAAAGTTTTAGTCCAATGCAGTTTCAGTGTTTTTCGCAACTTGGGTAAACTATTGAGTTATTATTTAATTAATTCACTTAGGTTGTGTAATGTTGGGAAATATTAAAAGGACAACTTAGAGTAATAGCTCATTGGAAATATGTTAAGTTGGATGCCTATGCTTGGGGTTTTTTTCTCAAAAAAAGGTCTTCGTCAAAGAAAAAGAGAGTTATTATATTTTCAAATTAAATATTTGTTTCCAAAAAGCTATATGAGGAGGTTGAGGGGGCTCATTTGGATATAGACTTGTGAATATGATAATGTTATGCTGCTGGAATGAACCCTCAATTCTTCCAAATCTTTTTGAGGACATAAACCTTGTCAAGATTACTAGTTTCGAGTACGAAAACCCCCTAGCTATTTGGTGCAATTCCATCCAAGAATCGCCTTATGGAAACTGCAAAATTCATTCCACACTATATCTCCAAGAGATCCCAAATACAATATCATACTCAATACTCACCCTTGCAATCATATTCACCTTCTTTATATAGACCTTGTAATAATATAATGGAGGGGTACCATAATCCCAATGAAGGTCAACTTATCACTTAATATAATTAATTACACAAGTTGTCCATATGACCCAATATAGCTAACTTATGATGTGTCACATGTTATAATGTCCCTCTGTTGGTCGATTCCCACATTCTTGGAAAGTTCGAAGAATCTTGGAGAGCATCAACTTTAATAGAAAGAAATTTTGATAGTGGAAATAAGTTCAAGAGATCAAAATGAGTCCAATAGTACGTTTTGAATGCAGTTTTGGCATTCTAGAAGCTCTCCACATTTCTTGGACAAGTTTGGTACTTTTGGAAGCGCCAATATTCATATTGTTTGAAATCGTGAGAGCTTAAGAATATGTTTGTGTGGTCAAAATTCATATTTGGTTCATTTTATTACTTTCCATAACTTTGGTGATACGCGGAAAATAATTAAATAATTTAATGATCAAATATTTAAATTGTCATAAAGTGAAAAGTTAGAAGAAAACTTATATTTCATTGCTTAAATGGAATTGTTACAAAGAGATAAAAGTGACTTATCGTTGGGTCCGAAAATAAAGTTGAATTAAAATGTCACTTTTAGGCAAGAAATTAAAAAGCAACATATGTTTTTTTAGTTATTTTAAAGGGAGGGATAAAAATGATAATATTAGGCACGAAGTACAAAGTGGTGATTTAGAAGGTTGTTTTAAATTAATATTTAAAAAATGACTTAGCAAAAAAGGATTAAAAAGAGTTTGAAAAATCACTTTATTTTTATTACTAAGAGGAAAAGTGAAATAAAAGAGAAGTTAAATTTAGTCACTCTAAAAGTTCCTATAAAAGGAGTTTTTGAGAAGAACATTCATTCTTGGCATTAGCATATTTTTGAAACCCCAACGAGGAGGTTGAGCAAGTGTATTCGACAACAAACTCGGGATAAAAATCCTACTACAAAGATTGATTTCAAAGGTGAAAGATCTTCCCTAGGCAATACAGTGTGGTTCAATCAGGATCACAGTTTGTGTCAAATACAATAAATATATCAAGGTGGGTATTCTTAGGATTAACAAAGGAGCTCAATATATAAATTTGAAGATATGTGGGAGTAAAAGCAATACTTTTCCAGATTTGCATAAGTGTTCAAAGGTTTATGGCCAAATAATACATTTGTGAAATGTGTTGAAAGTTGTGAATATTGTGAGTATATGGGAAGGCCTTCCAAACAAGGGTTTCATATTCTACATTTACACTTGTCCACTAATCAGTGATATTTATTATTAAAAGTGTTGTGTTATTGTGTTGAATCTTATTGTGAACTGTGAAGCAGCTTATGGTGTGAGGGTTTAGACCCTATTGGAAAGTTAAATAAGGGAGATAGAGGCGTTCAAAGAGTAAGAGCTAAGCGCTTAAGTTGTGAAGGTTGTAATGGGAGTTTAGGGTCTCAAAACCTAAGTGCATTACTTATTTGTTGTTTGGAACTTGTATAAGGATTATTGTTAGCATCAAGGGTTTGTTTGATAGATTGTACAATTAGTAAAGATGTTGATTTAAGCCTAATTTAGTAGCATTGTTGCATGTTAGAATTTCAAGGTTATTGGAAGTCATCCAGGTCTATTAACAATGAAGAAATCAATCAATAGTTATTGATGTGCACTATCATTTACTTATATCCAACATTTAGTAGAAATTTGGGCAGCGTTGGGGGTATATTCAAGTTGCGAATTATTATCAGACTCTTTTTGGAAGCCTACAGCACCTGTGAACAGTAGTTGATATGTTTAGGGCTTAAGCTACAGCAGTTGTGAGCGATATTTGATATGTTTCATAAATAGTTCAAAAAATCGTGGGACTCGCTACGGACTCACGAGTCCACTAGCAAGCCGAGTCTAGGCGAGTCCATGCAAGTTAACTCGCGACTTTTAGCCATGGACTCACGCGAGTCCTACGTCGGGACTCGCGAGTCTTTCTCCTTGGACTCGCGTCACCCAGTTGACACGCCCAGTCCTTCAATAAAGTGATTTTTCTTTACTTTTTCTCATTTGCTCTTTGCTCTTGGTCATAACGAGGTTTTAGGGTGTGGAAAGGTTGAAGAATCAACATCAAATCAGAAAAATACATCCAGGTAAAGAATTTTTCGACTCTTTTTTTCCCTTTCATTAGAAATTAAGAAAATCTTGAAAAACAAGGGAAAATGCTGGCAAAAAAATTTCTTTTTCCCTTTTTGACTTTTTCCTTGCATTTTTATCTTGTTTTTGAATACTATTGTTATCAAATGATTTGTTATCATTTTTTGGTTGTTTTTCCATAAAACCCTATTGATGTTTTTTTTCATGTTGTAACAGCTATGTCAACTTCAAATAGAAAGGGCAAGGCAGCCCCAAAATCAGGAAAAAAGAAAGATGAGGCATGGAAGTATGGAATAAGGGGAAATAAAAAAGGGAGAGGTGACTTTCACGGAATGTGGCAAATGGATGACAGGTGGAGTGAATGGATTAAAATACCACCTTGCTAGAATATCCGAACAAGGTGTGGAAGGCTGCCCCAAGACAACTCCAGAGATTATTAGACACATGAAGGCCCTTCTTGCTGAATATGACTTGAAAAAAGAAGAAAGGGAAAAAACAAAAGAAGCCATGATAGCTACAATGAATCCGAATGCATCCAATTCGGCTCCTCTTGGTCGCACTCGCAAAAGTGCAATCTTATTTCATCTACTGATGACAATGAGGATGAGGTTACTGGACTCAGAATCCCCTTTCATCAAACCCAATTTTTTTATTCCACGCAATATTCCAAGAGCACAACCTTCACTTGAAGGTACAGGATGGAATAAAGAAAAACATGAGAAAGCAATGGTAGCAATAGGAAATTTTTGGTACTACAACAATTTGCCTTTCAATGCGGCAAACAGCCCATATTGGGAAGGTTTGGTTACCGCATTTATAGTTGCAGGCAAGGGGTTTAAGGCCCCAACAACTTATGACTTCAGTGGACCATTGCTAGAGAAAGCAGTGCAAAATAAACAGGATGTAGTTGATGATCAGAAAAAAAAATTGGAAGAGAAAAGGATGCAGCATTGTATCTAATGGATGGACAAATGGAAGAAAAAGGACTCTCCTCAACTTCTTGGTGGCTTCTAATGGTGCAATGGTATTCCTCAAGTCTATAGATGCCTCAAATGAAATAAAAACTGCTGAGACTTTGTGCAGTTTGTTAGATGGGGTGATCCAGAAAGTTGGAGTTGAGAATGTTGTCCAAATTATCATAGACAACGCAGTTGCATATGTATCCACAGGTAAAATGTTTACGGGGAGGCATCCCACAATTACATGGAGTCCTTGTGTTGCACACTGATTGGACTTGTTGTTAGAGGACATTGGAAAGATTAGCTGGGTGAAAAGGGTGGTTGAAGATGCTAAAAGTGTCGCCAAATTCATCTACAACCATACTTGGGTCCTCTCTTTGATGAGAAAACACACAAATGGCAAGGACCTTGTGCGACCAGGAGTGACACGATTTGCTAGCCATTTCCTCACATTACAAAGCATTCTTGGTGTCATTCCTTATCTTAAGAAAATGTTTGTGTTGGATGCTTGGTTGTAGTCTACATACTCCAAAAAACCTGAGGCAAAGAAGATGGTAAGTGTTGTATTTGATGATGGGTTCAGCAAAAGTGGAGACGAGTTGATCAAGGTAAGTAACAAACCCAAATATAAACTTTATACAAGATAATCTACTTGCTATTTTTTTTAGGGGTTAATTTTGTAATAATTTAAAATTTGTTTTCATTTTTCTAGGTGACAGAACCTTTGGTAAGGGTTCTTCATATGGTGGATGGAGAGGGAATGCCAATGGGTTTTATTTATGAGGCAATTTCACATTACTATGGTGGAAATTCAACAAAATATGAAGTCCTTTGGCGCATCATTGATCGTACGTGGACACGCCAACTGATACATGCCTTGGCATACTACTTGAACCCGAGATTCTACTTCTCTAATTCATTTAAGGTTGATGAGGAGGTCATGGTAGGTATTATTACATGCATTGATAAGATGGCTCCTGACTATGACTTGAGAGACAAGGTACTTGATGAGTTGGAGGTGAGATTTGACATTTGTTATGTCTTATTTATGATTCAAGAATTTGAAAATGTTTATTGTTGAGTTTGAGCCTTTGACAATTCTTATTTATGAATTTGGAAATGTTCATTGTTCAAGGTCTACAAGCGTGTAGAGGGGAGACTCGTCTCTTCACAACAAGCAATTGACTAGAGAGAAAAACAACTAGGTAAAAGTTACAACATTTTGTTGAATACTAGAAGAAAAAATTAGAAACTTGATAATGATTCTTGATTTGTTACAAACTTACATTTTTTACTCAATTCTAAATTTCTAATTCTAATATTTCTAAATGTTTTTTTGTAGAATTATGGTGTTGGCACGCCTGATCTTCAAAAGATAGCCATCTGTATTTTGTCCCAGCCATGTAGTGCTTCTAGGTGTGAACAGAATTGGAGTGTATTTGAGAACATTCACACGAAGAAGAGAAATAGGTTGACCCAAAAGAGACTCAATGATCTTGTCTTCGTTCGGTACAACCTTCGCCTTCGCACTAGAAAGGTGGAGGGTGTTTCACAAGAGTCCATTGACTTGGATGAAATTGATCCATATGGTGATTGGACCATCAATGAACAAGATGATGGTGATGAAGTCATCCTTACTGAAGAAGATATTGCAGATTTAGAGAGAGCTGCAGCAGCAGAAGCAGCAGCATTGGCTGATTCCAATGAGGTGGAGGATGACGAAGACGGGGACTTTGATGTTGAAGAAGAAGAATCAACTCTTCCTTTAGATGCCTCAACACCTACTAGTTCAGGGCGTTAAAAATTGAGTTATATTAGGAGACGAAAGAGGAGGATCTAGTGTTTAGTTTGCTGTTTTTCACATTTGGACATATCATTATATCTAATTTTGTAAACATTTATAAACTTACGTTGTTGTTATACATTTTAAAGTTTGCAACTATAATGATATTTCAAATATTGAGTGTTTGAGATTCATATGAAATGTGTAATGTATCAAATATGGCTCGTATGTTCTCTAAATGCATTAATTTATTTTTGTTTTTATGCAAAACTACAATTTGTTTCTTTTGACGAGTCCGAGTCCAATTTTTTGGTTTGCCCAGTCCATGGCGAGTACGAGTTTTTCAACTATGGTTAGGGTTTCAAACATGCTCTCTTAGCCCCTAATCCTTCTTTGTTTCCTTCATGCAAGAGGGGGTCTTTCTTCAAATTTTGAATAGGGCATCTGACATCTCCCCTTGCCTCTAATTTGGGACCCTCAATAATAACCTCACAATTTTTTAAACATGATTCCTCAAATACCAATTTTCATATATTATCAGACAATTCTTTCTTACTAGGCTTAGGCACCGAATGCCCATGGGTCTACACCTCAAAGGTATGGGGAGAAAATTGTCTCTTCAACCAAATTAAGTGGTTTTTGAATTTAGGGTTAGGGTTTCTTTTGTTATTGATAATTAAGGGGCAATCTTTCTCAAGATGATCCTTAGATTTACACAAAAAACAAGAGTTGAGACCTCCTAAAGGTTTGGTTTCACACTTGTAATGCTTGTCTTTAAGAGAAATTCTAGGATATCAAGGATTTCCACTCCCTCATTGAAAGAGATAAGGACGCTTGCATTCAAATGAGGGAAAGATGCCCTAGACTCCACTTGGAGGGTCTTCCCAATAGGCTTAAGCAGATGGAATGAAAGACCAAGATTGGATCGGCAAATTTTTCAAACTAATCCATCTTGGGATGGAATGAAAAAGTATTTTGTTTGGAGAAACTTCTAGTGACCAAGGGATTTCTTTAAACAGTGATTTGCCTATATTCCAGAATTTCTTTTCAAGAACTATTTTATGAATACCATGGTTCTTAAAGAAAATGAAAAAAAATGCTCTTTTTATCATTCTACAAAACGAAATGAAAATGCACATTTACTTACCCCAGACACTGTTAGGCCAATCATCAAAATATCTTCTTGATGGGAGATTGTTGCTATCAAGACAAATAAAAAATATTGTTTGTTTTTCAATCTAGCCTCTTCTTTATTAAGTGCATACTACCGACCTCCTCCCTCCGTCAAAGGACCAACCACTATCCATATGCGCTCCAAACGATCAGATCATCTGCGCGAGTGGTCAATCCTATCCCTAGGCGGTACACGGCAATCTATTCCAATTCAAAAACCTTCAGACAAAACAGACACAAACACCAAGCAGCCTCAAAATGACAGCAGATAGAAAAGCAGAAACAAAAACAAATTCACCAAGGCAAAGAGCGATAATGTTGATTTTTATAGCTTCGATCAGATAAAAATGAAGAAGATATTAATATTATAAGAACTGATCAAATCGTGATATATATATATAAATATATATATATATATATATATATATAAAATAATGGATATTATTATTATTATATATGTATTGATATATATACATATACATATACATATTTATATTTGAATTTGATTTGACCTCTTCTCATAATAATAATAATATCTAGATCGATTAACATCACATATTATACCCATGATCAAATTAATATGCAATTATAATTCATACCAATTTGTTGTGTATCAGTTATGCCTT
>MU223136.1:2109963-2123021 GCA_018584345.1 Thuja plicata | reverse complement strand
TATACTATCATGTCTCCCATATAAATACTCATTTGTTGATCGATCAATGAGAAGCATATACAACATTGATAGCAAGTCTTCTCATATTCGAGAAGACAGTAATTCAGAAGTATTTCTATCAGCATTTGTTTTGTAATACTTCCATATTCTCATTGTGCATCATTAAGTAAAAATTGAAGTATCATTTGTGAAATTCAATCTCTTATTTGATGCATATGTGAAAAGAAGAAAAGATCTATATTAGTGAGTATACAAAATAGAGAAATAAAATTACATCCATATTTTTATTTGCAATAAATCTAATCACTTTAACATGGTATTAGAGCTAGTCTAAGGAAGATCCGATTAGATTGAAGATAGCAAACTGATTAAAACTATAAATTTAGTGTAATCACAATCCTCTCTACATAATGGCAACTGGAGTCAGATTCGAAGTGCGAACTAGATTCATTGAAATGCGGGAAAAGTCGAGCTCTGTTGTGAGTAAAGACTGCGAGAGGCAGGACAAAGTGCAGACCAAGCACGGAGGTCATTGACAGAGGCCTATCTTAGTTGTGTAGCACGAGATCAATGTCTACAGGAGTGGGTTTTGATCATAGACAATGCAACGATCTCTATCGCTGGTGTGTTGCCTCTGATGTCATGAGGTTGGGTCTAATTTCTTGTGTGTTGCCTCCTATGTCGCGAGGTTGGGTGCATTGCTGCATCTGGTAAGAAAGCAGATTGGTACTGAAGATAGATATGGATAATGTGGTCAACTATGATTTTCCTCCAAAAGCTAAACTTTAGTTCACAGAGTAGGTCATGCTGCTCGTGCTGACCGAACTAGCACAACATATTCATTTGTTACATCGGAAGACTTGCACAAAGTCCTTTGATCTTGGCAAAATTCTATATGTGGAGACAACAGGGAATGATACTAAAGTTGATGTTGTTAGATGAGTTAGTATATAAGTACACCTTTGTAAACTACTGATGATCTCTTAATCCCCTGCTGAAGAGTGTAGTTTCAGATCTGCGTTATAGTTCATATGAGTCCTGAGTTCAAAGGGAAGTCATGAAGATAGATATTGGACAAGGTTGCATATAGAAGTGCTCGGAAAAGATAACTATGCTATCTATTTGATGTTGAACCAATAGTTCTATAGTAATATCTTTATTCTGAGATTGACTGCAAAATGAGTTTGGTCTACTATCAATCAAAGAGGAGTTTGCTCTACTATTGGAAATGAAGGCCTTGTAAAGTCATTCCAGAGTCTAAATCGGTGTATAGACAACTATAGCTATAAAATTCTATTAATATTGTTAAGATAAAAAAGTAAGGAAGTGCAGCTTGTGCGTGTAAAGCCACGCTCTATAACCTTTACTAGCATTCTCCTTGAAACAAATACAAATATGATTCTTAGAGAAGGTACTTGAACTATTCGACATAGTGCTTCAAATAAATGGTGTTGTGGTAACTCCAGAGATGCTAGAAGATGCAAGATGGATAAAGAAAGTGACTACTAAACTTGGTTTCAAAGGCAAAGCCATTCTTGCAGTTCCATACAAAATGAAATTGACTGCAAAATGAGTTTGGTCTACTATCAATCAAAGAGGAGTTTGGTCTACTTCTGGAAATGAAGGAATTATAATGTGACTCCAGAGTCTAAATCGGTGTATAGACAACTATAGCTATAAAATTCTATTGATATTGTTAAGATTAAAAAGTAAGGAAGTGCAGCTTGTGCATGTAAAGCCGCGCTCTATAACCTTTACTAGCATTCTCCTTGAAACACATACAAGTATGATTCTTAGAGAAGGCACTTGAACTATTCGACATAGTGCTTCAAATAAATGGTGTTGTGGTAACTCCAAAGATGCTAGAAGATGCAAAATGGATAAAGAAAGTGACTACTAAACTTGTGTTCAAAGGCAAAGCCATTCTTGCAGGTCCATACAACCGGATGGTTAACATTCATTTGGAAGAACTCAAATAACTGTTGTATGGGGACTGTGAAAATTCAGTCTAAGCTCGGGATGGTGTCGTGACACTCCAAACTATCTACCGCCTGGAGGGCGTTGTCCTTTGACTACAAGAGATCAGTATTTTATGATTATACCTTTGAATATTGATCATGAATTTTATGCAGTTAATCCATGCAATAAAATTGGGATAGTAAATCTTGTATGCTCCTATCATTGATATTTCCCTTCGTACAGTTTAGTTTTATAAACTATTTGTAACCTCTCTCTGAAATGCTTTCAGGACGGATCAAGAAGCATAAGAGATTGCATTCAAGGGAGAAAGAACTTGATGCTTGCAGTCATGGGACTAAGTTGGTGGCTGAAAACGTTTCTTCGAAGAGGAGGAAATAACATTCAGAGGGAGTCTGACAAATCCATCGGAGGCAACCTTGAACGAGAAGGTTATAAGGTTGACGCATGTACTTGGAGCTTTATAAGAAAGCCACATTATCATGGATGTTTGGTATTGCCAAGCTTGGGGATAAATCCACAGTTTATTACATTCACTCATGTTACTATGGAATCAGACAAGTACATCTGTGTACAAGAAATTGCTCTTGTGAACAATGTTGTGTGCCAGATAATAAGAGTCTCTTGAAATAAAATATCTTCCATGACTAGAGTATGTAAATAGGGTATGCTTCTGTGACAGAGGGAGCAACTAGAGGATCTGCATCAGTGTACATCCGAGGATCTTGATTCAGAGGGAGTAGACCATGTCGATACGGTTTCTCTAGTGATTAAGAAACTGTAGCGTTCAAAGGACTATGATTCTTGAGATGGAGTTTCGTATGATGAAAAGCCTTTATGCAGACACCTAAGTTTTGAGATTCCTGGATAACTTGGGGTTCACCAAAAGTGATGCAAACTATATTAGAGATATGGTGCATAAGAATGCTATTCAGTCGAGGTACATTATCACTACAGAACAGATGGTCGATATTCTCACCAAGTCTCTTTCTAGAGAGAAGTTTGTGTACTTTCAAGATAAGCTTGGTACACTGGAGAATGAAGCCTTAGCTGAAAAGGAGTTTTCAGCATCAATGATATATTATTTGTATGTTATTGCATTCTTCTCTTTGAGAGAGAAGTCTAAAGTAAAAGCCCTTGTTTCCACCCTCTGGGATGAGCCATGGTGGATCCACCCTCTGAGATGAGTCAAGGTGGATGTTATGTGTGTAATTTCATGACTTCATTGGTTCTATGATAAATGGGCCCCTGTGAACATCATTAAGAGGTGACGATCTCTCAATTATGAACACTTGTACTTCTGGTTATTATTGTAGGGTAACGACTTTACAATAGTTAACCACACTATCATGATGGATATCATGAGACTTGATATCTGTGGACATGTCATGATAGTTAATATCTCTTAGGACATTATGGTAGATATCATGAGACTTGATATCTGTAGATAAACCATAATGACTTTTCAAGAGATAATCATGGTGGATATTATGTGACTTAATATTCGTAGACATGCCATGATCTGACATCCGTATGGTAGGCATCATGAGACGTGATGCTAGTGCACATACCATAGTTATGGATATTTTTGTGAGTACTTGGTGAATATCATGAGACTTGATATTTTGTAGGTCATTACTCTTGATATCATGAGATGATATCATTATGGAAATTGTGAGTACTTGGTGAATATCATGAGACTTGATATTTTGTAGGCCATTACTCCTAATGTCATGTGATGGAATACCAGAAATCATTTTGATAATATACACTTGTATTTGATTGATATTGTAAGGTGACGACTTTGCAATATCTCCATCATGATGGATATCATGTGACTTGATATCTGTGGACATGTCATGATGGTTAGGATCTCTTAGACATAATGGTAGATATCATAAGGCTGATATCATTAAATAAACCATAGATGAGTTAGAGATCTTCACGGTGGATATTATGTGATGTAAAATCCGTGGACATGCCATGATACAATATCCATATGGTAGACATCATGAGATGTGATGTCAGTGCACATACCATGGATATTTCTGAGATATGGTGAATATCATGTGACTTGATGTTCCTGCTCATACCATATCTCCTGATATTACAGTGAGGTGATATCTTCTCTCTCACAATTAACAGACTTATTGTGATTTGCATCTTGATGGATTTTATCTTCCCTAGCTAAGAGGGAGTGTTGATGTTTATAGCTTCGATCAAATAAAAATGAAGAAGATATTAATATTGTAAGAACAGATCAAATTGTGATATATATATATATATGTGTGTGTATTGATATATATACATATACATATTTATATTTGAAATTGATTTGACCTCTTCTCATAATAATAATATCCAGATCAATTAACATCACATATTATACCCATGATCAAATTAATATGCAATTATAATTCATATCGATTTGTTGTGTATCAGTTATGTCTTGTTATCACATTGCTTAGTATCGGTTATACACACCGATTTGTTAGAACATGATTAAGCATCATATACCGATCGGGTGTATTATGTTACGATCGGGTGCCAACCACTATGCATTGTTCTGAGTTACTAAATGTCGATTAGTATTATCGGTTACCAACATCAATCAGTGTTATGAAGAGACATGATAATATAGTCATGTCTCCTTAAGGAGACATGCCTCTATACTACCATGTCTCCCATATAAATAATCATTTGTTGATCGATCAAAGACAAGCATCTACAGCATTGAATGCAAGTCTTCTCATATTCGATCAGCAAGTAATTCAGAAGTATTTCTATCAGCATTTGTTTTGTAATTGGTGCAGGAGCACCATGATGAATTCACACATGTCTTGGGATACCCTAAAGGTATCTTGGGTCATTTTAGTAGGTTGGGTCTTTTGGACCACTGAGGTGTGCAATAAGGATCCATTTGTGAAGACCAAGTGCCAAGTTGGTGTTCTATAAACCAATTGGTCAACTCTGGTCAAAGGATCATACAAATGTTGGATTTTGTGTTAGTTTAGTGTTTTGGATGTTTTTTAAGATGTTTTGGTCTATGTGGGACCCTTGGTTATGTTTGGAATGCTTAGAACCAGTTTTGTGAGAAAGGGTTGGAAACCCTAGGTTAGCTAGGGTTTGGCATTCAAATGCCATTTTCTCATGATTTCACCATTGGAAAATTCTAATCCTTGGTGAAATGAGGGAATGGCATGTGTACATTAGGATTTTGGTGTTCATTTGCAGGGAAACTTTGGCACATGTGTGTTTGAACTAGAAGAAGACAAACATCTCTATGTGGTTGTCTTACACAGTTTTGAACAAGTGATGAGACAAAGTATGAAGGGGTGGAATCTCACAATGAAATCATGGATTTGGTGTATTAGCATCCTATAGCAACTTCTGCAACCATTGGTTTGGATGTCTAGTGAATTTTGAGCATACTTGCTTTGTTAAGTAAGCCTAATTGGAGTTTTAAGGTCTAGTAGGTCAGTTGGGGTTTGCATAACACCGGTCCAGTCCTGAATTTCTAATGTTGGGGTCTCTTAGTACTTCCAAAAGGGTGTCAGGAAAGGTACTTTGTTTGGGTAGTCTTTTGTGAAAACAAAAAATTATCTTTGAAAAACTCGAGATATAGGGCGAGTAGGAATTGAGCCTCCTAAAGAAGGAAGTGCCCTTTGGGTGTGTTGCAGAAGGATCCAACCAATGGGATCATGTCATGGTTGGTCTAGATAAGTGGAAACTAGAAGGATTTCAACCCTCTCATTAGTATTTACATTCTGATGTATTGGCGGCACAATTAGCCCTTAGGAACACTTAGGGTCTAATGTGTGATGAAGGAGATTGTTGAATGATCAACCCAAGTTATGTTATGTAAGGTATTTGGGGATCATTATGAGTCAGAGAAGGTTGGTATTGTTGTGTTCTAAGGTGTAGATCCTTTCCTTGTGAGATCACCCTTGGAGGATTGTAGATCTCATCACGTCTAAATTGGGTAGAGTGAGGAGTTGAGGAAGGCTCTGCATCAAGTGGTATCAAAGCTTAGGAGATATCCTAAGAAGTATTTGAAGGCAAGTATGGCTGATGGGGAAGAAGAACTACCACCAAGAATGACCAATGTGGAACTAGCCAAGCTATTAAAAGAATAGATGGCAGAAAGTAGGAAACTCGGGGAGTAGATGGCTAAGATGAAAAGCCAGATGAGAGGAGGAAAGGATGTTGGTTTCTCTGGAGATGATGAAGAAGGGAGTGAAGAGGACACCCCGAGGCAGGAAGTAGAAGAACAAGTTCCTGTAGACCAGAGACCCCTCCTCAATGCCTTGAAATCAATGGAGAGGAGAACCATGGATGTCAAATGGGACCTGCTAGTATTCAGTGGGAAGATGGACCCTGACTTGGTCACAGATTGGATTGAATCCTTAACAAGTTTCTTTGAGTGTGAGGAGATTCCTGAACACCAAAGAGTAAAGATGGCAAAATCAAAATTGAAGGGGGCAGCATTAACATGGTGGAACTTCATCCAACAAGAAAGGGTGAGGGAAGAGAACATGATCACTTCATGGAAGAGAATGGTTGCTTTGGTTAGAGAAACATATGTACCCGAGGATTATGAAATCCAACTTCACAAGAGAAGACATAACCTAAGACAGAAAGAGATGGACATGGGTACTTACACTGAAGAGTTCCAGAGACTGTACGAAATCTCGGACAAAGGAGACTGAGAGTGAAAAGGTAGCAAGGTATATGAATGGGTTACGAATAAACATTCAAGAAGAGTTGAATCTCTTAAGCCCTGACACAGTGCACAAATGCTATCAATTAGCATTGAAGGTTGAGGATAAAATAAAAAGAAGACTAGATCAGAATAGCAAAGGAAGAGGTAACAAGAACTTCAGAGGAAGAGGAAACTCTTGGGGAAGAGGACAGTCCCCTTAACCATTTGGTGAATAGAATCAGGGAGACAAGGAGCAAGCAGAATCAAGTTCTAGAGGGAACTTTACAGGACGAAGACCCTGTGGGAGAGGGAGATTTGGGGGAAGAAACAAAGGACCCCCTAAGATGCTTTAGTTGCAATCAGTTAGGGCACCATGTCAGCAGATGTCCTGAAAAGATGGGATCCAATACCCAAGGAGAAAGGAGGACACAATTGGTACAAGAAGACAATCAGAGTGTTAACTTTCCATCTAAAGAATTAGAACCTGAAGAGGGAGCATGCTTGATGATGAGACAAACTTTGTTGCAAGTGCCTCAAGCCCAAGAACCACCACAAAGGAAGACTTTGTTCATAACCAACTGCAAGAACCATGGAAAGGTATGCAAATTACTCATTGATTTCTGGTTCTACATAAAATCTAGTGTCAAATGAAATGGTGCAAAAGCTTAAGTTGCAGAAATTTCCTCATCCTTGTCAATATAATGTTTCATGGCTTACTAAGGGTCAGCCAACTCTAGTAAAAGAACAAGCTTGGGTAGAATTCTCTATAGGAGATTAAAAAGATAAAGTCTTGTGTGACATAGTAGAAATGGATGCATGCCATCTACTCTTAGGTAGACCTTGGCAATATGATGTGGATGCCACTCATAGTGGAAGGAAAAATACATATACCCTGATTAAGGATGGAGTCTTCTATACTATGAAACCCTTACCTGACACAAAACCAGAAAAAGAGCCCATAGTCATAGTCATTGGGGAAAAAGAGATGGTCAAAACTATAAAAGAATTTGAAGGAGGATATGCACTAATTTTGAAACCCGAGAAAGTAACTACTACTGAAAGCAAACCAATCCCAAAAGAAGTCCAAAATATGTTAGATACTTATCATGATGTGGTTGCTTGTGACTTGCCCTCATCCCTCCCACCCTTAAGGGATATAAGTCACCAAATAGATTTTATACTAGGTGCTTCCTTGCCTAATAAGGCACCATACAAAATGACGGGTATGTCCAAAATGCAGAGATATCTAAACAAGTTAGTGAATTATTGGATAAAGGACTAATCAAAAAGAGCTTGAGCCCTTGTGCAGTCCCATCAGTTCTAGCCCCTAAGAAAGATGGGAAGTGGAGGCTTTGTACTAACAGTAGGGCAGTGAATAAAATCACCATCAAATACAGGTTCCCCATTCCAAGGATAGAAGATTTATTCAATCAGTTGGGCAATGCATGTTACTTCTCCAAAATTGACTTGAAGTCAGGCTACCACCAAATAAGGATGAAGCCAGGAGATGAATGGAAAACAACATTCAAAACAACAGAGGGCCTATATGAGTGGCTTGTGATGCCCTTTGGGTTAAGTAATGCACCCAACACCTTCATGAGGTTAATGAATGAAATCTTTCAGGATTACAATGGTAAATTTCTTGTCATTTATCTTGATGATATATTGATCTTTAGCAGCAACAAGGAGGAACACCTCAAACATTTGGAGCAGGTAATGAATGTTGATGTTTTGGCCTTTATGGCAAAGATCAATGCATTTATATTAGAAATATATTTTATTATTATATATTTAATTATGCCTAAAATCGATGTGATAAATGATAATATAAATGGTTATATTTATCACTAAGTTTGATTTTTAAACATCAAATATAATTAAATGAGTTAAATAATAATATAATAAGGGATTATATTATTTTATTTATTAATCCAAGAGTCACAAATCGTGGCCCCAAGTCGGCTGACTTGGAGGTCCAGGTTTTGGCATGGATGAACTCATATATTAAGGAAATTTGATGAATGCTAGAAGCAATCAAAAAACATAACATTATCTTCTACTTGTCATCGATTCTTGGAGCAATCGAATGCATTCTTGGAGCAACGAATTCAATCTTGGATGAGCGATGTGATGTACCCAATTTTAGCAGGTATTGGCTGTGGTTTTGTCAGCTCATTATCGCGACCCTCGTGAGTTGACGCCTGGTTTTGAGGGTCCCAATTGGCAGACTTGCTATTTTTAGTAAGTCTGGACTTACTATTTTTAGTAAGTCAGTTTGGTCAGTTTCTATTTTTGGCAGGGCAGTATCAGCAGTGGTCAGTACTCTAGACAATATTCAGTTTGTGCAGTTCTTTGGATGAGGACTTACTATTTTTAGTAAGTCTATTTTTGGCAGTTGCCATTTTTTGCAGTGCAGTGGGTGGCTCTGGCAGTTAGTCATCACCTGCAGCGAATGTTGGATTTATTGCACGAGCTCATATTTATTAATTAATAATTAAAGTCATATTATTATAATACTTTATTATAATAATGTTTTAGAAGTTGATAATTAAAAGAGCTGTGAACTGAAGTTCTTTTTGGGAAACTGTGGCCAAGGATGGATTATAAATATGAGCTCATTTCATTGGGATTGGCGTTCGATTATTGATTAAACTTTTGACTTTGTGGCTCTGTGCCGGGATTTTTGAATTGTGCCCTTGCTAAAGTATAAGGGTTTCTGAGTTCTACATTCTTGCAAATGTACTGAAGTAAACATTTGCTTCATCTCTTCACTGTAATTCTATAGCTAAGGAGAGAATTCGATTTATTCTGGAGATTATCATCTGAGGAGATTGTCGATAATTTATTGGCACACTGAGAGTGCAATTAATTCTGAAATTGATTTGTGATTGAATTGAGACCTGCAATAAGAGGTCGATCTGATTGGAGTTTGTTGAGGAGTGAACCAGATGTTTATTTGTTATTCTGGACTGAAAATTGGAGTGTATTAGAACTGGACCGATCTGCATTTATCAAATCTGGAGCAGATCAAAGTGTTTATTGGAAGCAGCGTGGAAGGTGTGTGGGCTGCATATTTATTCTGGCTGCGTGTGGTGATAAGAGGAGTCTATTTTGCATTACGGGTGATAGCTGGGACTGAATTCAGCATTAATCCGCACCCATAGGAAGCTGCGTAATCAAGGTAGTGTGCTGCGTGCACTGTATGAACATTGCGGGTGAAGAACCATTGATTACGGCCAGCATGCAACACTCTGGGCATCATTACAAGACCCGCGGTTAGTTAGCAGAGTGGAGTCTTAAAGGTGGCGTTAACAATTGTTAAGGAATTATGGCAATTTCGAAGCACATGGACAGAAATGGTATTTACGAATGCATCCCATTAGTATTTCATTTTAAATCTTTGCAAAGTCATTAGTGTAGCAATCTCCAACTTCAACGTTTGCTGGCAAATATATCAGGTTCTTTCAATTTTGAAATTAGTGTTTGAATAAATTCATTGAATGTAATTTCCAGAATTTCATCAAATAAGCATTCTGAAATAATTGTGTATGATGGCTGAGAAATGTCAAATTGAAATTGAATATTTAAATAAAGGAGTTATTGCTAGAAATTGTTAACTTTGTGCAAAATCAAATCGAATTATCAACAGAGCTAGGTTGAGCTCATTACAGTGGTATCAGAGCGGTTTCTTGCCAGCCTGCAGGGAAATCGGGTTCATTCTTTATTATTATTATTTGGGAATTCAATTATGGCAGATGACAGGAGATTTATTCCCGGTAGGCATTAGCACCGGAGAGGTCCTTCACCCCCGCCAAATGAAGGGGATGCAGATATTCAGTTTAGCACAGTGCTTGGTGGTGATGTTAATAATCCAGGTGGTTCAGGTGGTTCAACAGGTATTGCACGACCCACAGCTGCTCCTGAAGCAAATGTAGACAGAGAGGCTAGGGAGACCTTCAAGAACCTAGCAACAGGGCAGCATCATGTAGCTGATGTATTACATGAGCTTTCTGACACCTTGAGACGGATGGTATTACCGAGGGACTAGAGTAGGGAGAGATCACATGATGCTTCTGTCACATCACATAGATCACAGATTGATGACAAGCACAGGGATTATGAGCATAGAGCCCAGAGAGATGACAAAGCAGATAGGGAAGGTGACAGGGGAGATTAGTTCAGACCCCAGGGGCCCAAATTTGTGAGACCGGAGGCCGATACAGTCAGCATTGATGTTGAGGATGTCCCCTTTGTCGATGATATAGTCACTCACTATGCTGAGTGGGATGCCCTTCCTCAGGCCTTGAAGCAGAATTTGAACTTTGACAGATATTTGACACAGAAACGAGAGCACTCGAGGGGAAGATTGGCACAAGATAGGCAGAGGATGGGGCAGAATGGTTTGAGACAGATGGCTAGCAAGATGACGCTAGCACATTTTGATGGCAATGGTAGGGTCACTGCTAGAGCTTGGATCCACAAGCTCAACACCTACCTCGCATTGTGCCCTATGACTGAGGAGGATGCCATTAGATTTGCAGTTTTGCATTTAGATGGGACTGCACATGACTGGTGGTGCCATGGGTTGAGATCACTACATCATGACCAGATTACTGTCTATCAGGAGTTTGTGGATAGGCTGATTGAGCGCTTTGACAGAAAAGATCCTGAGGTTTATTTCAAAGAGTTGGCTCAGTTGCGGCAGAGAGCTAGTTTAGAGGGCTTCATCAGCGAGTTTCAGTGCATATCAGTCATAGTGTATGATATCTCAGAGCAGAGGAGAGTGATGCTATTTTTGGAGGGGTTAGCAGAGCCACTCCGTGGATGGGTTAAGTCTTTGGACCCACCCACTTTACAGGAGGCGATGAAGAAGGCCCGAGATCTTGAGTCATCATCTTGGAGCAAGGGTGCCCCGAAGTCATCTGATCCTCCACCTGTTGATGAGGAGACTCCCTCTGTTGTTGAAGACAAGGGCAAGTCAACGGGGAGATTTGATGATACTTCCAGAGAGGACCTAAGGAGACAACTTTGCTTTTGGTGCAAGGGGCCTTTCTCTAAAGGTCATACTTGTGCTTTGAGGCCGAAAGGGGCAGTAAACCGTGGCATGTGGGTTTACACGGATGAGATAGAGGAGTCATCGCAGCAGCATGAGGATGAGGACAGAGATGATCCTACTGGGGATCGAGTCTATACTATGATGAGTGTTTATAACCTCATATTTGACTCACATGTTCAGGATATACATCAAATGCAGAGCTGGTCTGTACCTAAGATGGATTGGTCACAGGATGACTGGGGAGAGTCAGTGAAGTTTAGTATGATGAGTTCTCCTGTTGAGTCATCTTCTGGTGATGTCAAGATCTCCACTTCATCAGCGCAGGCACTTGGGGTTATGATACAGGTTATGTTACTGGTGTTACTGGTGTCATGGGTTTACAGTTGGTTCCAAGATGGCAGGGATGTCACGTGCTTCTTATGGGATCCGGGTGGAGGCTCTAGTGAGATACTCGATTGCTTGAGGATAAGCAATTTTGGGGAGGGAGGACTGTGATGTCCCCAATTTTAGTGGGTATTGGCTATGGTTTTGTCAACTCATTATCACGACCCTCGTGAGTTGACGCCTAGTTTTGAGGGCCCCAGTTGGCAGACTTGCTATTTTTAGGAAGTCTGGACTTACAATTTTTAGTAAGTCAGTTTGGTCAGTTTCGATTTCTGGCAGGGCAGTATCGGCAGTGGTCAGTACTCCAGACGATATTCAGTTTGTGTAGTTCTTTGGCTGAGGATTTACTATTTTTAGTAAGTCTATTTTTGGCAGTTGCCATTTTTTGCAGTGCAGTGGGTGGCTCTGGTAGTTAGTCATCACCTGCAGCGGATGTTGGATTTATTGCACGAGCTCATATTTATTAATTAATAATTAAAGTCATATTATTATAATACTTTATTATAATAATATTTTAGAAGTTGATAATTAAAAGAGTTGTGAACTGAAGTTCTTTTTGGGAAACTGTGGCCAAGGATGGATTATAAATATGAGCTCATTTCATTGGGATTGGCATTCGTTTATTGATTAAACTTTTGACTTTGAGGCTCTGTGCCGAGATTTTTGAATTGTGCCCTTGCTGAAGTATAAGGGTTTCTGAGTTCTACATTCTTGCAGATGTGCTTGTTGATGTTTATAGCTTCGATCTGATAAAATATAGTGGACATTAATGTTATAAGAATAGATTAATTATATCTATGTATATATATCAATATATATATATAATAATAATAAGTATTATTATTATATATACATTCATCTATATACATATTCTAAATATTATACCTTTCTTATAATAATAATGATCTGATTGAATTAACATCAAATTGAATTAATATT
>MU223136.1:2095263-2109576 GCA_018584345.1 Thuja plicata | reverse complement strand
GTGTTAACTTATCACCGCGTGAGTTCAACTTAGATCGGGTATTAACTAATGTTATGAAGTATAAATTATCACCGCATGGTATAATAGCATACATCGGCTGTAAATCTGTTAATGCTGTGGAAAGACATGTCAATGAATAGACATGTCTCCACGTATGGAGACATGTCTCTTCATCAACATGTCTTCACATATATATAGATCTATCATGATCGAATGAAGGATATACAATAAACAATGCGAGTCTCACTTATCCAATCTGCAGAATATCGATATTAATATATTTACATATTTCTATTATTATATCAGTAATAATATATATATATATATATATATATCTTGTGATTAAAAATATTACACATATTGAGGTTATATAAGAAAAATTAAAAGCCATGTATTTTGATCTAAAATTTAACAGTGCTGAAGTAAACATTTGCTTCATCTCTTCATTGTAATTTTGTGGCTAAGGAGAGAATTGGATTTATTCTGGAGATTATTATCTGAGGAGATTGTCGATAATTAATTGGCAGACTGAGAGTGCAATTAATTCTGAAATTGATTTGTCATTGAACTGAGACCTGCATTAAGAGGTCGATCTGATTGGAGTTTGTTGAGGAGTGAACCAGAGGTTTATTTGTTATTCTGCACTGAAAATTGGAGTGTATTAGAACTGGACCGATCTGCATTTATCAAATCTGGAGCAGATCGAAGTGTATGGGAAGCAGCGTGGAAGGTGTGTGGGCTGCGTATTTATTCTGGCTGCGTGTGGTGATAAGAGGAGTCTATTTTGCATTACGGGTGACAGCTGGGACTGAATTCAGCATTAATCCGCACCCACATGAAGCAGCATAATCAAGGTAGTGTGTTGCGTGCACTGTATGAACATTGCGGGTGAAGAACCATTGAGTACGGCCAGCATGCAATGCTCTGGGCATCATTACAGGACCCGCAGTTAGTTAGCAGAGTGGAGTCTTAAAGGTGGCGTTAACAATTGTTAAGGAATTATGGCAATTTTGAAGCACATGGATAGAAATGGTATTTACGAATGCATCCCATTAGTATTTGATTTTAAATCTTTGCAAAGTCATTAGTGTAGCAATCTCCAACTTCAAGGTTTGCTGGCGAATATATCAGGTTCTTTCAATTATGAAATTAATGTTTGAATAGATTCATTGAATGTAATTTCAAGAATTTCATCAAATAAGCATTCTGAAATAATTGTGTATGCTGGCTGAGAAATGTCAAATTGAAATTGAATATTTAAATAAAGGAGTTATTGCTAGAAATTGTTATCTTTGTGCAAAATCAAATCGAATTATCAGCAGAGCCAGGTTGGGCTCATTACAAGCGATTTGGTTAGCAATCTAAGAGCGGATTTGTGGACTAAATTAGACCTACATTGGAAGTGAATTCTTCCATCAGCAAATTCATTGGAGCAGAACTGCTGATAAACATTTTACCAAGACTCGACATTTATCTGGAGCGAATTAGGCTGAAAGGAATCAGCAGTCAAATTTTCATATCAGACCTTATTGATGAGCATATCAGTTCAGACCAAAGACTAGAAGAATCTGCCACATAACAGTATTTACATAGTGCAGATCAGATAGGAATCCAAGTGTTGATAACGGGCTAGATCTGAGAGCTGATTAGCAACAAGTTTGAATCAGATTTGGGAGAAGCCCTAAGTGTGCTAATTCACATTGGAAAGGTTGATTTCCGGGTACTATCTCTCCTTTCTTTGTGATTTATTATATCCTGTGCTTAGTACTTGAAAGACTTTTATAGATTGTATATTCCTTGTGATGATCTGAAACACATTAACAATGAAGAGGTTACATGAACATAAACTGATGATAAATCTGGAGAAATGTGTATTTATGCAAGAAGAACTCATCTTTTTGGGTTTTGTGATCTCCAAGGGGACACTCAAGATGGACCCTTCAAAAGTGGATGCAATAGTCAATTGGCCACCTCCTAAAAACCAAGGTGATGTAAGAAGTTTTCATGGGTTAGCCACTTTCTATAGAAAGTTCATCAAAAATTTCAGTCATGTGTGTGCACCTATGCTTGATACCATCAAGGGTGGAAAAAGAACTAAGTTTGCTTGGACCAAAGAAGCCAATGATGCTTTTGAATATTTGAAATCAAGGGTAGCACAGTATCCAATACTTACCCTTCCTGATTTTAATAAGGTGTTCATTGTGGAAACTGGTGCAAGTAACCTTGCAATTGGGGCTGTTTTAAGCCAAGATGGAAGACCAGTAACATTTTTTTCAGAAAAACTAAATGATGCAAAGAAAAGGTATTCTACCTATGACTTGGAACTTTATGCAATGGTGCAGGCTATAAAAAAATGGAGACACTACCTATTGCCTAAAGAGTTTGTTGTGTACACAGATAACCATGCATTAAGTTATTTGAATTCTCAGGATAAACTTAGTGTCAAACATATCAAATGGATGGAACAATTGCAAGCATACTCCTTTTCAATCAAACATAAAAAGGGTCAAGCCAATAAAGTGGCTGATGCATTGAGTAGGAGAATTGTTTTGGTGCAGGAGATACAAATACAAAGCATTGGAATTGATGCTTTAAAGGATCTATACATGGGTGATGCAGACTTTGGTGAAGCCTATGAGGTATGCACAAAACTTGTTGACAGGTATCACACTGATTTCTCAGAATTTTTGATACAGGATGGTCTACTGTTTAAGGGCAGTCAGTTATGTATCCCTAGGTGTTCAATGAGGGATAACATTGTCAAAGAAAAACACTGTGGTGGAATGAGTGGTCATTTTGGTTTAGACAAGACCCTAGAAGCAGTAAAGAGACACTACCATTGGCCCAAGTTGCAACATGATATCAGAAAGTTTGTGGAGACTTGTGTTATATGCCAAAGAGTCAAAGGTGTTTCCACTAATCAGGGACTTTACCAACCCCTACCCATACCATCTAGACCATGGGAAGCAATCTCAATGGATTTTGTAATGGGACTCCCAAGAACAAAGCAAGGGTATGACAACATTTTTGTAGTTGTTGATAGGTTTAGTAAAATGGTGCATTTCATACCTTGCAAAAGTACTCATGATGCCTCACACATTGCACAGTTGTTCTTCAAGGAAATTGTCAGAATTCATGGCCTCCCTCAGTGAATTGTTTCAGATAGAGATGCAAATTTTCAAGGACACTTCTGGAGAACCCTATGGAAAAAGCTGGGAACAAATTTGTCATTTAGCTTTGCCTAACATCCTCAAACAGATGGTCAGACAGAAGTGGTCAATAGATCACTTGTCAACCTCTTAAGGTGTCCCATAAAACGATATTCTCAGAATTGGGATGTTATACTACCACAGGCAGAATATGCCTTCAATGATTCAATCAATCGGTCCACAAGGAAAACACCCTTTCAAGTAGTTTATGGTTTGCACCCAAGAGGGCCAATGGAACTCAGAGAACTCACAAATGATCCTAAGATAAGTGCTCATGGAGAAGAATTTGCAGAATTGATTAAGCAAGTACAAGATCAAGTCAAAGACAACTTGGAACAGACAGTCCAGAAGTACAAGGCTCATGCAGACAAGAAAAGAAGGGCAGTACACTTAAAAGTGGTGACAAAGTGTGGGCTTATCTCAGAAAAGAAAGGATTCCAAAAGGTAGACACTCCAATCTTCACATGAAGAAAATAGGACCCTGCACTATCTTGCACAAATTTGGTGAAAATGCATATGAGATCACTTTACCTCCCACACTCGCAATTTCTCCAATTTTTAATATTTCTGATTTAACCCCTTTTAAAGAAAATGCAGGCACTGCAGGTATCCAACAAGATGAAGATGACACTCATGATGACTGGCTTCAAGATCTTCCTCCGAGTCAACCCCTCCAATTGGACAAGATCCTTGAGACAAAGGTTTTGAAACAAACTCAGTAGAATACTTATATGCAGTACCTTGTTAAATGGAAGGGCGTCCCAGATATTGATGCTACTTGGATGACAGGACAAGATATTTTGAAACATGGATTCACTTTGGACCAGTTAACCTCAAGCGGGAACTTGAGTTCTTTTCCACCAAGGGAGTATGGTGCAAGAACACCATGATGAATTCACACATGTCTTGGGATACCCTCAAGGTGTCTTGGGTCATTTTAGTAGGTTGCGTCCTTTGGACCACTTAGGTGTGTAATAAGGATCCATTTGTGAGACCAAGTGCCAAGTTGGTGTTCTATAAACCACTTGGTCAACTCTGGTCAAAGGATCATACAAAAGTTGGATTTTGTGTTAGTTTAGTGTTTTGGATGTTTTTTAAGGTGTTTTGGTCCATGTGGGACCCTTGGTTATGTTTGGAATGCAAAGTTGCTCATTAGAAGCAAGAATTGCAAAAATGCATAAAAAATTGCTAAGCAACTTTTTGCAAATGTTGTCACCTTTTGCAAATTCGTTTGTAACAACATTCCCAACGGTCATAACCTTTGAAATGCAGTTATGGACGTTGGGAAATGCCTCCAAATACCCCCTCTTGGTCGGGTTGGAGGATGATGATGTATTTTTGCCTTTGAATCAATAAAATTAACCACAATTTTCCTGTAACAGTCGAATTGTTTTGCTTGGTACGGTGTTGTACGGATTCATTAAGGGTTGCGACCAATTGTGGATTGAAGAGAACCTTAGTTTACATTTGCAATAGGTTTGAACCCTTAAGACCCTGTGTGGTGAAAGTTAGAATCAGTTTTGTGTGAAAGGGTCGGAAACCCTAGGTCTTCTAGGGTTTGGCATTCAAATGCCATTTTCTCATGATTTCATTACTGGAAAATTTTAAGCCTTGGTGAAATGAGGGAATGGCATGTGTACATTAGGATTTTGGTGTTCATTTGCAGGGAAACTTTGGCACATGTGTGTTTGGACTAGAAGAGGACAGACATCTCTATGTGGCTATCTAACACAGTTTTGAACAAGTGAGGAGACAGAGTATGAAGGGGTGGAATCTCACAATGAAATCATGGATTTGGTGTATTAGCATCCTATAGCAACTTCTGCAACCATTGGTTTGGATGTATGGTGAGTTTTGAGCATACTTGCTTTGTTAAGTAGGCCTAATTGGAGTTTTAAGGTCTAGTAGGTCAGTTGGGGTTTGCATAACACCGGTCCAGTCCTGAACTTCTAATGTTGGGGTCTCTTAGTACTTCCAAAAGAGTGTCAGGAAAGGTACTTTGTTTGGGCAGTTTTTTGTGAAAACTAAAAGTTATCTCTGAAAAAACTCGAGATATAGGGCTAGTAGGAATTGTGCCTCCTAAAGAAGGAAGTGCCCTTTGGGTGTGTTGCAAAAGGATCCAACCAATGGGACCATGTCATGGTTGGTCTAGATAAGTGGAAACCAGAAGGATTTCACCCCTCTCATTAGTCTTTCCATTCTGGTGTATTGGTGGCATAATTAGCCCTTAGGAACACTTAGGGTCTAATGTGTGATGAAGGAGTTTGTTGAATGATCAACCCAAGTCATGTTATGTAAGGTATTTGGGGATCATTATGAGTCAGAGAAGGTTGGTATTGTTGTGTTCTAAGGTGTAGAGATTTTCCTTGTGAGATCACCCTTAGAGGATTGTAGATCTCATCACATCTAGATTGGGTAGAGTGGGGAGTTGAGGAAGGCTCTGCATCAGTAATACTTCCATATTCTCATTGTGCATCATTAAGTAAAAATTGAAGTATCATTTGTGAAATTCAATCTCTTATTTGATGCATATCTAAAAAGAAGAAAAGATCTATATTAGTGAATATATAAAATAAAGAAATAAAATTACCTCCATATTTCTATTTGCTATAAATCTAATCACTTTAACAGATAAGACCAAGGAAGGGATGCCAGAACATGCCACGAGAAAATTGATTTCTCTCAAGCAGGCAAAGCGACCCCTCATTGTCAATTTCCAATTCGCTCCTGAATCATCCCAACATTAGTTTTTGGAGAGAAAAAACGTAATTTGTTTCGTATTAATTAGTTTAATAATTATAAAATACAATTCACAAATGTTCATTTTTTTGTACTTATGTGTTATTGCAGCACCGTTGAGCAGTTCAAACCATTTTTTTCACAATGTCTACATCTAGAACCCCAACTTAAAAAGACCCTTGTTGAAGGCATGCTTATATTGAACCTAGGCAAAAAAAAGGAGAGGCAAAGTGTACATATTGCAAAACAACTTTTCAAGGAGGCATTATTAGATTAAAGAATCATCTTGCATGCATACCCGTCCATGATGTTGTGGTATGTGATCACGCACCTGTTGAGGTTGTTCGTGAGGAGAAGGTGCAATTAGAAACTTTTGACATGCAAAAAGAATTTAAAGAGGCAAGAGAGGAACTTGTGTGCATTGGTGCGTTGGAAAGGCTTCTTCCATGCCTCCATTTTGTCCTAGTGCTAGTGTGTGTGCTAGTGTTAGTGTTCACATTGGTGTTGGTGCTGGTAGTAGTGGGAGTGTTAGCCTTGGTCATAGAATTCACAACTCTAGGATGGATTCATTTTTTTGCAACACACTTCTAGTTCGCAACTATCACTTGAGAGCATGGGTTGGAACAAAGAGGCACATGATGCATGTAAACTTGCAATTGTAGGCTTTTGGTACTATTGCACCATTTTATTCCATGTAGCCAAGTTATTCTTATTTGTTTGATTATTTTAAAATTTATAGTTTGATTCTCTCTCATGAATTTTTATATTTAGACGCATGTTGAATTCAAATTTAAAGTTAAACTTTTCATTTTACAATACTTAATTAATTTATTTGTGACATGTGTTAGGTCTCCTTATTGGCAAAATATGGTTGATGCCATAACTATTTGTCGGGGGATTGTTCAAAGCCCCTACTAAAGATGAGTTAAGAGGCCCAATTTTGAATCAAATAGTGGCTGATGTAAAAGCCACAATACAGGAGCAACGCTTAATATGGAGCAAGAGGGGTTGCACCATCATGACTGATGGTTAGACTGATAGAAGAAATAGGAAACTGCTCAATTTTCTTTTTTCTTCCGCAAGAGATTGTACTTCCCTCAATGCATTGAATTTGATTTAGTGATTAATATTTTTAATTTATGCTTTATTGAATTATTGATTTTACTTCTGTCAATTGATGCTTCAAGACATATAAAATATGCGACATATCTTTGTAAGGCTTTAAAGGAAGTCCTACTTGGGGTGGGCGAGTAGAATGTGGTTCAAGCGGTGACCAATAATGCAGAAAATTATGTTGTTGCTGGTAGACTTTTGAGCGAGAGGCACACAGTAGTATTTTGGACTCCATGTGCCACTCATTGCCTTGACCTCATATTGGAGGATGTTGGTAAACTTCCATGGATCAAAACATGTGTCGATATAGCCAAAAAATATTTCCAAATTTGTATACAATCGCACATGGGTCCTTAACCTAACGAGGCAATACACAGGGCTAAGGGAGTTGTCCCGTCCTAGAATAACTAGATTTGCCACAAATTTCATCACATTACAATCCTTGATTCGGTCAAAGGCAAATTTGAGGCATATGTTTGTTGATGAGTGGACTTCCTCATCCTATGCTACGACTATTGTAGGGATTGATGTGGCGAATTGCATTTTTGATGAGTTGGGCTATTGAGCACCTTGTGTAGAGCTTGTTTAGGTAAAATTTAATTCTAGTTCTACATTATGTTTTAATTTCTATTCATGTTTTTCATTTACGTTCTTATTTTTGTTCACACTTAATGTTTCACAATATCTGCAATTCATCGAGCCCTTGCCAATTCTCCTACAAGTTGTTGATGGGGAGAAACCTGTAATGGGTTACATATATGAGGGCATGGACTGGGCTAAGGAGGCCATTAGAGTCGTCTATGAGGGAGTTGAGGGTAAGTATCTTCCTATTTGGGAGATCATTGATAGGAGATGGCACCTCTAGCTTCACAAGCCCTCCATGCAGCTGCTTATTTCCTCAATTCGGCATTCCAACACTGCCCTGATTTCAAGGTGGATGTTGAGGTTCTTAATGGGCTCTACTCAATGATAGAGTGGATGTCGCCTAGTGATACCAGCCATATAGTCCACGAGATAGAGCCCTTTATTAATGCACAAGGAGAGCTCTTTTCTCATCAAATGTGCAAAGATAGTCAAACACCATTTCAGCTAGGTAAAAATATATTTAAGGGAATGATTTAAGTTTTAAAAATGTAATAAAAGTTTCCTCTTTTTTATATTATTATTAAAAGTTGAAACTTGAAACTTAAAATTGGAAATGAGATTTTTTTTTTCTTTTCCTTGTCTCAGATAGATGGTGACAAATGTTTGGTGCTAAAGCACCAAACCTTCACATTATTGTCATTCCCATATTGAGCCAACCATGCAGTGCTTCGGGTTGTGAGTGCTATTGGAATATGTTTGAGCAGATACACTCTAAGAGGCACAATAGCCTATCCGAGAAAAGGTTGAATAATCTAGTATATGTTCATTACAACCTTCGTCTTAGACACAAACAAGTTTTCAACCATGACTCCACCCTAATCACGCTAGAGGAGGTTGATCCAGAATCTGAGTGGATCACTTAGGTTGTGGATCTTGTCTTTAGTGATGAGGACCTTGAGTGGGTTAACCAAGAAGATTGGGGTGGAGGTTGTAGCCATGGCAAAGGAGAAGGATATAGCACAAGAAAACACAGGCATAGTTGATGTTGATGAGGGTAGCATGGAGTCACAGGCAGAGATTATGCTTGTTGCATCATCGAAGACCTACCTTAGATGCCTTCGTAGGAGGGATGCAGGCTCCTCTAAGCCATAGGCGTGTAGTTATTGTTTTGATATTGTTTGGAACATTTGATGTCATGGATTTCATATTTCATGAGTTTTGTATATATTTGACAATATTTATATATCTAAGTGTGTTATTTCCTTCAACTACAATTTGTGTTTATGCTTATGTGATCAATGTATACTTGTGTCCTAAGTCACAAGGTTTGAATTCGAGTTCGAGTTCAGCAACAATAAATTTCGGATAAAGTTTGGCAAGGTTAAAAAATGGAAAAAATAATTGACATTAAATTCAACTCGTATAAATTTCATTTTTTTTAAATATAAGTAATCAAAAATATGAAAAGGTTTAAAATAAAATAAAATAGACATTAAATTTTATTTCTAAAAATATGACAACCAATGCATCAACTTTTTATTCTTGACTTTAAAAAGCAATATAAAAAATATTATACTCTATTTAAAAAATCATAAAAACTAAATAAAAACACTAAACAAAAACTATGTTAATTATAATTGAAAAAGAGAGGAGTACGTGAGTTTTCATGACAGTGTTGAAATTGAAAGATATGGTTGTTTGGAGTTTGCTAAATCAGCAACTAGTGATAAGTCATATGAAAGTACTGAATTTGTTAATGATTCATTGTTTGAGCATAGTGCTGTCAAACTATCTATTCGAAGAGTCGGCAAGGCACCAATTAGGGAGCTAGCTAATTTTGAAATCGATATTGATCCTGCAAATGAAAACAAATCGGAAACTTTTTTGTGTGGAGACCAAAGTTACTTCGCTAGAACAATGGCATAAAGCTCGGATATCGAGTTTGAGTTCTTGTATTTTGGATCAAGTGCGGCACTGGTGCGATGCGGGTCCGGTTTGCTCCTAGGTTCGGCCTGGCTGCCTGGACCACACCCAAGCCAAACCCCCGTCTACACCCAAGGGAACCCACAAATTTGAACGCCAAAAAACGGGCCCTACATGCCATAAAACATCTTTTTCAACCTTAAAAAAAATGCTGCCAACCCTAAATTTGACCAATATACTTCTTTGCTCATTTTTTCTCATTCCATTCATCTTTCATGCATTTTTTTCTCAAGCTTGGTTTGAAGGTCACTGCATTTTTCTTCGAAGGTAAAGACTACGTCAGAGTGACACATGCACCAAAGACTTAGGAATCATTGGAGAAGGAAGATTTAGCGTTCAAAGGTGAGTGAATCTTCATTTTTTTCAAGTTTTCAATAGTTTTTTAAAGATTTTTCAAGTTTCTTTTAAAAATACCTTTTTAAACTTTGTATGCATATTAAGGGGTTATAATGCTGATTTTTTCAATTTTTTTCAATAATGTCTTGAGTTTTCTTTTCCATTTTAGGTTCACTATTCCAAAGTTTGAAAAATCGCCTAGGACTCACTGGGACTCGCGAGTCCATTGGCTCACCGAGTCAACTCACCACAGACTCGCAAGCTGCATCCAAACGAGTCTTCCCCCAAACCACCCAAGTTTTTGACTGACTCTCGCGAGTCCTAGGGTCGGACTTGCGAGTCCCGACCTAGGACTCTCGCACTTGTCTGGAAATGCCCAACCACTTTAAAAACACTTTTTTTGTTTTTTCTTTTCATTTCATTCTCCTCTTTGGTGCCCAAATCAATTCTACGTTGAGAAGTAGGGTTTGAAGAAGACGAGCATACGAGATACATTAAGATGTTGTTATACATTTGAAAGTTTGAAACTATGAGTATGAATGATGAAATTTCATATATTGAGTGTTTGAAGATCATATGACGTGTAATATTTGAATTATGATTCTTATGTTCTCTAAATCTGTTAGTTTCATTTTATTTTTTGTAAAACTACAATTTTCTTCTTTGTCCAGTCCTAGCCAAGTTTTTTGCCGAGTCCCGAGTCCGAGTCCTATTTTGGGTTGTCGAGCCCGTGTTTTCAAACTTTGCATTATTTAGACATGGTGGCTGGAAGTGGAAGTTCAAGTTTAGTTGCTTGAGAGAACCCTTTCAAACTTGATGTAGCTTCACCACTTTGGCATTATACAACAATGATTAAGCAAATGTCTCGTGGTGGGGATTATCTTTGGCAATGTAACCATTGAAACATAGAGAATTCAAGCTCATACTTTTGAGTGAAAGCTCACTTTTGTGTCATACTTGGAAAAGGAATAAAAGCTTGTCCGAGGCTAGATAAGAAAGGACTACCAAAGGGTCTAACCCTGTAATATATGAAAGAACAGGAGGAAGTTGACATGAGAAGCAACAAAGCAAAGACTAAGCATCCTCTTGCCAACACAAGCTCGAAGAGGCGTCCTAGTAGCTTGAGAAAATCAGCTAGCCCACATCCTATCATGCCAATGCCACCACCTTTTGAACCAAAAATTGTTACACGAAAACAAAGGCCCATTGGATAGGGCCTTCAAAAGTGAAAACATAGAGGTTGTAGAACAAAGTGTTGCTCATTGCATTTATGCCAATGGGCTTCCATTTAACCTTGTTAGATCACCTTATTGGTGGGAGATCGTCAGTACCCTTTGCAATACACATCTTGATTATCTTAGTCTCGGGCATGAAAAGGCATGAACCACCTTATTAGCGAAGAAGAAAATTTTAGTACAAACACAATTGAGAGTGATCAAAGACACATGGTCGGAAACAGTTGTCCATCATTTCTAATGGATGGAAAGATTGCAAAAAAAGGCAATTGATCAATGTTATAGCAATGTACCCTAAAGAGGCGATGTTCTTTAAGGTAGTGAATTGTGAGGGGAAAGTGAAAGATGCATTAGAATCAATTGAGATGGTGAGGCCTACAAATGTTGTCCAAGTCATAACGAACAACGCTAAAAATTGTAGGGCAGCTAGGGGTATGGTGGAGGCCACATATAATCACATTTTTTTGACACCATGTACAGCCCACTCAATTTAATCATGCAAAAAAACGGCACACAAATTGAATGGGTCACCGTCAAACAAGTTTACATAAAGGCCAAGGAGATTCAAATAATTGTGCTTAATCATCACGTGTCGCAAGCCATATTCAGGACCTTCTCTAGGTTGGAGTTGTTGAAAGGTAATTTAAATTTTTATTTTTTTTGTTTTTAAGTTTTAAAAAATTTATAGTTGATATATGACGTGTATTTTTTTAATGCCATGTTAGGTTGTTGGAACACAATTTGCATCTCACATGATCATCTTAAGACGACCTTTGAAGGTGCGAGAGGCCTTGAGTGCTATGGTCATCAATACCTTGTAGAGTGTATGGAAGCAGTCAAACACAAAAAAAGCCCAGAAATAAAAGCATTGATTCTTGATTATGAGCGGTGGGATTGTGCGGAATATTTTTTGAGTTTCACAAAGCCCATCTTCGGCGTGATTAGGTCTATTGATATTGATCGCCCATGTTTGGGTGGAATTTATAATGGCATGGACACCATGGTGGAGAACATAAGAACAATAATAGAGGCCAAGGAACATACAGATATATTTTTCAAAGCTGGGGAACAAATTATTGTTGACCATTGGAACAAGATGACCACCCCCTTACATCTCTTAGCAGATGCTTTGTCGCCAAGGTTTTATAGCCAAGAGACGGTGCATTGCCAAGAAGGTTGGCACCATATAGAGATGTGAAGGTTGTTGTTGGCTACAAGGTCGCATTTAGAAAGATATAATATGATGATGATGATGATGATGATGATGATGATGACGACGACGATGATGATGATGAAACTCGAAGTATTGTCTTGACTGAGTTTGGCCATTTTGCATCTTCCAAATATCATGACACTACTGCTCTTCATGCTCAATATAAAATGAATGTTGATGAGTGGTGGTATGTACATGATCAAGGCTCCATTTTCTTGCAGCCTATTGCAATTAAAGTCCTCTCGCAAGTATGTATCTTTTTTTCTTGATTGTTTTTCATTTGATCATATGATGCTATCATATTAAAATAATTTTATTTTATAATTTATGTTTTGACTTAATAAATTTTGATTCTTGAACAATGAATTATAAACTTAAATACTAAATGTTGTATAAAAACTCAATAGGTTGCATGTTCTTCAGCTTAGCAGAATTGAAGTACATACTCCTTCATCCACTTGGTCAAGCACAATCCGTTGGATGCAAAAAAAGCACAAGATTTGGTCTACATATACTCCAACCTTCGCCTATAGTCACATAAGCAACCAGAATACAACGAGGGTGTGACAAGGAATTGGGATCTCACCCTCAAGTGTGCTGATTTAGATGCCATAATTGCACAACTTACCTGAGTCTCTATAGATGAACAAGAGACAGCTCTTGCACATGAGACATATGTAGCTAGTGTGAGTGGCAATCTAAAGGATTGTGGTTCAAATGAAGTTGAAACAAATGTTGACCTTGAATGTCGTTGATGAAGATGAATATGGCATCAGATATTAAATATGGCTTGTAATTTAAATTTTCATTGTGTAATGACATTTTGAGACTTGAATATTATCATTTTTGCAAATTATGAATATGATATATGAGGTATTCTATATATAATTTTATTGGCAATTATGGATTTATGTATCACTTCTTTTTATATTTATAAGTTATAATTTGATGTTTATAATATATCAATATGTATATATGTGTGTGTGTGTGTGCGCGCGCGCGCACACGTGCGTGTGTGTACGGAAGAACTCAAACCCAAACCCGAACCCAAGGAAAAAAAATTGCCACAACTGCGTACCGGAACCCTGTACCCGGTCAACAACTTAGGCGTAAAGAAATGTAAGAATTGCAGAACCAGCTTTTGGTCACAGACGAAAAAGTGCTGCAAGTTTTAACAAGAGTTTATAGCACACATAAGTTCATTGAAAGCCTCATTTGGAAGGCCCAAGTTCAGAAGAGGTAGAAAGGAGTTGAAGGAGGATACACCTTGTAGATTCACAAACAACCAAGATGCTTTGGAGAAAATGAAATAAAACTACCTGCAATCTCTTTTAGACAAGGATCATACCATCAAGTTTTTGCAAAAGAGACCAAGCCATTTAAAAACAGGAGCCCCATACGGGAACCAAGAAGACAAAAGGGAGGAAGGTAAGGCGACCAATGATGCGTCTTAAAATTGCCAGCAAAGAAGGATGAACAACAAATTCAATGTCCGGAGAAAGTATCAATTCATTCTTGCTATAGAAAAATCGATGGTCTGGTCTGGGATTTCAATAGCAAAGCTTCCCTGAGAAGGTTTTGAAACGTTCTTCACCGGAGGTAAAGAAGATTTACCTGTTGGTTTAATGCCAAATAGAGACGCCCATTTCCTCGTTTGCCCCAGCCCAGCCTCCTGTCTGGGACCCCCTCCTGGGTCCTCTGGCGCCTTTCCCGCATCGGGATCCAATCCTGTGATCTCGATGTCCTTCCCATCATTCCGCTTGCTGCGCTCAAAGGATTCTGCCTCCTCCCGAATTCTCCCGCACAATGTTAGGATCATATACTGAGGATCCTGAGGACTGGGGAATAGAAGTATCAAACGAAAAAGAAAATGTAATCCAAATGGAAGAAGATGAAATAG
>MU223136.1:2057834-2086956 GCA_018584345.1 Thuja plicata | reverse complement strand
AAAAAGACAGCAGCATTGTGGAGAAGACGGGACCGGGATCGCGTACCAGAGCCAGTGCGAAGAAAAAGAGCCCTAAGGAGGACAAAGAAACAGAGGAGCTGAAAACTTCGGTTAATAACATGCAAATTATGCTCCTCGAAGCTGAGGAGATAGTTAAAGATATGTAACTGTTCTTCTTGCGTTCTTCGTTGGGTTTTTTTGCTGTCCCTGCTGTCTCCTGTTGTTACTTTGGGACTTTTTTATGTTCGAACTGCTGTTTTGCTGTTCTTTTCTGTTTTGAAGCTTTGGCTTAGCTGTTTATGCTTTTTTAAACTGTGTATCTTTTAATACTAGGTTGCAGGTCCTTGTAAAACCTGCTGAACACTTTGGTTTTTTGTAAAGGTTTCGGGTCCTTGTAAAACCTGTTTTTACTTAATCAGAACAAATTCAATGCATGAGCCACAATATGATAAATTGAAAATAAAGGAATCTATAAATTGAAAGTAAATGATATTTAAATTTTATGAATGAAAGAGTACCAAACATTGTAAGGTTGCAAGATACAGGGCCACTTTGCACTAAGGGATGCTTTGAAGATGACAACAGGACACAAGTAAAGGATGTATTTTGATTGATTTATACCCTCGCAATAAATTCTGTTAGACGGTTAGGTAGCCCATATTCTAATTATATTTGCGACAAAAACCCATATTTTCTTGGCCACATTGCACTCATTACAAATGCAAAATGCAGTGTGAATCTGCAAATAAATCAAAACCAGAAAAATTACCTCTTTCCACTAATATAATAAAGTATTACTAAATTTTATTTTATTTCCTTCAGATTTCCTCTGTTTCACCTCAAGCATCTTGTTTAATTTGAATTGATGCTTTTCTAACTTTTTTATTCTTTTTAAAGAAGTTTATAATAAATTCTATCAACATTAAGAACCTCTGTTCCAATTATGTCTTGAGAGAGTAAATAGTACTAGATACAGGTCAATCATCAATGTCAAGCAGCCACGTCTCAATACTAATTGGTTTTCCTGCCATTGAAAGTGACCCTTATGCTGATGCTGATTCTTTAGAAATCAAGAATGTCAGACAAGTGGAAAAAATCAGATCACTAGGTAGATTCTCATGCAGGATCATATTGCCAAAATTTTGCCAGAGGGCATGCCACAGTGCAGGTGGATAGCCACACTACAGTCCACAAGGAAGAAACAGAAAGTAATGACAACAGTAGCACTTTAAAAAGTAGTAATTATGCTGCAACATATAAGGCACCTTAGACAAAAACAACTAAATCCAAACTTATTTTGCAATTTGTATCCTGTTGCATCAATCGGTAAAAGCCATTTTCATGTCTGAATGAAGATTGGCTATCTTTGTTTACTTACCTTTGGGATGAGTAGGCAATCAGAGTCTGAATTCCTTCAAGATTACATCTCTTTCATAGTTGCATTTCTACCTCACTCAGATTACTGCTCCCTTAAAACAGATAAAATGGATGTAAATTTATTATGATGTTGAGGTCTTGGTTTGAAACCACATCTAGCTACCCATAGCCATTGGATTCTTTCATGCACAAGTATACAAAACACCCCACTATATTTCCATGCGTTTGGTAATTATAAGTGACGGTTGTAAACATCAAAATGATTAATGCTCTATATATTATGCCATGACCTAGAATCCCCAGCTTGGTATTTCACAAATAATAGTACTGGGGTGGCCACTTACTCCACACATATGTAACAGATATTCTCTTGCAACAAGCAATCAAGTGTCTTTCTCTGGTGAATAGGCATCCTGAGTTCCACTTGGTAGACTCCGATTACCACTCCCAGGTCTTAAATATCCTCATAGATATAGGAACTTAAGGCTAGCAGCACTAAAAATTCAAAAGATTAATGATTAATACTACTAGATTCTAATATAATCTTTTTTTTTAAACTTGTATGTAAAATTCCCAACTTAATATTTTACAAGTTTAAGCAACAACTTTGAATTAAGAAACTAGTCCAACCAATGGAGACCTTATTGGACCAACCATCAACTGATTTTCCTGGCCAAATGGAAATTGGGAATTCTATTTTGCACCAGTAAATTGTAGCAGGGAATCAAGTTCCCTTATTTATTGGAGATTGTATCACTCTCATGGTGATTGTTTAACATACAGGTTACCATCTCCTCTCCAACCAACAACTCCCTCTCTGCCCTGCCTTACAAAAGGAAGATCAAGAAACAAAGCAATATGGATGTAAAATGATAAATACATTCAGACTTCCTCTTACCTGGTTCCACCATAGTTATTAAACCCTATTTGACACACAGAGAGACGAAATCCAGAGGGTTGTCCCACCAATTTCTCACCTTTTTTTACTTCAAAATAGTTAGTTAATCAAGCTAGGCCATCATGATTTTCAGAGATTGAGACTGCTTCCACAAACACATTTAGGCCCCTGTTTTTGAGCGTTCCTAAACTGTTAAACACCCATCAGTAAAGTACAAGCACTTCACAGGATGCGACAAAATGTAGCCATATGCAGCCCCTGATCTGACTTACATATACAGAAGTATTTACTCCCCATACCATATATACAGAGCCCAGCAAGTCCATTGCAGCTTAATCCTCTAGAGGGTCATGGCATAGGCATTGAGTCCCACAAAAGATCAGGTAGAGGTCATCCACTGAAGTTGGGTAGTGCGACTCGGGCATTTGCTGCACGAGACACAGGTTCAGACCTAGTTATCTACCCTCAGGTGCACCCATGTCCAAGTTAGCCTGACTGGCTCCAGCGGGAGTCACTAGTATAGACTCATAGAGCATAGACCACTCTAGTTCCAATGTGTAAGTGTGAATGGTAGTTTAACAAGCCCAATCTTCGAGCTATAGTTGACTATCATGATATAATACTAAATTTCAGAAAATAAAAATGGTATAAGTTGTGTTTAGATTCTAGGTCAAGGACACACTTAACTGCCAATTTGAGGAATGAGAATCACCTTGTGAAACTCCACAAGGGGATTTCTCTTCCTTCATATGTGTGTGCGTGTGTGTGTGAGAGAGAGAGAGAGAGAATTTTGCACATCTTTCCAATCCACCTGCAACCCTAAATGCCTGCATGAATTTAGAACTAATGGTTAACATGAAAAGATTAGGCTAAACTCTACAATATAAATTAATAATTGTTAGTCAGATCTTTTACTGGTAACAACTATGCATCTCCCTAAACAGTATCCCATGTACAAAATGCAAAGATTGATAAATACTAAATTTTTATGCTTAAATTCTATTAACTTTTTTATTCATCACTCTTTGAACGCTATATATGATTTCTGAATCATTTTTTAACATTGCTTAGACGAACAAAATATCCAGATTCCAATTATTTAAAGTGTTGCACACCCACTATCCCCTGGAATCCTAAGTAGAAAACACCCTCCCCCTCGCCTTCCCCAAACACAATCACACTTTGTCAGTTCAACTGAATTGAAATCCCACAAGTAAATTCAAACGACTAAAAACTACAATTAGATTTTATTCAGTTTTAACAAACTTACTGACCTTCTTGTTATCCATAGCTCTGACATGTCTGGCCTCCACGTCGTTAATGGGTTGGTCGATTTTCTGATCAAGAGACCACATACGCCCTTTGCTGTTGCCGCTCCCACATGTTTCAATCTCCATGGATGTCATTTTCGTTCTTGTGGGAAACTCGCGGGCTCTGAACTACAAGATGGTTTTACGATAAAAAAAATCGCGGGCTCTGAACTACAAGATGGTTTTACAATAAAAAATCGCGGGCTCTGAGCTTAGCAGAGGAGAACACTTGCAGAAGCTAACAGCATATCCTTGCATCATACAAAACATACAAAAACATGCAGAAGAAATCTGTTTTGTTAAAACTGCTCCTACTCGGCACTTTCAAATACATCCGGACAGTATAATCAGAGATAGGACCAACAGAGCATTTCATTTTCATGGAGGAGACAAAATTCGGGGTCATCCCCCACTAGACGTGTTGGCATCACCACTCATTTGTATGGCCCGCAGGAATCGATCCCGCGACCTGTCAACGTTTTTTTCGTGGTTTTCTATTTAATTTGTTTAGCGAGGTATGAGGTAAACGACCATGACAGATACCAGGGTGGGTCCACCCAATCCGTAAAGTAATTTTTTTCGATGGAATAGAATTCGTTCTCGAAAAAGGTAAATTCTTCTTTGCTTTGTTTTTATTTTTGGAAAAACATTTTACAAGTATCAGCTTGATTTATGTTGGTCAAATGTTACACTTCTTAATACCGTCCCTATCGGTAACAGGTATAAATGGGGGGCCTCCTCGCATACTATCTCGTATGGTATGTCACTAAAATTTTAGTAACAAAATATAGTTGTTAAACGACATTGATAATGCTTGAGAACTTTTATATGAGTTTTATTCTTTTGATGGGGGTGTAATGACGTTAAGCAAGTAATTTAATAAAAGTATTTTCTTGCAATTTTTATTGTAATATTTGCATTCAATCAATATAATAAAATAATAATAATTTAATAAAAATGTGAGAAATTGAGTTTCTAGAAATAATATTGATAATAAAATTGATTTAATATTAGCATATATAAATTTATATAAAATATGTTGAGAGAAATTTTTTGAGGTGTCTATATTTAATTATTTTATCATATATAAGTAGAATAGACTCTTCTAGAAGGGTATATCTCCTTATATTTATATAAAATTTTAAAAGATATATGTGCCCATGACATTTATAGCTGTGACATCTAAGATCTTAAGATAATTTTTTTGTATATTTAGATAATTAAATTTTGGGGTTAGGAGTATACTTCAGTTTAAAAATAAGATTACAGTTAAGGTTAGAAATAAGGTTATGGTTAGGGTTGTGACTAAGATTAAAACATAGATGTTAAGAACAAGGTTATGGTAGGGTTAGGGTTAGGATTAATAAAAATATGGCTAGAATTATTATTAGGGTTAAGATTAGAGTTAGATATAAGGTTAGAGTTCAAGTTATAATTAGAATTAGGGTTAATGTATGATCTACCTCTAGCTCTAATCCTAATTATAAGTCTAATAGTCTTACAGTCAAGGTTAGGATTACAATTAGGGTTAGGTCTAGACTTGGAAATAGAGTAAGAATTAGCATTAGGGTTGGGGATTTTGTTAGGATAGGAATTGAAGATAGGTATAACATTACTTATAATTAGTGTTAGGGTAAGGGCTAGAATTATGGTTAGAGTTAGAAATAAAGATGGATTTGTGTGTGTGGGTGTGTGGATGGGTGGGTGCACACACACGCGTAGACACACACACACACCACTATATATGTACATATATGAGTTAGAAGTATGTTAGAGTTAGAAATGAAGATGGATTGTGTGTGTACATATATATACATGTACGCACACATATATATTTATTGCACACACATATGTATGTATGTGTATGTGTATGTGTATGTGTATGTGTATGTGTATGTGTATGTGTATGTGTATGTGTATGTGTATGTGTATGTGTATGTGTATGTGTATGTGTATGCATACATGTACATGAAGATGTACATGCATATGTGTACATGTAGGTGTACATCTATGTATATATACATGTGCATGTATATGTTGTTGAACTCAATCCAATGCTGAGAGGGGGGTGAATCAACACACCTAAGAACTTAATAATATCATCCAAGATCTGAAATAGCTTATGTTGGCAAAATGGTTAGCACTCCCCTCAAGATTTGTGACAAGGGACTAACCGCCTCCCATGGATTCTATAAGTCTAGTAGTTGTATCGGGCATTGACAAGTTGATATTTTGGTGCAACAACAACCAAACTTGTCACAAGTGGTATCAGAGCTTGGTCACAAATTTGAATCCCCTCGGGTAACACTGAGGGGGAGATTGTTGGAAAAATGGTCAAGGCTCCCCTCGGAATTGTGACAAGGGACTAGCTGCCTCTTGTGGATTCTATAAGTCTAGTGGTTATATCAGGCATTGACAGGTCAATCTTTTGGTGCAACGACAACCACACTTGTAAAAGCCCCATTAATATTCAACACAAAATAAAGTAAAGATTCCAAATACACATGAAGACACAAGAACACCAATTTTATGTGAAAAATCCAAGATGGGAAAAACCACAATGAGAAATGCACTAACTATATCCAACAATCTGATTATAGTATTTTAAGCCAAAATCCAACAAACTCATTGTCCCTATCAATTTAGGGACACTGTCAAGGATTACACGTAATCTTACTGAACAAAAATAGAAACTTGCTTATTTAGCACAAATGCAACTGAATTTTCTAATCACCAGTAATAACCTTCAGCTAATCCTTCAAGCATCTTCTCAGTTCTACCTTATTCACTACATCTTGCCTTCGCAGTTGAATTACATAAACTTTGTATTTATGCTCACACACTCTTAGATTTTATCATTTATTCCTTCAAGATATATAATGATTTCTCCATCAAAAACATCAATAAGGTTAGGCACAGAAGATTAGGCATTATTAATACAAGGTTGCCCACCTTAAATAAAAATACTCAATGTGATCCACTTCGGAAGGTCGAGAGGACCCAAATATATCCTAAAATATCTTCTCTAAGTAATATAATTAATCTATGAGCACTACAACCAATTCCAAGGCAGAGCCAAAGGTAACATGTGAAAAATCATTAAAAATAGGATACCAATTGGCCCAAAAACATTATATAATGCACGAGATAACGTCAGAAGCAACATGTCATAGAAAAATATTTTAAGCCTCTTATGTTAGGAATGATAGGTACTGAGAGGGGGGTGAATCAATAAAAATAGATATTTAACTAATTCAACCACTGAATAAAATAACTACTGCAATGCTTTACAACCCTATAAAGAAAGTAATTGTTGCAAATATGAATGAAATAGTAATAACAAGCATCCACATATTTCACTCATGTAACATAGTAATTTTCATGTGGAAACCCTTCTAAGAGGAAAAAACCATAGTGGGGATGACACCCACAAGCCCAATAATTGTAGTACATGAGTTTGCCCTTTTATGAGCTACAATACCCTTTCTAAGGGTTCACCGTGTTAGAAGTGACTAGTACACTGTTAGGAGTACAATAAGATCAGCTATCATCTACCTCACTAGAGGATTTAAAACCTCAATAAAGAAGTCACCACGTTAAAGGATTTACAAAAATAACTTGTTAGAGTTCACCCGGTTAAGGGATTTGACCTGTTGCAACTGTTAGGAAGTCAACAAGATAAATGATCTGAATGTAGTTGTTGAGGTTTAGAATTACCACCCCAACTCAAGCATTGGGGCTTTATATGGTATTCTATCCTAACACTGGAAACCTTCTCTAGCTGTGGGTAGACTATGATTGAGAAGGAGTCTCCAGATTTTAGGTTGGTTCCTATTGAATTTGGATATCAATTTTACATTATCTTCTCCTGATTTTGGGAACAAAAGGGAGAAACTCTAACTAAAATTGCATGAATAAAACTTGAAAAGGTGATACACCAAATAGATTCAGATCTCTTAAAGCCTCAAACTGACATTCACTTATCATAACCTAATGATCTCTGCAATATCACTCACTATCCAATACATAGGTTAATTTAAAGGTCACTACTAGGGTTTAACTAGAAATAGAAATCTTACTATCAAAAAGATGCATATTCTGCAAAAGGCTTATATTCTGTAATCTAGAATAGGAAATGATAAAATCCACTAATCCATGCTACAGATGTATTACACTTGAATGCAGAAAATTGAATAGGATTTGAACAAAAGATCACAACAAGATGTATGAAAAATGGGTCAACTATATTCTTCTCAAAATCTGTATGCAATTACATGAATGAATCTCAAAATAATGGCAAGGAATACAAGCATCCTCTTGCACAAAATTGATATCACAAACATGAACCAACCATGGATACAAAAGCATAAACAAGTAGCTATAGGAACAAGAAGTTCACTAAAAGCTCTTCTCTCTACAATCTTGACCCCTTTTACATGAAGAAAAATTCCAACAATATAGCCCATATGGCTCAATTTCAAAAATGACATCTCCCTCCAAAAAGTCCCTCTCAAACAGAAAGATAACCCAAAATTAGAGGCCTAAATGATGCCTACAAAATAGCCCCCCATCAAGCTCCTCAAAAATAGCACATCCCTAAATCTAAGGCATGATTAGTGCCTAAAATCTAGCCACTAAATGCCCATTTCGAAAATGAGATACCCCTAAAGTTGGTATTTTAAAAGATTGTCATCCCTTCTACATATTTACCAACTTTATTACATAATATATCAAAAACCCATCAAAATACATAACTCTAAATGCATAAACTCTACCCACATTTACATAAAAACTTCAACTCCTATGACTTAGTTGACACCATAGTATATAACGCATCACCCAAACCATATAACCGACCATAGTATATAGCCAAAACACCCCAACCCAACACTATAACCATGGTCAACATGACCAATGTTTGTTAAATATCTCCTTCCCTATCATGGCACTAGGAGAGCTTATCTTTGCAACTGCAGTTACCAAAGGCATTAACTGTTGTACTTGATGGATTCCAAAGTTTTTGTAAAACTTGGCACAATGCATTTTTTTGCATTCAATTGCATCTCCAATTTTGGGGAAAAGGGAGTTAGGGTTTACAGCTTCTATGTCACCATGCTGGTGATCTTCTTGTGCTCTCTCTGTTTGATGCTTGATGGAGTTCACCATAGTTATCCAGGAGTTGTATTGAAGTCTTTGTGACTCCTCTCTGTGATCTTGAGGCTTGGCTTTGTTTAGCTTCTGAATGTGCTCTCAAACTGGAGCTTCTTTTCTTGAAAAAATAAAGAACCTGGGCTCTCTTTATGTTGTGGCTTATGGGGATGCGTGAAACTTGAGCTTTTCTTGAACTGGCACTCTTTTGTTTATTCTGCTAAAATATGGGCTTTATTTGGTACTAGAGTACGTGCTCCAACTAGTGCTTCACTGTTTTAGCAAACAAAGAGCACGGGGTTTCGCTGGAGTTGACTCTCTGTAGCTCGGGCTTCAACAATTGGCACTTGAGCTTTATTGCATAGTCTCCACTGTAGTTTGCACTTGACACAAACTGGAGTAGAAATGCATGCCACAAAAGCATGAACTCAGCCTCTCCTACAGTTCAAACTTGTAACTTGAAGATAAGTTACTCTCTGAACTCTTTTATCACTCTTTCTCGTTGTTTGAACTCTTTGTTTTTAAATACATAGCTTTTGAAAGCTTGAGTTGATAACACAAATTTCTTGCTATTAGAACTGCATGTACTTTGCACTATTTTTCAATAAGTACTTGGGGTCATTGCCTTTGAACTGCCAGATCCTTAAACAGGCAGTCTCCTCCATTAACTATCTATTGTCACTGAATTCAGGGCTTTTACTTGCATACAATCTCTGCTTGTTTTTTGAACTAGGTTACATTCAGTTTCTTCTGCATCTTGTCTTTGATGTTGTTGTTATGTTATCTTCTTTTACTTCTTCATTTCCAATCCTGAATACCCACTGCCAGAAATAGAGAGCTTTGGGACTGTTGATGTCTTTTATACATAATTTCTATAGTTTCTTTATGTTCTACAGTTTCCCTATCATAATTGTGACTTGAACACGCATAATATTTTCATAACAGCACTGCTATTTGATTTCTATAGCTGTATAACCCTTACTTAACAATGTCATTGTAGTTTGATCAATTCTCTGTTTATGCATATTTAATTTCAAAATATTATGATCTAGCATCCCTTTATAAGAACATTGTTGTCATCCCTCTTACTCTGTTCATGTGCTCTGCATTTGATCCCTCTGTGTATGTTATTTCAGATATATTTGATATCTTGTTTTCATAAAATAACAGCACTCTTTTAATGGCTTGTACTGTTTTAATCATGTCACCATCCGGAATCTGCATACTTGTGAAAAATCTGTCATATTAATGCACAAATGTTTTCACACACTGTAGTTTTGATTTCTCTCATTGCTTCGTACTGTTGAATACTTGCACATGTTAATGAGGTTCAAGCACGGGCTCGTGACACCAATTACATCTTTTAAATACAGCAAAGGGTTTCATAAAGATATGTCTTTTTGATGCTATTATCCTGTTAATGCAGAAGCATATCTTTCCATTGCATTGACGTCATCAGTAAATATGCAATTATGGAAGTTTGACTGATGTATGGTGCTTTTAGTGAACTATGTATTGCTTAGATCCAATTGGATCTAACATCTTTTTCTCCATGATGCAAGAAACAGGAACAACAGAAGACCTAGGATGGAGGACAGACAGAGACAAGACCAAGACAACCAAGACATGAAGACTTCAGATGATGCAGGTGAACAACTCCAGAAACTAGAAGACCTCTTAAAGGAAATACATAGATCCCTAGACTTCATCATGCATTTCTATTACTTTCTTTTCTACATATGTCCTCTAAGTTTCAGTATGCAAGATGTAACCTTGAAGGAACACTTGTCTAATACATTCAGTTTGAATGCACAATGTAATGATCATTTATGAATTTGAAAGTGTGCATTTGATCAATACTTAGAGTACAAATGAAATATGACAATATGAATGTAATAGAAATGTATTCATTTCATTAGTTGCATAGTAATGTCAAAGATATGTTTCTTTATGCAAATTTTTAACTGTTATGACTGTTATCCCGCATGTGAAAAATTTGGGTAACAATTCTGGTGACCTCTGATGGATGTCTGCCTGCTTGACATTGGGACCAGTAGCCTAAAATAGTCCATTGGGCATTGAGTCTGTTGATCACCTACGGAAACCTTAAACCTAGTCTGTGAATATAAGAAAACCATTTCCCAATGCTTGAGTGTATGTTTATGATTTGTGGTAGTGAAGCAAAACTTCATTACCACATATTGTAGATGTATTCTTGATCATTAAGGAATGATTTCCTTGTATTTGCAGATTTGACATCAACCTTGGGAGACCTTGGAAACTTGAAGACTTATTGAAAACTGGGAAAACTAAAACTAAAACTGACATAATTATGCTTGACAACACTTATGGAAAACTGGAAAACTAACCTACTTTATCCAACTTGAATCCTGGTTAAACAAAACCATTCACTGATTGTGAAAAATAACTTCCCATCCTTTTAAGCTCACAATAATCTATATGCTTCTCGAAAGCTATCATGAGATGAACATAGGAGATATATATAGTCATTTCCTTAACAAGGATCTGATTGATATGAGTTTCACTTACTTGATCCAGCTGACTATAAACACCACCATTCTGAGGAGAATCAACAATTAGCAACATTTGATGAAGAACCAGCAGGATTTTATTCACTTGGTCAATTGGGACAGCAAGCTGATTTGACTCATTCTCAGCTGCATCTTTTGATAGGTTATCATACAGAGATGCTGGCACAACTTGCTCTTCTTTGCTACTATCCATCCTGGCCAAATGCCTGATAGGACAGCCATGAGAGATAATGAATCTGGAGCCTTCTTTGATAGCCTCGGGTTCTTGAGAAATTACTTCAGTCTGATTGATCTGCTCATCATTATGTTGGCTAGAAATAATCTCCCCCTGTAGCTTGTAGGTACTTTCTAGAAGTGCGGGTTTGACATCAAGATGAAAGCAAAATTGCTCCATCTCATCCCAAAATTGATCTTCTTCTTCTTCCTTATTCTTTTGTAGAAGTATACTCTTATTAACACCATTATCCTGATTTTTTACAATCTTCTTTGTTTTGTGTTGTTCAGAAAGATTCTTCTTTAAATCAGTAACCTCCTGTTCAATGGTCTCCCTCTCTTCCTCAAGCTTTAAACACTTCTCAATCTAAAGTTGAAAACCTCTCTTGTATGTATCAGCTGTAGAATCCAGGAATCGTATATTTTGCTTGAGATCCAGTAGCTCTTTATCATGAAACTCTTTCTGAAATCTTAATTCTTAGTCTTTTTTCTAACTGAAATTCATGACCACGATTAAACATGGAAACTATCAGCTTTTCATAAGCATCCTTTTGAGCTTGCAATTCTCCTTGATGAACCTTCTTTTGAGCTTCCAACCCTCCTGAAATCTTGGCTTCATTTCTCTTGTATTGCTCAGCAAGATACCTTCGCTAACCTTGATATCGTTGAGCCAATGCTTGCTGCTCTTGAATATGGGCTTGATAAGCATGCTCCTCTAACTGCCTATCCAGCTCTTGTTGGAATCAAGATTCTTGTTGCCTTTTATTATCCTCAATCTGCACAAGCATATTCTGCAACATACTTGCAGTATCTCTATTTTGTGAAACATTATCATTTGCAGAATGATGAAAATCATATTGGGATTGTTGACCTTGATAAGACTGAAAATGATTCTCTTGAACATAATTTTCTTGAAATGATGGAAAAATTGAAAACTAACCATTTGGGTAAGCATATCCTCCTTGAAAACTTGACATCTTTATTCATCTAAAAGAATGGAAATCAAAATATGAAACAACTTGAAACATACCATCTTTTCTCCTTTTGAAATGATATACTTTCCTTCACGGATCCACCAGATATGCAAAATGTGACCTCTTTAAGGTCTGAATCTTGCTGATAGCACACCAGAACCAACAAGTGATGCAATGCAATTTGACCCGTTCCCTGAAGAACGTGTCCCACCAGGCGTGCTAAAAACTATTGAGGTTTAGAATTACCACCCCAACTCAGGCATTGGGGATTTATATGGTGTTCTATCCTAACAATGGAAACCTTCTCTAGTTGTGGGTAGACTATGATTGAGAAGGAGTCTCCGAATTCTAGGCCAATTCCTATTGAATTTGGGTATCAATTTTATACTATCTTCTCCTGATTTTGGCAAGGAAAGGGAGAAACTCTAACTAAAATGGCATGAATAAAACTTGAAAAGGTGATACACCGAATAGATTCAGATCTCTTAAAGCCTCAAACTGACATTCCCTTATCATAACCTAATGATCTCTACAATATCACTCACTATCCAATACATAGGCTAATTTAAAGGTCACTACTAGGGTTTAACCAGAAATAGCAATCTTATTATCAACAACATGCATATTTTGCAAAAGGCTTATATTCTGTAATCTAGAATAGGAAATGATAAAATCCACTAAACCATGCTACAGATGTATTACACTTGAATGCAGAAAATTGAATAGGATTTGAACAAAAGATCACCGCAAGATGTATGAAAAATGGGTCAACTATATTCTTCTCAAAATCTGTATGTAGTTACACGAATGAATCTCAAAATAGTGGCAAGGAATGAAAGCATCCTCTTGCACAAAATTGATATCACAAACATGAACCAACCATGGATATAAAAGCATAAACAGGTAGCTATAGGAACAAGAAGTTCACTAAAAGCTCTTCTCTCTACAATCTTGACCCCTTTTACATGAAGAAAAATCCCAACTATATAGCCCATATGGCTCAATTTCGAAAATGACATCTCCCTCCGAAAAGTCCCTCTCAAACAGAAAGATAACCCAAAATTAGAGGCCTAAATGATGCCTATAAATTAGCCCCCCATCAAGCTCCTCAAAAATAACACATCCCTAAATCTAAGGCACAATTAGTGCCTATAATCTAGCCCCTAAAGGCCCATTTTGAAAATGAGATACCCCTAAAGTTGGTATTTTAAAATATTTTCATCCCTTCTACATATTTAACAACTTTATTACATAATATATCAAAAACCCATCAAAATGCATAACTCTAAACGCATAAACTCTACCCACATTTACATAAAAAATCCAACTCCTATGACTTAGCCGACACCATAGTATAAAATGCATCACCCAAACCATACAACTGACCATAGTATATAGCCAAAACACCCCAACCCGACACTATAACCATGGTCAACATGACCAATGTTTGATAAATATCTCCCTCCCTGTCGTGGCACTAGGAGAGCTTATCTTTGCAACTGCAGTTACCAAAGGCATTAACTGTTGTACTCGATGGATTCCAAAGTTTTTGTAAAACTTGGCACAATGCATTTTTTTCGCATTCATTTGCATCTCCAATTTTGGGGGAAAAGGAGTTAGAGTTTACAGCTTCTGTGTTGCCATACTGGTGATCTTCTTGTGCTCTCTTTCTTTGATGCTTGATGGAGTTCACCGTAGTTATCTAGGAGTTGTATTGAAGTCTTTGTGACTCCTCTTTGTGATCTTGAGGCTTGGCTTTGTTTAGCTTCTGAATGTGCGCTCAAACTGGAGCTTCTTTTCTTGAAAAAACAAAGAACTCAGGCTCTCTTTATGTCCTTGCTTATGGGGATGCGTGGAACTTGAGCTTTTCTTAAACTGGCACTCTTTTGTTTACTCTACTAAAATATGGGCTCTATTTGGTACTGGAGTACGTGCTCCAACTGGTGCTTCACTATTTTAGAAAATAGAGAGCACGGGGTTTCGTTGGAGTCGACTCTCTATAACTCGGGCTTCAACAGTTGGCACTTGGGCTTTATTGCATAGTCTCCATCGTAGTTTGCACTTGACTCAAACTGGAGTAGAAATGCATGCCACAAAAGCATGAACTCGGCCTCTCCTATAGTTCAAACTTGTAACTTGAAGATAAGTTACTCTCTGATCTCTTTTATCACTCTTTCTCGCTGTTTGAACTCTCTGTTTTTAAATACATAGATTTTGAAAGCTTGAGTTGATAACACAAATTTATTGTTAGTAGAACTGCATGTACTTTGCACTATTTTTCAATAAGTACTTGGGGCCATTGCATTTGAACTGTCAGATCCTTAAACATGTAGTCTCCTCCATTAATTATCTATTATCGCTGAATTCAGGGCTTTTACTTGCATACAATCTCTGCTTGTTTGTTGAACTAGGTTACATTCTGTTTCTCTGTATCTTGTCTTTGATGCTATTGCTATGCTGTCTTCTTTTACTTCTTCAGTTCCAAGCCTGAATACCCACTGCCAGCAATAGAGAGATGTGGGACTGTTGATGTCTTTTATACATAATTTCTCCAGTTTCTTTATGTTCTATGGTTTCCCTATCATAATTGTGACTTGAACACGCATAATCTTTTCATAACAGCACTGCTATTTGATTTCTATAGTTGTATAACCCTTACTTAACAATGCCACTGTAGTTTGATCAATTCTTTGTTTATACATATTTAATTTGAAAATATTATGATCTAGCAACCCTTTATAATAGCATTGTTGTCATCCCTCTTACTCTGTTCATGTGTTCTGCATTTGATCCCTCTGTGTATGTTATTTCTGATATATTTGATATCCTATTTTCATAAAATAGCAACACTCTTTTAATGGCTTGTACTGTTTTAATCATGTCACCATCCGAAATCTGCATACTTGTGAAAAATCTATCACATTAATGCAAAAATGTTTTCACACACTATAGTTTTGATTTCTCTTATTGCTTCGTACTATTGAATACTTGCACATGTTAATGAGGTTTGAGCACGGGCTCGTGTCACCCATTACATATTTTAAATACAACAAAGGCTTTCATAAAGATATGTCTTTTTGATGCTATTATCTTGTTAATGCAGATGCATATCTTTCCATTGCATTGATATCATCAGTAAATATACAGTTCAGGAAGTTTGACTGAAGTATGGTGCTTTTAGTGAACTTTGTATTGCTTAGATCCAATTGGATCTAACATATTTTTCTCCATGATGCAGGAAACAGGAACAACAAAAGACCTAGGATGGAGCATGGATAGAGACAAGACCAAGACAACCAAGACATGAAGACTTCAGATATGCAGATGAATGACTCCAGAAACTAGAAGACCTCTTAAAGGAAATACATAGATCCCTAGACTTCATCATGCCTTTCTCTTACTTTCTTTTCTACATATGTCCTCTAAGTTTCAGTATGCAAGATTTAACCTTGAAGGAACACTTGTCTAATACATTCAGTTTGAATGCACAATGTAATGATCATTTATGAATTTGAAAGTGCGCATTTGATCAATACTTAGAGTACAAATGAAACATGACAATATGAATGTAATAGAAATGTATTCATTTCATTAGTTGTATAGTAATGTCAAAGAGATGTTTCCTTATGCAAATTTTTAACTGTTATGACTGTTATCCCGCATGTGAAAAATTTGGGTAACAATTCTGGCGACCTCTGATGGATGTGTGCCTGCTTGACATTGGGACCAATAGCCTAAAACAGCCCATTGGGCATTGAGTCTGTTGATCACCTACGAAAACCTTAAACCTAGTCTGTGAATATAAGAAAACCATTTCCCAATGATTGAGCGTATGTTTATGATTTGTGGTAGTGAAGCAAAAAGTTCATTACCACAAATTGTAGATGTATCCTTGATCATTGAGGAATGATTTCCTTGTATTTGCAGATTCGACATCAACCTTGGGAGACCTTGGAAACTTGAAGACTTATTGAAAACTAGGAAAACTAAAACTAAAACTAACCTAATTGTGCTTGAAAGCTCTTATGGAAAACTGGAAAACTAACCTACTTTAACCAGCTTGAAGCTTGGTTAAACAAAACCATTCACTGATTGTGAAAAATAACTTCCCATCCTTTTAAGCTCACAATAATCTATATGCTTCTAGAAAGCTATCATGAGATGAACATAGGAGATATATATAGTCATTTGCTTAAGAAGGATTTGATTGATATGAGTTTCACTTACTTGATCCAGTTGACTGTAAACACCACCATTCTGAGGAGAATCAACAATTAGCAACATTTGATGAAGAACCAACAGGACTTTATTCACTTGGTCAATTTGGACAGCAAGTTGATTTGATTCGCTCTCAACTGCATCTTTTGATAGGTTATCATACAGAGATGTTGGCACAACTTGCTATTCTTTTCTATCATCCATCATGGCCAAATGCTTGATAGGATAGCCATGAGAGATAATGAATCTGGAGCCTTCCTTGATAGCCTCAGGTTCTTGAGAAATTACTTCAATCTGATTGATCTGCTCATCATTATGCTAGCTAGAAATAATCTCCTCCTGTAACTTGTAGGTACTTTCTAGAAGTGCGGGCTTGACATCAAGATGAAAGCAAAATTGCTCCATCTCATCCCAAAATTGATCTTCTTCTTCTTCTTCTTCCTTATTCTTTTGTAGGAGAAGTATACTCTTATTAACACCATTATCCTGATTTGCTGTAATCTTCTTTGTTTTGTGTTGCTCAGAAAGATTCTTCTTTAAATCAGTAACCTCCCATTCAATGGTCTCCCTCTCTTCCTCAAGCTGAAAAAAATTCTCAATCTAAAGTTGAAAACCTCTCTTGTATGTATCAGCTGTAGAAGCTACGAATCCAATATTTTGCTTGAGATCCAGTAGCTCTTTATCATGAAACTCTTTCTGAAATATTAATTATTTTTCTTTTTCTAACTGAAATTCATGACCACGATTAAACATGGAAACTATCAGCTTTTCTTAAGCATCCTTCTGATCTTGCAATTCTCCTTGATGAACCTTCTTTTGAGCTTCCAACCCTCCTGAAATCTTGCCTTCATTCCTCTTGTATTGCTCAGCAAGATACCTTCGATGACCTTGATCTCGCTGAGCAAATGCTTGCTGCTGTTGAATATGGGCTTGATAAGCATGCTCCTCTAGCTGTCTTTCCATCTCTTGTTGGAATCCAGATTCTTGTTGCCTTTTATTATCCTCAATCTGCATAAGCATATTCTGTAACATACTTGCAGTATCTCTATTTTGTGAAACATTATCATTTGTAGAATGATGAAAATCATATTGGGATTGCTGACCTTGATAAGACTAAAAATGATTCTCTTGAGCAAAATTTTCTTGAAATGATGGAAAACTTGAAAACTGACCATCTGGGTAAGCATATCCTCCTTGAAAACTTGACATCTTTATTCATCTGAAAGACTGGAAATCAAAATATGAAACATACCAGCTTTTCTCCTTTTGAAATGATAGACTTTCCTTCACGGATCCACTAGATATGCGAAATGTGACCTCTTTAACATCTGAATCTTGTTGATAGCACACCAGAACCAGCAAGTGATGCAATGCAATTTGACCCATTCGCTGAAGAACGTGTCCCACCGGGCATGCTAAAAACTGTTGAGGTTTAGAATTACCACCCCAACTCAGGCTTTGGGGATTTATATGGTATTCTATCCTAAAAATGGAAACCTTCTCTAGCTATGGGTAGACTATGATTGAGAAGGAGTCTTCGGATTCTAGGTCGGTTCCTATTGAATTTGGGTATCAATTTTATACTATCTTCTCCTGATTTTGGGAAGGAAAGGGAGAAACTCTAACAAAAATTGCATGAATAAAACTTGAAAACATGATACACCAAATAGATTCAGATCTCTTAAAGCCTCAAATTGGCATTCACTTATCATAACCTAATGATCTCTGCAATATCACTCACTATCCAATACATAGGCTAATTCAAAGGTCACTACTAGGGTTTAACCACAAATAGCAATCTTACTATCAACAACATGCATATTCTGCAAAAGGCTTATATTTTTTAATCTAGAATAGGAAATGATAAAATCCACTAATCTATGCTACAGATGTATTACACTTTAATGTAAAAAATTGAATAGGATTTGAACAAAAGATCACCACAAGATGTATGAAAAATGGGTCAACTATATTCTTCTCAATATCTGTATGTAGTTACATGAATGAATCTCAAAATAATGGCAAGGAATACAAGCATCCTCTTGCACAAAATTGATATCACAAACATGAACCAACCATGGATACAAAAGCATAAACAGGTAGCTATAGGAACAAAAAGTTCACTAAAAGCTCTTCTCTCTACAATCTTGACCCCTTTTACATGAAGAAAAAGCCCCACTATATAGCCCATATGGCTCAATTTTGAAAATGACATCTCCATCCAAAAATTCCCTCTCAAACAGAAAGATAACCCAAAATTAGAGGCCTAAATGATGCCTACAAATTAGCCCCCCATCAAGCTCCTCAAAAATAGCATATCCCTAAATCTAAGGCACGATTAGTGCCTAAAATATAGCCCCTAAAGGCCCATTTTGAAAATGAGATACCCCTAAAGTTGGTATTTTAAAATATTTTCATGCCTTCTACATATTTACCAACTTTATTACATAATATATCAAAAACCCATCAAAATGCATAACTCTAAATGCATAAACTCTACCCACATTTACATAAAAAAATCCAAATCCTGTGACTTAGCTGACACCATAGTATATAACCCATCACCCAAATCATATAACCGACCATAGTATATAGCCAAAACACCCCAACCCGAAACTATAACCATGGTCAACATGACCAATGTTTGATAAATATCTCCCTCCCTATCGTGGAACTAGGAGAGCTTATCTTTGCAACTGCAGTTACCAAAGGCATTAACTGCTGTACTCGATGGATTCCAAAATTTTTGTAAAACTTGGCACAATGCATTTTTTTGCATTCATTTGCATCTCCAATTTTGGGGAAAAAGGAGTTAGGGTTTACAGCTTCTGTGTCGCCATGCTGGTGATGTTCTTGTGCTCTCTCTTTTTTATGCTTGATGGAGTTCACCATAGTTATCCAGGAGTTTTATTGAAGTCTTTGTGACTCCTCTCTGTGATCTTGAGGCTTTTCTTTGTTTAGCTTTTGAATGTGCGCTCAAACTGGAGCTTCTTTTCTTGAAAAAACAAAGAACCCAGGCTCTCCTTATACCGTGGCTTATGGGGATGCATTGAACTCAAGCTTTTCTTGAACTGGCACTCTTTTGTTTGTTCTGCTAAAATATGGGCTCTATTTGGTACTGGAGTACGTGCTCCAACTAGTGCTTCACTATTTTAGCAAACAGAGAGCACGAGGTTTTGTTGGAGTCGACTCTCTGTAGCTCGGGCTTCAACAGTTGGCACTCAGGCTTTATTGCATAGTCTCCACCATAGTTTGGACTTGAATCAAACTGGAGTAGAAATGCATGCCACAAAAGCATGAACTCGACCTCTCCTATAGTTTGAACTTGTAACTTGAAGATAAGGTACTCTTTGATCTCTTTTATCACTCTTTCTCACTGTTTGAACTCTCTATTTTTAAATACATAGCTTTTGAAAGCTCGAGTTGATAACACAAATTTATTTTTAGTAGAACTGCATGTACTTTGCACTATTTTTCAATAAGTACTTGGTATCATTGCCTTTGAACTGTCAGATCCTTAAACAAGCGGTCTCCTTCATTAACTATCTATTGTCACTGAATTCAGGGCTTTTACTTGCATACAATCTCTGCTTGTTTGTTGAACTGGGTTACATTCAATTTCTTCTACATCTTGTCTTTGATGTTGTTGCTATGTTGTCTTCTTTCACTTCTTCAGTTCCAAGCCTAAATATCCACTGCCAGAAACAGAGAGCTTTGGGACTGTTGCTGTCTTTTATACATAATTTCTGCAGTTTCTTTATGTTCTATGGTTTCCCTATCATAATTGTGACTTGAACACGCATAATCTTTTCATAACAGCACTGCTATTTGATTTCTATAGCTGTATAACCCTTACTTAACAATGCCACTGTAGTTTGATCAATTCTTTGTTTATGCATATTTAATTTGAAAATATTATGATCTAGCATCCCTTTATAACAACATTGTTGTCATCCCTCTTACTCTGTTCATGTTCTCTGCATTTGATCTCTTTGTGTATGTTATTTCTGATATATTTGATTTCCTATTTTCATAAAATAACAACACTCTTTTAATGGCTTGTACTATTTTAATCATGTCACCATCCGGAATCTACATACTTGTGAAAAATCTGTCATATTAATGCACAAATGTTTTCACACACTGTAGTTTTGATTTCTCTTATTATTTGGTACTGTTGAATACTTGCACATGTTAATGAGGTTCGAGCACGGGCTTGTGACACCCATTAAATCTTTTATATACAACAAAGGGTTTCATAAAGATATCTCTTTTTGATGCTATTATCCTGTTAATGCAGATGCATATCTTTCCATTGCATTGATGTCATCAGTAAATATGCAGTTCAGGAAATTTGACTGATGTATGGTGCTTTTAGTGAACTATGTATTGCTTAGATCCAATTGGATCTAACATCTTTTTCTCCATGATGCAGGAAACAGGAACAACAGAAGACCTAGGATGGAGGATAGACAGAGACAAGACCAAGACAACCAAGACATGAAGACTTCAGATGATGCAGATGAAGAACTCCAGAAACTAGAAGACCTCTTAAAGGCAATACATAGATCCCTAGACTTCATCATGTCTTCTCTTACTTTCTTTTCTACATATGTCCTCTAAGTTTTAGTATGCAAGATGTAACCTTGAAGGAACACTTGTCTAATACATTCAGTTTGAATGCACAATGTAATGATCATTTATGAATTAAAAAGTGCGCATTTGATCAATACTTAGAGTACAAATGAAATATGACAATATGAATGTAATAGAAATGTATTCATTTCATTAGTTGCATAGTAATGTCAAAGAGATATTTCTTTATGCAAATTTTTAACTATTATGACTGCTATCTCGCATGTGTAAAATTTTGGTAACAGTAGCATTGATTGCTTAACAGATCATATAGGCTCTTCATACTATGTAACTACTTTCTATTCTTTGATCGCAACTTCAACTTGAAATCATAAAACCCTAATTAACCAAAACAACCTCTCTCTCTCTCTCTCTCTCTTCTTAAATAAACACCTTTCACCGACTTGAAAATAATCGTCAAGTTGATTTCCCGCGACAACACCACATGTCTAATTGATAATATTGGTGAGAAAAATGTTTTACCTTGACCGCATTAGGTCAAGATAAGATCTACAAGTTTATATCTCCAAGATAACTTAATACATTTTTACTTCTCCAATGTGATCCCTTAAATATGTCTTAAATGCTTGTATCAATCATGTAAATACCAATACATTGGATGTATAACCTTTATTCCACCTCATCATAACATTAGAAATGATCGCATTTACTTTACCATTCACCACTATGTGATCTACTGACCGATTGATCAAGAACATAAAAGTTCTACCTGTCTCAGTGTCTGTGTCACTCAAAACTTTACCACCACTCAACCAAATGTGATGTGGTTGGAACCATATTGCAATATGAACTTACTGAATCTTTATATGTGACCGCTCCACATAATTATGTTTATACCATGACCATCACCAAAATAATGTTTGCATAGTCTACCAATCTTCTAGACTTAACCAAATTTTAGTATACCTTCTTACCGATTATAGCTTCACTTTACATGTTTTATATTATGACTTATATTCACTTTTTTGTATTTTACTAACTTAGTTGGCATCAATGACAACAATATACATGACTCTTGATCATTGCACCACAATATTCAACAATCTATAATACCAACAGTCTCAATCAAACACCAACATCTTATCACTCCCCCTAGTTAATATTTGGACCCATCCACCATAAATAAAGTCACCACAAATAGTTGAGTCAGTCAAAGACCAACATAGAAAACAAAATAGTACATTGTGATAGAAAATCTACTCCTATGGAGCAAACCAAAAAAATATATCTAAACTCAAATATCGCACAAACTATCTAGCTAAGTCCACCAAATTGCATACCCTTAAAATCATTTGTGAAGCAATGCAAGTCATTCTTCAAGTCTGTTCAAACCATCATGACAACTAGTCTTACTATCAACTAAGCAACACAACCAATCCATGTTAAATAATCAATTTGGGTAAATGTACACATGTTAGTGCAATATTTACACTAATCAATCATGAATTCTAGAGTTTCAAGCCTCCGTCATTCCAATTAATTCTATAATAAGATTTTCAAATACTCTAACCTACACATTCTATCCTTCTAGAACTCTTCCTCAATCAATGCCTGAACATTCCATTCTTTTTGAAATAAATCTTCTTCCTCAATCAATGTCATAGCTTCAGTTACTTCCTCAATCCTCTTTGCAAATCTTCTTCATCAATCATAACCTCAATCAGTAAATCTTCTACAGTCATACATTAATCTCACACTAGAGATGGTTGACATCAATGAAAACACAAACCATAATGCTAACAATCTCCCCCTTTGTCATTGATTGCAACACCAATGACCTAACAAACAATGTATTATTCATAATTTCCTTCTCCCCCTTTGACATCAAGGACAAAGGGCAAAACTTCATGTTGACATTTTCAAGAAATAACTGACAAAGAAAACACCTTCTCTACAATCCAACATGTAACCATTCACCATCACTACTCCCCGAGCATCCATAACCTCAATCTAGAAGACAAATGATGAGAAATCATTCTCCCCTTGGAAAGGTGCATACCTCTTATGTATCTAGGTTGAAAAAGGAGGGGGAAATAACCCCTGATTTATGCCTAAGATACTAAAAAGTATCCTTAGCTATAGATTTAGTAAAAATAGTTTAGATATGCTCCTTGGTAGGCATATATTCTAATTTTGTGTCCTTGTCAACAACTTTCTCCCTCAAGAAGTGATACTAGATAGAAATGTATTTAGTTCTAGAATGCATCACTAGGTTCCTAGAGATGTTAACGACACTTGTGTTATCACATGTTATTAGAATTGCCTCATCAAATAATACCTTCACGTCCTTAAGAGTCTACTTCTTCCAAATGAGTTGAGTATAGCAAGATGATGTTGCAATGTATTTTTCTTAAGTTGTGGATAGAGAAACTAAATGTTGTTTTTCTCATCTAGGAGACTAACCCATCTCCTAAGAAGAATTCTCCACTAGTGGTACTTCTCCTATGATCTTCACATCCTGTCCAATTAGCATCTGTAAAAGCTTTAAGTGAGAAATCGCCATCCTTTTTGTACCAAAGTCCAAAATTTGGAGTGCCTTTCAAATTTATGAATATCGTTTTTACTGCTTCCTTGTGGGATTGCCTTAAACTTGCTTGATATCGGACAACTAGATAGAAAGCATGCATAATATTTGGTCTAGAAGTACTTAGATATAGTAATCTTCCAATTGTATATTTGTTTAATTTTTTATCAACTTCCAAAGACTCGTCATCCTTATTCAACTTGCATCTAGTAGTCATTAGTGTTGCTACTAGATTTGATTCGGGCATTCCAAACTTCTCTAGGAGCTCTGTGATATACTTAGTTTGAGAGATGAAAATACCATCCTCCTTCTGCATAAATTGAAGACCAAGAATAAAGGAAATTTCAAACTCCTTATGCATTTCTTTAGCTAACCTCTTGTAAGCATTGTCATTATCTCTAAATATAATTATTATCATAGGGATTTGCACCCATTGGCCAAGTTCAAAAACTTAGAAATCACGTGCAACATGGGAACAACTACAAGCATGTGGGTTTCTCATTGTGTAGCTGAACCTCCAGGTTATGGGTCGGCTTCCCTTTTGATATCCTAAAACTAAATGATTTACCGAGAAAAGAGATAGAAGGAAAACTTGAAATGAAATTTTTCCTAACATTAAAGGTTGATACACTGAATGGATAATTGGATATGCAACTTTGAAAACTCGCAAATAACCCAATAAAAAAACCTTTTGCTTCACAACTCAACTAAATATGCTTGCATAAAATATTCTTATGAAGGGACCTGCTTTAATAATGATAAAAATAGGAAAACAAGAATGTTTTCACAATCTTAATACACCAAAAATGATAAACACATTCACAGACTTGCACCTTAGCACATCACTTTCTGCATCTAATAATGAAGGAAATTTGACAAAAATGAAGGTAAAACACAACATTAATATCAAAGCATCCACACCAATACTCAAAACCATAAAATTGAGAAGGAAATCAGTCTCTATTATTGAATCATCCAGAAAATATCTCCACAATATGTATGTGCTTAATACAATATATGCCTAACTTGTAGAAAGAAAAATATGGCAAAAAAGAATGAACCCCTAAAAATGAGCCAGGAAGAGAACTTATAGATCAGGATCTACAAGGGTCAAGCAAAAATGAAACTCAACTAAAAAATGGGTAAAATTTCCATAAAGATGTAGTTAACCACCTCAAAACTCTCCAACAAATGTGCTCCACCCATGTGATCCCTCAAACTAGTGTCAAACTACCTCTAGACTGATGAAAACATCCTCAAAGTGACACAAAACATCAAGGGTCGAATGCACAAATAAATCCCACCAAAATAGGGATGTAACTGCAAGAAAGATGGAGAAAAGTGCCTCCAAAGCCCTCTCAAGTCATCATTGACCCATTGGAGTCCTCTAAACTAAATTGGAGCTCATGAAAACTCTATCAAACCCTCAACACTACATTCAACTCATCTTTTAGAACTCCACTATTATAGATAAAGGCTATTTATTATTTTTACATTAAAATAATATTTATCAAGTGTTTTATTAATGAACACTTAATGAATGTTTTACAATTTTAAGATCCATGCATAAAATAACAAAACCCTAACCTATCAGGACATCTAGTGTTTAGTTTACATTTAATATATTCCTAAGTAATTTTTGATAACATCACTTAGGTTTACCTTTAATAAACTCATGCAACCTTAACAATATTTATGGAAAAACATTAGTTAAAGGGTTTTTCATAAAATAACATAAAGTAAAAACACACATCTTTACATTGGTCATTTAGGGCTAAGAATAAACCCTAAAACAAAATCGACCCACTCATTTTTATTTTGCCTTTTCTTCTCTCTACTTGCAGCCAACATGGTGAATAGGGTTTCTGGAATTGATGAGATTCTAGAGGATTGGTTGCAGGTTCCTACAAATTTTACAAGGAATTGTTGCTTTATGATAGCTATGTCCTCCTTGTAAAGCCCCCTTAGCTCTATTTCTATGAAAAACAAGGAAAAATGCCTTATTTCTATAGACACCCTAAAATGCATAGACTTGCAAGTTCACATTTAACTACTAATTATTCCTTTATTAATTAAATAATTCTTTAATTATTTAATTAATCATCTTAACTCTGATATATCGTAATCTTTTCATCACTTAATCATTTTTAATGTTAATTAAATAATCAATTTTATTTATTTAATTTCACCTTAATTAATTGGTCTTATCAATTAATTAAATTCAATTTCTAAATTTTCGTAGTTTAAATAATTATCAATAAGTATTTAAATTAGCTAATTATTTATTCTCAATTAAATTAATAACCCAAAATTCATTTTATTTCATTTTCTGACTAATTTCTATCTAATTTCATTTAATTTAGAATTAATTCCGCTTTCTTCTAAATTAAATTGTTATTTCAATTTTAATTCTAAAAACTTCCAAAAATCAGAGAGAAACAATTTCATGAGGAATTAAGAATTCTGAAAATAAAAAAGAGCTTTTATCAATAAAATAATTCTGAAAATAAAAAAGAGCTTTAAATAAATAAAATCATTTAATTATCCTCAAAATTAAAAAATTGAAAATCGTTCTTTTAATAAAAAATCAACTTCTTTGTGGAAACTGATTTTCTCCAAATTGATTTATATTATCTTCTTTCTTTTTCTTCTCAAAATAGGAGTTTCTTCATCTTCACTCCATCTCTAATTATCTCGTCCGTTTAATCTTCTTTCGAAGGATCAATCTGAAATCTCTTTATAAACCCCCTTCAAACCCATTTTGAAGCATCATGATTTTGGAGAATATAATCTTTATGTAGGTTTTGAAGCTAATTGTGATCAACATCAACATCAATCTTTTTTATCATATTCTCAAATCTCACAATTCACAAGTGTTGTCAGTATCAACTCTGAGTACCATCAAAACAACATTTCAAAAGGAGAAGAGAGAAGCAACAAAAGCTTCAAGTGTCATTCAGTTTGTATTATTTTTCTTATTTATTTCTGAATATGATGCTTGTTATTTTGTTGTCATTAGGCTCATTCATAGTAGTTGTTTGATTTCTTTCATTTTAATCGATGCTACTAACCCCCTTGTTTGAGTGTGCAGAATCGGGCCTATACATTTTGGTGAACCTGGCGTGAATAGACCTAATTCTGCAAACTCCAAACAAGGGGGGTTAGTAGTACTGATTGATATGCAATAAATTGAACAACTACTAAGAATGAGCCTATTAATAATAAAATAACATATATCCAAAGAGCATAACAAAGCAAATGCAAACTCAATATTTGAAGCTTCTATTGCTTCTCTCTTCTTCTCTTGAAACATTGTTTTGATGGTGCTCAGAGTTGATACTAACAACGCTTTGACTTGGAAGATTCAAGAATATTGATAAAAAGATTGATGTGTTGATCACAATTAGCTTCAAAAACCTGCATAAAAATTGTTCTCTCAAAAATCGTGACTGTGCTCTCAAAATTGTGATTGTGCTCTCAAAAATCGTGATGCTTCAAATGGGTTTGAAGGGGGCTTTAAAAGAGATTTCAGACTGATCGACGGTTGAGATTAAAGACAAAGATTTATTTTGGACAAACGAGATTCAATAAAATTGCTTTAAAACCAAATAAAACATACTGCTTTATGTGAAGAGTAGTTGAAATTAAAGACTTAATTAGCATTAAATAATTAAAAATTATTTAATTATGTGCAAGAGAGAAGATAATAAATAAAATAAAGATTTTATTTATTTTAGAAGAAGTTTTTCAAAAAACAAATTAAGCAAATTAAAAAAAAAAATTTAATTGGAAAAGATTTTAGAGAAATAAATAAAATTAAGATTTTATTTATTTTTAGGAGAGAATTATTTTCTTTCAAAAAAATTAATTAATTAATTAATTAAAGAATTTATTTAATTATAGAAGATTAAGATAAATAAATAAAACAAAGATTTTATTTATTTTTAGGAGACTTTGTTTTTATTGAGAAAAACAAATAATTAAATAAATTAAAGAATTTATTTAATTATAGAAGATTGAGATAAATAAATAAAATAAAGATTTTATTTATTTTTAGGAGTTTTTTCTTTCTTGAAAAAAAAAACAAATAATTAAAATTAAAGAATTTATTTAATTATAGAAGACTTAGTTAACTAATTAAATAATTAAAATAATTATTTAATTATTAGAGAAAATGAAAGAAATCGTTTAATTAAATAATAAAGATTGTTTAATTAAAGTGGAGGAAATTGATTAATTAAATAATAAAATTATTTAATTAATATTAGAAGAAAATTAGACAATTAAATAAATAAAAATTATTTAATTATGAGAAGGGAGGGAAATGTTAATTTTTTGAATGCAAATTAGAAGAATGACACTAATTAATTAAATAATAAAAATTATTTTATCAATTAAGAAGAAATTTTGTTGCTTGCAGACATTAGACAATTTTAGGTGTCTACAATTTATACTCTGAGTGTTAAATCCATGCTCAACGTTTATGGGCTTATACAAGTCGTAACTCCATTTCTATAGTTTTGTGTTTTTCATTGTTCAAAACCCCATGATTTCTCTGAATATTTGTGACCAAAATACAAACGGTTTTGTATGTACATGGCTCAGTATCTTGTGTATTTCGATATTCAATCCTTCAATACTGCAAATAATAATAAAAATATGGTTTTGTTACTTATGGATCTCAGTGAATTTTCTGATATTTTTTCTTTCCTCTCAATATTTCTTATATATCACACGACCATGTGTTCTTCTCTTCATGCTTGAGTTCTCTCTGGTTCATCTGTATATATGGCTGCTTTTATTTGGAAAGAGATGACAATTGTTGTACTTTTTCTTTTTTTATATTTGAAGCCCATATTTATATTAAAAATAATAAAACCTGTATGGGATATGTTATCATTTGATCTCTGCATCCGAATGAGGTTTTCTTTCTGGTTACTAATTCAAATCCTAAATCAAAGAAAATTGTTGACAAAATTTGTGAGTCTATTCCTATTACTGTTTTGTATGGTCTTGACCCTATTCTGTGTTTTATATTTCACTTTCAATGCCTCATGTTCCTGTGACTAGTCTTCATATGATAACTATGTAATACTATTATTCTATTTTCTTTCACTACTATAACTGTCTTATGTCAAATGTGGACCTCTCTATCCAACATAAAACACAACATAGTCCTTATTCAATTAAAGAATTCGCAAAGACAAACATGAATTGTTTGCTCTACGAAGTGATTGAGACGACCTGTTGCC
>MU223136.1:2042949-2057000 GCA_018584345.1 Thuja plicata | reverse complement strand
GCATTTGAAACTCAGTCAATTAAAGTCAATTAGGAGAAGAATTTGCCTAATACAATAGGACTTCAAAGATAAGAAAATGCACCAAAATTGATTAGGTTATTAGGTGCCAATTTTGGGGTGTTACAATAACAACATAACACTATCATCTGATAGCTTACCTCTTTACATGTTTGCATGATTGAGTTCCTTTTAACTCTGCTCTGATGATTATGTACACTATTTACTTCATGATATTGATCATTGATATTTGGAGCTCTTACTATCTTTTTTTTCAAACAAATGAGCTTGTCCTTTTAACAACAAAACATACATGTTCCTTTTGTTCATCTGTAATAGCACTATATATTGATAATAATATCATTGTACCATCTCGAGGTCAAATATTTTCTTTGAACATTGCATTTTTTGAACCATTCCCACCACTCTGTAACAGGATTGAGCTCTTTCTACTTGGTTCAAATTGAACATTGATCCTCACTGGGACTGTTATAAGTGCATGGTATCCTTTGTATATGCTATAATTGTGCCTATACTATTTGGAATTTCATTCTATATCCATTACCATACAAGTTGATCTTGTTGCTTAGTTACATTAATGCTCTCCATTGTCATAAAATAGTGGCTTCCTTGTCACTAGAACATATGTTCCTCATCTCACCCCTCATTAGTGTACTCATGATAGGATTTGATATTATAGTCACCATTTTAACAAAAAAAAATTTTTCATATATGAAATATAAATTATTGCTCAAACACTTTTTCTATATAGCTCTATTTTTTTACATGTAACAACATTGTTCTTGTTTTGATTTTTGGCTCAAATACCATGAACATGTTATATTCTATGATAAAGTGCTTCCATAACATTGTCCTAATAATATTGTAAATCACTTCAGTTATTCATTGTTATGCATTGTTATTGGGTACTTTTGCTTATGTCATTGATGAATGCTCATTGTAAACTCAAAGGTCATTCTAAACTTTACTCTATGCATCATGTCATCCATTGATTGCTTTGACAACAACATTGGTTGATTTTTAATTGTTCATTTCAAGGCACTTGGGATAGCCAAGCATTGTATTAGTATTCCATCTTGATGTCTTATTGTGTTGGCAAAATGGCTAGCGCTCCCCTCAGGATTTGTGACAAGGGACTAACCGCCTCTTGTAGATTCTATAAGGCAAGTGGTTTTCTCAGGCATTGACAGGTCGATCTTTAATGCAATGGAAACCAAACTTGTAAAAGGTGGTATCAGAGCTTGGTCGCAGGCTCAAATCCCCTCAGGTAACGTTGAGGGGGAGATTGTTGGCAAAATGGTCAGTGCTCTCCTCGGGATTCGTGACAAGGGACTAACTACCTCCTGTAGATTCTATAAGTCAAATGGTTGTATCAAACATTGATAGGTCGATATTTTGGTGCAATGGCAACCACACTTGTAACATGTTATTCTCTTTTGTATGGTGAAATGATGCATCCTTATTGTGTTGTCTTCAGTTATTGTTCAAGTATATTACATAACACTATATTTTATAATCAATGTTGTCTAAGCTCAACATCTAACCTTTGTGCTAATTTCCATTAAAGTCATTGTAACTTTCCCTATTAATGTGAAGGTTACTATCTTGAACCCATGTAATCACTTTTATTATTTCACCTCTGACATATGATATCTATCTCTCACATGGTACTTTATTAAGTGATTAGTGTACATCTTATCTTTTTCTCACTATCTTGGAGCATGATTTGATCACACTTGTTCATTCATTCAAATCACCAATACTTCTTCATCATACAATGCACTTTTATGACCGTTTATGTTTAATGCTCATTTGATCTCTACTTGTCATTGTTTATTCTATAAATTTTGATGAGAAAAATAAGCATCCTCTTTGTTATTACTATCATGTATTTCATTAGTGGTTGTCCTTTATTCATTCTATCTCAATGTACAACAACACCATAATTTTATTACAATGTTTGTGGCCTTTATCTTGTACTCTGACTTCTTTTATGGTGCTCTGTCAAGGATGTTGCCACTATGTTTTGATGTTCATAATAACATTATTCATCATTGCTTTGTAGCTTTGTATTTGTATTTTACAATCATGTAGGATGATTTTATCTCGTAGTTTCTACATTTTGTTAGGATTGAGGAACTTGATTGCATAACCATAAAATAAAAGCAATGAATAATAAACAACTGAAATAAAATAAAATCATCCAAAACATCATAACACCATGATTTTTGTGTGGAAACTTGATTAAGGGAAAAAACAATAGTGGGGATGGAACTCACAAGTATTACTTCTACATAAATAAGTTACCCTGTTAGAGCTTTAGTACATAAGGGGAATACACATGCATTCAAGCTTACAACCTAGATCTCACTTCTTAGATTACAAAATATTTATACAACCTTGAGAGGCTCACTACCATACAACATCAATGGATAATAATCCAATAAAAAATGAACTGATAAATAACATCAACAATGCTTGAACAGTTCCATGTAAGTCCCAAATAAATCTTCTTAACTGATAGATGGATCTCTGTTTACTGATCCATAAATCAAATATATCATATAAAAATCATATCCAACCATCTCTCATCATAAAAATCTCAAAAAGCCAATCTTATATATCCATCACCAAAGATATTTACTCACACTATCGACCTCAAGAACAAAATAGATAATGGGTGAAGTGTCAACTAGATCTATCATCAAAATGTGTCCCTAACCTCAAACACAAGCATAAGTGTCATCAAAAATATCAACTCAATCATTACCAACTATCAAACTGATTGAATCATCGATTTGATAGGATCGTTGATTGATCCACTGACCAATTATATTTATTCTTCTCTATACTCTGAAAATCGATACTCAGAAAGTCATAACTCTCTCAAATGATAATATAAACTATTGCGATCATAGACCAAAGTACCTAGTACCTCGATGAATCTCCTCCTAGGTTCGCATCTCAAATTGTGATCATGTGTATCTTCATTAAACCATATACCGAAACTAGTAAATTATGTCTGTTATTCCATACATAGCCAGATATGATAGTCTATCCTTCAGTATCACCATATCATAATTATTCATCGCTAGAATAGTGTATAGTTTCCATCAATTACAACATAAAACTCCTCCATATCATAAATATCATGCCAAAAATCTCCCCCTTTGGCATTGATGACAACACTTAGTGAAAAATGAATAAGTGTCCAAAAATACCAAACTTCCAAAAAGTTCCTCTTCTTATATAAAAAAAGTACTCCCCCTGAGCTGAATCTATCATTTCTCTCTCCCTATCACTCCCCCTTTGACATCAATTGAAAAGGTCAGGGTCCTCCTCAAAATTAATCTAACAAAATCCTATATCATCCACTATATACAAGAGTGTTCAAATTGTACTTACAATAGATTAAATACATCTAAAAAATTTCTCCTCAGAGCTACAAAGTATGTATCCCAACCCTTTTTCATACTCTCCATCACCACAATCTTCCCATAGATTGCATAAGTTCCTTTCTCTATATTAAGAATATCAAAAGTTATAGCATGTTATAAGTAAGCTCTGCTTCCTTCAAGTTGTTAAACAAAAGATCAAGCTTGGGAATAGTTAAGTTCAAAAGATGACTAACTCTTCCCTTAACTCTCTCCTTCTCAGTAACAAGTGTTATGATTTTATCATTTAGTGGTGTTTCTTGTTCTACATGATCTGAAGCTAAAGTCTTCAAAGGATAAAAATATTTTGAAATTTCTGATAACTTCTCCCTAGTCTCCTTAATGACTTTTTCCACATATGATACACAACTAGAATAATCAATACATCCTTTGTAAATCTTACTTCCCTCAAACAAAGAATTTTTTACTACTTGAATTCCCAAGACCAAAGAGTTCTTTTCCATAGCAATATCTTCCTTCAACTCATTGACTCTCACATTCTCATATTCTCCTTGTACCTTTACCAATGTTGACTACTCTAAGGATTCAAAATGTGTATTTGCAACCTTCAACAAATTTTCCAACTGACCTGAAGTTGATTCCTTCTAATTTAATGTATAGGTAGGTAAAATATTGCTCAAAAATTTATATGCCAAAGTAAGCAACTCACTATGTTTCCTATGAGTCCTCAAGATCTAATTCCTAGCTCTAATGTGTGCAATAGTATAAATCTTCATTAATTGTTCAAGACTAAGAGCATCTAAAAAAATTGGACCTTGAATCATCTGTAATTCCTTTGAATCAATAATGTCTACCCTTGTAGTATCTTGTGTTGCTTCATCAATCTCATTCTTCACTACCGAACCTATCTATTCAACTTCTGCATGAATCTGATGAGTCATTGTCTCTTCTACTTCTCTGACTTTTGCATTCTGATCATCAAATTTGTCTTTTGCTTCATCTTCCTTCTTCTCCATAACCATATCATATTCTCCATGTTTCATTGTAGATTTGTAGTTTAGAACTCTATAGATATCTCCTTCTTCATCATCAACTGATAGTGTAACAAGAACACCAGAAATGAAAATGCATGGTTCAACAATAGTCATACAAAAAGATGTATCTAATGGTTCATCAGCCTTCTCATTATTCTTATAATTAACTTCATACTATTCTCATCATAGTTTGTGTCATTACATTCTCTATTTTTTTATTCACCTCATCAATGTTTCCAAGCATAAGTTTTTTTATCCTTGACTTCCAGTTCTATTCTTTCTTTTCTTCCTCAATTATAATTTCTACTTTCTCTTTTGCAATAACATGACATTAATTGATCAATATCAATTATATGATATCTTTGTCCTTCTTTCATTTTGTTAATCTCCTAGCCTCAATCAAGTCAAATAGATTATCAGGGATGTCCTCTTTGATCTCAACCAATGCTCTATTAAACTTATTCATATATTCAATCATTCCTTCTTCCAGTCTTCTTTTCTCATCATCATCATCATACAAACTATAATACTTCTTCAATTGAACTAGTATTCCATGACGTGTCATATTCTTTAAAGTATCATTGCATGATAAAAGTGGTTTACCAGATATAATCATAGGCTCCCCCACTGCAGGACCACTCACCACTCTAGTTGCCTTATCTCCTTTTGCTCTCAACTTCTTCACTGCATCATCTAAGTCATTTGCATCTTCTTTATCATCACCTTTGTGTCTTTTATATGTTGTTTTCCCTTTTTCCTTGACTCTCTTACTGGTGGTTTTCCCTGTCTTTACAAGTTTAGCTGATGTTTCCTTTGTTGTAGCTGGTTTAAGTGTAATGTCCTACCAATGAACCCAGGAGAAATTAACCTAAAACAGGCTACTAAATTTAAAAAATGTTTTTTTAAAGAGACTACAAATGATAGAACAATAATGCGGAAGTAATATAACATTAGACAATATATAATCATAAATGCAACTTATTTACATATTACAAATTCTGAGGGTTCCATGATGTAGGATTACGTAAGTTAACTAACCTACTAAAAACAATAACCAATATACACTCTCCATATAATGCAAATGAATAACAAGAACATCATCTCATAAATGAAACCTAGAAACAACTAATACCATAAGGTATACATAACGAAGCAACATCCACTGAACAAGTCATAGGGTATGCAATAATAACCCAACATAAAGTACAATACAATAATCTAAGAATGTCACAACTAATACAATGATACAAGTAAACAACATAAGAAAGATAAGAGAAAGTCCCCAACAATGATGAATAAGAATGTACAACTTCCACAAGGATCATCCTAGCATAATCTCATGAATGTCGGACCTCAATGGTAATAAGAATCACTACCACCTGACCTCATGGAATGAAAGGTTCACCCCCACTATGCCGAGGAGATAACATCAGGCCCACCCACACAATCACACAAAAGAAAGAAAGGCTAATGCAAAGGTACAAGGATACAAATAATAATGATAGAGATATATAAGAGATCATAGGTCGATACAAGGGTACACCAAATACTGATAAAGGAATTACAAAAATTAACCAAAATACTAACAAGAACCAACTACTAAAACCAAAATCCAAAAATTCAAAGAGCCAAGTACCAACCACTAGAGGAAAACATAAGAACTACAGAGGAGACTTGGGCTACATACTACGGGAGTGTTGTCACATGATCACCTACTTGTGTTACCCTGGACTGGTCTCTCTAGACCTCAGACCCTCAAGTATCACCTAGTTGAGTTACCCTGGACTAGTCACACAGGACCCTGGACCCTCAACATGACACATGCAGAACAAAAATATCCTCTCGTGAAGATGAGGAAGTCTAATCATACCTACTCTCTAGGTATCATCCCATTCCATCCTCAACCAGTACAAGCATTCAAGGCACATATGTAAATCATATTTATCTTATTAATGTTTGATGCAGTTGTTTATTAAGTTATCACTTATTACCAACTTACGATAGGTTACCCTGGATCTAACCTCTTTGGGTCCTGAACCCCTATTGTAAGCCACTCCCCTAAGATGCACCTATTTAACCTCCCCTAGGCTCATAAGTCACAAAGTCATAAAATAACGCATGCAAATGGTGGAGAATAACAAAGAATAATTCATCCTATACAAGGATCCAGATTGCCCATTCCATATTGGACATCTTAATAACTCAAATACCATAACACATGGTTATCACATCACAAGATCAAAGACCATAGAACATCGATAGAATTTATCTCCAAACATGGAGTAAAACATAAGAAAAAGGACCATCATACAAAACATAAAACAATCATATCAGAAGAAACAAGGTGACCAAGTTAATAAGATTACACACAACAATGGTCATCACCTCTTGTGGTCAAATACATATTGATCGAGACTCACGAACACATCACATCACATCACAGATGCACAAGGTGACATAGGAACCAATCTATGATAATAAAAAGGTTATGAACTATCCATAATATAACCCAAAGTAGTAAAAGAGATAAAATCATAAAATAATTCAAGTCCCAAAAGATAAAATCCCTCCTAGGGGCATCACTCTACATGAATTGGAAAATATGCATGTACACAAAACACAACAATATAGAACACACATAATTTAGTGTCTTATTAAATTCAACTATATAAAACATCATCATGTTTATAAAAATAATTTAGTCCACCTATAACCCCATAAAAAGTTCATCTTCGATATACATATTAATATTAAGTCTATAACAATAAAGTATCCTTAGCTTTAATTATCATCTTAATACCCATACTAATTTATTAATTGAATAATTAATAACCCCTAACCAAATTATTCTACAAATAAACCAATTTAAAATAAATTAAAGATAACCTAAAATAAATTAAATCATATCTCAAATTAAAACTTAAATTAAATAAACTTAATCTGAAAAAAAAAACTAAAAATTAATAATACTTTAAATTAATTTAATAAAAAAATATTATAAACATATATTTAAAAAAAAAAAGAAACATAACATATACAAAAGAGGGGGGTCGTAGCCCAATGGCTCCCCCGTGGGCCTGCTTCCCTCACGGAGATTACCGCAAGCTACAAGGCTTGCGGGTCCCTACGGTCCCCTTGGGAGCCTCACGGGCTTTGCAGGCCGTGCGATTCCCTCGTGAGCCGTGGGAGTTGTGTGGGGGAAGTGGTGGCCCCCACACAAAATTTAATAACACAATCAATTTTATTTTATTTTTTAGATTTGATTTTTTTTAATAATAATCCTTTTTTTGTTTACTGTATTTTTAAATTACTAGTGAATTTCCATCAAACCATTCTCTCTTTAAAAACAAAATGGCAAGGACAAAAAATAAATAATTTTATTTTCCAGAATATATATTTTAATCCAAATATTTGAAAAACGTTTTCTTTCAAATATTATAAACAAATATGCTCATATGCAACACCTATATGCTCATATATATATAAAATTTAGTTTAATTTTAAGAGTTTTTAACAAAATTCCTAATCAAACCCTAGTTGATCTAATACAAGATTCTATTGTTCTCAAACAGAATTTTGGATCGTTTTGATCACAGATCTAACAACCCCCAATATCCAATTTGAAACCACAATTTAATAATGAAACCTCGTATACCCAGAATATAGATCTAACAGGAAAGCAAAACCATAGAATCGTATCAATAACCCTATTCTAAGATTTTAACAAACATAATTCAAACAAGGAATTACACACAAGGGGATTTCAGTATTTCAGATGCATAGAATACGGGGATCTGAATACTGAAATTTCAAAGGATTGAAACCCTACCTCAAACCACCAATTGATAGAATCCATGAAGAACAATCCAAAATCCTAAGCTTTCACATTTTCCTTCAATCCAAGCCATAACCGAAACCTATAAAACCTGTGTGTGCAATAATGGCCAAAAGAATCCTAATAATGAAAAACCTACTCAACCTAGGGTTTCCAAAGCTCATGTAACCCTCAAAAAGAACTCAACTCTAAAAAGGTACTTAACTCAAATCATAGAAATCAGAACTCAACTAAAACATAGAGTAAAAATAATTAACTAATTAATAATTAATAATTACATACACTTTCGCAGTTATCAACTTTAACTCAACTTAATTTAAATTTTGTTAAAGGAATGTGCAACTTTAATTGCATATTAGTATTTAATTAACAATTAATATTTTTAGCATATTAATAACCATGCAATTAATAATTAAATATCAATTCATTAATTATGCCTTTAAATCTCAATTTTGGATTTAATAATTAATTAAATCCTCTATTTCCAAAATTGGACTTTTTAATTAAGTCTTTTTAATTAACACATGTATTTAATTAATTCTCATTAATTAAATACCATCATATTTAATATTTCCAAATTTAATAAGATTTAATTATTTAATTACATAATTAATCTTATAAATCACTAAACTATTAACACCAAAATCACATCAAACCACATGACCCGACAACATGACGAAAGAATCATCTAAACCCAAAATACCACAATCAAGAACAAAGGAAGGGTTCACGAATGCGTCACCTTGACAAATTTGGAAGGTAGAAAATAAGATACTTGTCCCATATTTTAGGACAATAAATGGCTTAAGTTGGGATTTAGACCTGTTTGTTATCTCCCCTCTCGTACCATTGAGATATTGTGATAGGGCATGCTCATCCTGGCAATTCAGGGAAGTCAATGTCTGGTAGCTACAAACGTGCATCACAACATCAAGCATGTACATAATATATATAACAAACAATGATAGGGATTGATCGATCGTGTGGATCTCACAATGCAAGTAACTACGTCTCCGTCCTCTACCATGTCAAAAATGTCATACAAAAATGTAATATAGACACATGACATAGCAATATAAAACATATACGCCAACCATACACATGCCAGTATGGGGTCAATAAAATCATCCTAACATATAAATAATCATCATGAAAATAACCAAAATATTATGGCATCAATACTAAAAAGTAAATTATGGGTGGGCATTACATTCACCCCCCCCCCCCTAAAATTAGGATTACTCCTGGAAGTCAATAAACAAATAAAGATTATGAGGTTTTCGTAGACATTATACAATGGTTCTCTTATGAATATAATGCATAATTCAATTGGGGACTTAGGTCCTTAACCCAATTGACCTGCTATGATAAAACACCTCAGTACCTATGTAGATCTAATCCTGATCCAACTCGAATTAATGAGGGTTAGTAGCATCGATTTGTAATGGTGGGAAGCAATAAAAAATACTAAGAATGAATCTATGAACAATAAAATAACAATCAAGATAGAGAAAAACAAATGAATGTAAGCCACAATACTTGAAGCTTCTATTGCTTCTTTCTACTACTTCTAAGATGCTGGATGAATGGTGTTCAGTATTGTTATCGCATTGTCTATGACTTGGGAGTGTTGAGAAAATGATATTGATATGATCACAAGAATGCTTGACGCTTCACAAGAATCTTGCAGAGTAAGTATGCACAAAGCTTGAAATCTTGGATCCTTCAAATGGTTGAGAAGGGTTGATTATATAGAATATTGAAATGATATGGATGGATGAGATCAATCCCAAATATTGGAGGATGAATGGTTGAGATAAAAAGGAACTGGAGAAGCAATGAATAAGCTCCACCTCTTCAACTTGGAGAGAAGAGGGGATGTTTTAGTTAACTGAGGAGCAACCAGTAAACTCCACCTCTTCAACTTGGAGAGAAGAGGAAATGTTTTAGTTTAAATGAAAAGCCACCAATAAACTCCACCTCTTCAACTTGGAGAGAAGAGTAAATGTTAGTTTAATTGAAAAGCAACCAGTAAACTCCACCTCTTCAACTTGGAGAGAAGAGGGGATGTTTAGTTAACTGAAAAGTTGATCAAGAGTGACCTTTTTGAACTTGAGAAAGGATTTATTTGAATATTTAATTAATTTTGGGGAAATGATAAAATGATTTAGGGAATGGATTTAGAAGAAATAGATGATTAATTAATGATTTAAAAACCATTAATTAATAGATGAAAATTAGTGTTTAATGTAAGGTCACAAGTATGTCCATTTTAGGGTGTCTACGTTTGCCCCTCTTTGATGCATTGTGGCTTGTCACACCGTGTCAAAGAATCTTTAGTTTTGATCGTTCCCCAGCTTGCCCCGACAATAACAGGTGAATTGATGTCCCCTCAACAAATTTGAGCAAAAATTAATGATGGATGCATTGATTATATGATCTAATATGCATATGTTTTGAATTTTTTTCTTATGTAGTAAATGTTTGCAAACCTAAAATGCATAATGTGAATGAGTTAATGCATTTGTTAGTTATAAGAATGTTAGTGAGAGATTGGTGTTGATAGGAAGGGACTGAATGAAAGACATGAGTGATGAAACCAAGTCTCTGCCATATGTTCCAATTTTATTCATCATTGCACCTTATTATGAAAAGGAAGAGAGTCAAATGCACCCAGATATTGACTATCTGGATATCGCTACGATCTCTAATAACCAGAACTAGATAAATGAAAGGAAAGAGAACCAAATGCACCCATATATTTACCATCTAGATACTACTATGATCTCTGATTAAAAGGAGAACCAAATGTACTAAGATACTAACCATCTGGATACCACTACGATTTTCGATAAGAAGAAGTGAACTACCAAAAAGAAAACCAAATGCACCCAGATATTGACCAACTAGATCCCGTTATGATTTCTTGATAACAACAAGTAGATAATAGATAAGGATTGCTCAATTATTTTCCAGGGGTTAGCTCAGATCATGGAACTGTGTGGCTGCTATATATGTGATAACTCCTACCACATTTATCCTGAATCATCATTGCCCCATAATTGAATTAAAACAATCTACAAACAACAAAAAATAAAACAAGATCATGATCCATCACAGATACTCTCATCACTTTGTGGTATGCTTGAGTAGCGTAAAAACATAATTGCAAAATATAATATGACAATAGAATAACACAACTAACCTAGTCAACAATTTTTTGTTCCTTGATTTGCCTGATTTTGATCTCAATTATGCCTGGTTTCAGGAATGGATAACTCATATAAGACCAAATTTGTTCGGTTTTGAGTATATTCGTCAGTGTAAGACAATTGATAGTTTGATTTGATGATTGATTGAATCATTAATTGTTGACAGATTGGATTTTTGATAAAGATGAGTCATATGAGTCCATTGTCGATTTACAAAGCTCACAGTTTTGACATTTGATTTGATTATTTGATCGTCATTCTCTTGTTGATATCAAACATGATTTATAGTTGAGATTTTGCAATATTTGTTTTTTTAATGATGATTTTTTTTTTAGGACATTTTTCTTTTTTTCAGGATTTTCGATGAATTTTTAAGATTTTTAGGGATTTTCAAGAATTTTAGAATTGCCCCTAGTCTGGTGGACTAGTACAAACCATGGATAAGTGTGATGCTCAAAGGGGATTGTGCTTCTGAAAATAGATTGGGTACTTAATCTTACATGCGGGGATCATAAGCTTTAATCTTTTGGAGTTCATTAATGGCGAAGTGGGACCTAAACACTTGGTACCTATTTACTAGGTTTTCACCAAGGTACCTGCCTGATAGTGCCTATTTGCTAGGTTTTCACTGAGAGAGCGATTATGTTTCTCTTTACTTTTTCTCTTTTTTTTGAATTTTTTTGTTGTCGCCAAGGCATCTGTTTGCCAGGTTTTTACCAAGGTAACCTTTTATATTTTTAATTTTTTTTTTTTTTATATTTTTTGGATTTTAGACATGTTCCCTTAACCTTGAGACCTCAGGCGTAGAACATTTTGAGGTGCATGTTATTGATATGACCAGGGAGATGGTCTCCTTCTTGAGTTTCCAGTTTATATGCCCCACTATTGCATGATATTATGATGGTGTAGGGATAAAAGTCATTAATCCACATAATACTCATTACTCCACATAATTTCCCTACACTCATTAATCCACATATTTTCGGGGCCTACTAGCAAGGAGAGACTCCATGGCATGCTGTTAATTAAGCCAAACAAAATGGTAGAACTCCTAGAAGGGGTGTTGGGGTCAAAATTCTAGGAGAATATGTTGTGATGGAGAGTGAACTTGGATTTCATCTCAACGACAATTTCTTGGGGTTTAGAACTTGAGGATAGAACATAAATTGTTCATTGGGTGGTCACATCTATTTTTTAACATGATTTGCTAGTGGGTCTCAATCACATCCTTGAATTGGCCGTTCCAGGGGTAGGAACTGACATCTCAGAGGGTATCGAAGATGAGGAGGAAGCACAAAAATTTAGGGCGATTCCTTTCATCCATTGGTTTGGGAAAATTGACAAAGAGGAATATAAATTGCAGAGGCTACTCGAATGGGAAGAAATGAAGCTTGAAATTAGGCGCCAAGAATTCAAAGTGAACAATTATATGCTGATGTTTCCAAATGAGGTGCCACATCATCTAAGGATATGAGATGCTACCAGAAAGCACCGAGGAATAAAGGTGTAAGTTGGGTCTGATAGGTTATATTTGTCTTGATGTTTTTGTAAAAATTCATCTAAAAGTATAGTATTTTTTGTAAATTGTAAAGGAATGGGGGCTGATTATGTATAGTTTTATCTATGAAAGGAGACTAGTCAAATTGAATTTGTTGAAGGAGGATTATTAAGGATAGTGTAAGATGAAGGAAGGAAATTTTATGGGTTGTGTTGTTAGTTTTTTTGCTTCAGCATCTGAGTGGGGAGGTTTTTCAAAAGAACGTAAATGCAGATGGTTGTATTTTTGGTAGTTTTTTTTCTTTTTTGTGCAGTTGTAGTTAGGTTGTTTAGGTTGATAACTTTATCTGTTATGTAACTTTATTTACAATGTCTTGATAAAAATAATCACTTATTACCACTAAAAAAATATAACAATCTCTCCCTCATAGTCTCAAACCAATTTTTCATTTTTTCAAACGAATCTGTCCCCCTTTGACATCAATGACAAAGGAACGTGTATGCACTAAATCGTAGAGGCCAAACATTTGAACAATCAAATCTTCAACCACTAGCCACTACTCAATCACTACTCCCCCTAAGGAGTAGCCACCAGAAAAATTAATGTAGATTAATGATAATCTGTAAGCACACTGGACTAATGCATCTCTAACTCTGATCAGGAGAGGAAATCACCCAAAGATTACTGTTCATGCTTAGAATTGTCACCCTAACTCAGGCATTAGGGCTATATGACAGTTCCATCCTAACCATGGAAACCTCTCCTAGCTGTGGGTAGGCTATGAATGAAGAGGAATCTCTGGATTCTAGGCTGGCTCCTATAAAATATGGTATATCACTTCCTGATTGAAAATTGAACTGGGAAAAGAGAAAAGAGGTTTGTAACTTAAACTTGCATAATAGAAAGGTGATACACCAAGGATAATCAGACTATTTTATGAAGCTTCAAACTGACTTATACTTATCATATTCTGGTGGATCTTTAGTTATCATTCACTGGTCAATACATAGGTTAATTAAAAATGAATAACTAGGGTTTTCACCACAAGCAATACTCCTC